>JANHMN010000001.1:251484966-251501260 GCA_030674055.1 Rhabdomys pumilio | reverse complement strand
AGATAGATAGATAGATAGATAGATAGATAGATAGATAGATAGATAGATAGAATATGAAGTTACAGAAAAAGAGGAATGAATTAAACTGAATTTGACCAAGTCATATAATATGTATCAATTATCAAACAAAAATGACAAAGATCAAACTTAAATTAATTTTTTGTCTCTGACTTCTCTTTCCCACCCTTCAGAAGATATCTATACTCTTCAGAAAACAGCAAAATATTTGTTTGGATGAGGCATACACAGCAGCAGTGAGCTATCCCTGTCCCATAAGCTCCATTTTCCTGTGTGGGACCAAAAGATTTATTAGAAATAGATTCATAAATATCTAATCATACCTTGATAAGCACAAAGTGGAAATACTATTAATTGAAAGATACTGGATTTAGAGAAAAAATAGAATTAGATTAACCTTTATACTTTAAAGATGTTTTAACATCAAAATGGAAGGTAGGGACCTGGGAACATGCTGTCCCTATATTTCACAGGTGATGAAAGACTATGTATCCCATCAAATTTGTTAAAGATATGATCTAATGGCAAACTAGAAAGCCATGCTGAGATGGACACTGATAAGGTATTGATGATCAGGACAACAAATATGAAGGATCATTGTACCAATAGACCTTCATAAAGCCACTTAGACTGTTAAGTTTGTGGGATTGATAATTGTTTCTATTGTAAAAGTTAAACTGTGCACACATTCTGGTTTAAACAGAAAGGAGGATGAATGATGTAGAGAAATTTTAATTCAACAACATGGCTAATCTGGCTGGAATACAGACACACCTTTAATATCAGGATACAGAGGCAAGCAGATCTCTGAGTTCAAGGCCAGCCTAGTACAGAACAAGTTCCAGGTACGGAAAGGCTTAGGTCCCAGGATCGTGGTTCAACCCTTTATTCCAAGCATTTAGGAGTCAGTCACTTCTGTTCAGTCTGCTGAGTTCAGTTTAGTTTAGTTTTGTCAGTAAGGTTGTGTCAGTGAATTGCAAGGCAGTGCAATGGCGTGGACTTCATAATAGTTCAATTCGTCGAGTTCAGAAGCAGTTTGACAGTGATAATTTTACAGAGACAGGTTGCAGAGATAACATGCTAGACACAGGTAAAGTCAGAATCAGCCAGAGAAGGAGGAGCCAGAGATTAAGACAGGTTGCTTAAATGAGTTTGTAGCAAAGCAGAGCAATTCAGTCAGAATCTTAGAGAAGCCGGTTTGAATCAGCCAGCTTGGAGAGAGGTATTTGAGCTACTTTAACAGCTGAGTTGAACCTAACAGTCAGAGTTCAGAAATAACTAAAAAGTGTGAGTTTATTCTGTAGCAGGTCTCAGAGGCCGAAAAATTCTAGGCCTAGCTAGATAAGATTATATGGAGGTTTGATACTTACAGAAATAGGCCTAGATTGGAAGACAGAGTCAGTAAGTCTCCAAAATAAAACAGTTACATCAGGAAAGTAAAAGTTACTTTTACAATCTGTATTAATTGCCATCTATAGCAAAACGAAAAATTTCTGATGAGTCACTATTCATGAAGTTCAGAGATAAAAAATTTATGAAACATTTTATTATTATTCTTATTAATGCTAGACTATTAGCATAATGTATTTTTATGACAACTTTTTTATTATTATTTTCAATAAGTTAGCATACATTGATATATGAGTTAATTTGGTACAAAAGAAAATAGAATAATTTCTACTGCTCCATGTAATAAATAAATGCATTTATCTCAAACCTAGCAACAGATAATATTAAAGACAATTTAAAGCTATAACCAACTTGGAAAACATTAATGACATAATAGTAAGTGTTGTAATTTTCACAGGTGAAACTAAAACATAAATACCCACCAAATATGACAAAAAAAAAACAGTTAAGTTGCTTAGATGTTTGAATACTCACTAAAAATAGCTGAACATAATCTTGTTATGTTTCCCTGGGGAAAGCTTCACAATGGTGAATTGATCCCTGCTACTTATGCTACATTTTTTGTTCTGCCTACCTTCCCAAAACACTGCCATCACCTAGACAACCAGATGAAGGTTCTTCCTTCCTTCCCAATCCTCTGTCTCCTAGGTCCTCATGAGGCATACACCACAGCAGTGAGCTACACCTTGTCCCATGAGCTTCATTTTTCTGTCCATATGTCTGCCTGAATTTCTGGAGGTCTGTCAGGACCTGGAACAGCCAGATAGGAACAGCCCAAGATTCTTTTCAGGCAAATCTTCTTTAAGAACTCCCAGCAGTAATGCCTGCTCTGCACCTGTCCCTGCACTCCCTTTTCAAGTTCAATAGGACATTTTCATGCCCAAAGGAATGCTGGCACCAGGGACAATCATATGGCAAAAAAAGAGCATAAGAACAAAACCAACAAAGGCTAGGGCAATGTGGCACCACAAAAGGTCAGCTGTCCTACCTATTACATCAAGCCCTGGATATCCTAACACAGCTGAAGCATAAGAAGATGACATTGTTTTTCCAATATTACAATGATAATAGAGGTCTTTAAAAATAATCCCTTTAAATAATGGATCCATTATTTATTTATATCACATTGTTAACTTAAATATATCTTATTATTTAAATAATAAATCATTTAAGTAAATATAAAAAAGCATCATCAAACAGGTAAAGAAGGCGAATAAAACTGTTCAAAACCAGAAATGTAAATAGAAACAATAAAGAGAACACAATCTGAGAGAATCTTGATGATGGAAAATCCAGGTAAGTGGTCAGAAACTACAGATGCAAGCATTTCCACCAGAAATCAAGAGATGGTAGAAAGAATCTCAGACATATAAGGTACAATATAAGAAATCAATATATCACTCAAAGAAAATATTACATCTAAAACAATTTTGATACAAAGCAACCAAGAAATACATGACCCTATTAAAAAAAACAAACAAACATAAGAATAATAGAAATAGAAGGAAAACAAAGATTCTCAGCTCCAAAGTCCACAAAATATTTTCAACAAAATCATAGAAGAAAATTTCCCCAACCTAAAGAAATAGATGGCTATAAACATGTGAGATGCTTACAGAATACCAAATGGATTGGACCAGAATAAAAAGTGCACCCACTTCATAGTAAACAAAACACTAAATCTAAAGAACAAAACAAACAAACAAAAAGAGTAGTAAAAGTTGCAAAGGAACAAGGTCAACAAACAAGTAAAGCAGACCTATCAGAATTACATCTTACTTCTCCAGAGACTGAAAAGCCAGAAGGGTCTGAGCAGATGTCTAGAAGTCTCTAAAACACCACAGATGATGGCTCATACTACTGAACAAGGAAACTTTCAATCACTATAGAGAAAAAAAAAAAACAGATGTTCCATGACAAAACCAAATGTAAACAATCTCTATGTACAAATAAAGCCCCACAGAAGATACTACAAGGAGGCAGAGGGAAGGAGGGCATTGGATGGGAGAGGATAAAGGAAGGGAAATGAGGTAGTTAGGATGAAGTGTGGGGAAAGACAAAAGGGACAGAGGGACACAAGTATTAATGGAAATGATCAGCTAGTGAGGGAGGGTTGGGGACATCTCTAGGACATGCCAGACCTGGGATGAGGAAGGAATCTATAGTGGTGATATTAGCTGAGTCTCATGGCAGTTGGAAACCAAAAGAGGCCTCCTCTTGTAGCCCAGAAGGACATCCAGTGGAATGATAAAACTTTCAACCTCAAATTTGTCCGGTCTACAAGAAATTTAGTGATGAAGACTAAACAAGAACTGAAGGATTGGCCAACCAATAACTTGTACAAATTGAGACCCATCTCATGGGCAGCATGAGGGATAAAGTGTGAGGAGGACAGAGGGAACTGAAAGACGCAATGGAAATCAATGTTTGTGCATCTCTGTAAGGAAGCAGAAACCTAGGACAATGGAACCTAGCAAAAAGGAAGTACAAATCCCTGACACTATTATTGATACTCTGCTATGCTTGCAGACATGAGGCTAGCATAACTGTCTTCTGAAAAGCTCCATCCAGCAAGTGACTGAAACAGATACAGAGTTCCACAGCCCATCACTACATTGAATCTCCTAAGTGCTTGAATTTTAAGCATGTATGGAGGCAGCCACACAGAAAAACAGCACGCATTTTAAAATTAGTCTTGAGCATGGAATATGGCTTTTCAGGTGTTTGGAACATCTGACAGAATATAATCCATTTTCCTCTACATCGTTCCTCTGTCTTTCACACAGACACCATGATGTTCACACACACACACACACACACACACACACACACACGCACACACACACACACACAGAGGCAAACACACACACACACACACGCACACACAGAGGCACACACACAAACACACAGGCATGCATGAAATGTCAAAAATTATAATTTTTATAAAACAAGTAAAATTACATCAATGAACCTACACACACTTAACTTTCTAGTAGATTTCTTTTTATCACATTTCTGCAGTGTTACACAAAGTTGGAGAAAAAAAGCATTCTTTTGTTGCTGTTGTTGTTGTTGTATTTAGTAATTACTGCACTTTTGTTTACAAAGTCTTCCATAAATTTATGATATGTTTAGATATTTATTTCTTGTTTTCTACAGTTTGATCCTAACATCAATATGAAATTATTGTCTGAGGTAGATATGTGCCTAAAGTGGTTTGAATATTCATGGCCCTGGGAGTAGCACTATTATGAGGTGTGTCTTTGTTAGAATAAATGTTGCCTTGTTGGCTGAAATGTGTCACTGTGGGGTTGTGCTTTGAGACCCTCCTTCTAGCTTCCAGGAAACCAGTCTTCCTCTGTTTGTCTTCAAAACAATATGTAGAACTCTGAGCTCCTCCAGTGTCATGCTTGCCTGGATGTTGCCATGTTTCCTGACTTGATAACTCAGTTAACTTCTGAACCTGTAAGACAGCTGCAATTAAATATAATTCTTTATAAGAATTTCCTTGTTCATGGTGTGTCTTCACAACAATGGAAACCCTAATACAATGCCTATGTTATAAATACAAGTAAAGTTAAACTTCATACAATAAAAGGAAATGTTAAGCAAAAAATTTCATGATTTTAGTTCATATTAATACAAATGATTATTTTGATATTAATAAAAGCTTTTAAAATTATGGCCACACAGTAAAAAACTATTCACTTTCATAAGATTGTTTATTTTTTAATATTTTCACCTGCACTTTACCTTTGGAGTAAATCACAACTTCAATTAATATTACAGCTAATTTGATATAGAATATATATATATATATATATATATATATAATTTCATTAATTTTAACTAAAAAAATAAAGAAACCATGAAGATTACTGACAAATTTTCCACATTAAATAGCTATAATAATGTTTACAATATGTTAAATATATGAATACTTGTAGTATTAAGGAAAGAAAAAATTATTTAGGTAAGTACTTTGCCAATTTACATCACAAATCTAAAAAGGTAAATGTACTAACCTTCCAATAATTTCTAGTTTATCAGGCTCATTTAGCTTTTATATTTTTTTCAAAATTTAGTATACAAATTTAATGTTTAATAAGTGTTTTTATGTAATGAGGAACATAAATTATTATAAATTATAAAGCATAATGAATCATACTTAGGTTATTTTATTGTCTTACCAGTATTTTTTTTCTTATAATGTTATATTTTGTAATGTTACTATATAATGGAGGATATCATAAGTTATGGTGATAGAGTATATAACAGACATTACTAAGGAAGTGTAAGGATTCTATTCTACATTTTATTATAGAATAAAAGTCAATATAGTAATAGTTGGAGAAATTTCTTAAATTGATTTTGAAACTGCAAAGTTAGTAAAGCAATTTTATCATCTTTACTACATTTGGAATTAACAAAAATCCCAAAATAAAGGGCAACTCTGAGGAATTTTTTTTAATTAATTTGAAGTAGGAAGATCTTCCTTTAATTCAGATCATTGTGGTTGGAAGTCACATCTTTTATCAATACCGTTTGAGCTGATAAAAGACATGCGTAGTCTCAGGTCATTTGAGATGGAAAAATGCACCTCTAATCTGGACCACATATACTGCTCAAAGCCTATACTATCTATACTCTATATCTGAGTGTGTATGTATGTATGTATGTATGTATGTATGTATGTATCCATATATCTAAAATGAACCAAAATTACTCTAAATTTTATAGCTTAATAATATATATGGTGAACTTAAATTACATATATATGACCTAAATTACATATATAAATATATAGATAGATAGATGAATCAAAATTACTATAAATTAAATAACACAATGATTTGTGTGTGTGTGTGTGTGTGTGTGTGTGTGAGAGAGAGAGAGAGAGAGAGCATGTGTGTTTGTGTCTATGTTCTTTGATTGTACCACCTTCACCTTGCTAACAAGTCCATTCCTTCACTGGCAATAGCACCTACTTCTTCAGGATTCCAGTGTATATTGTAAGACAACTGAGACAACCCTTCTCTTGTACTGAGCAACTACTGGATTCCTGGTCTTTCAATTCATAACCACACATTGTTGGATTAACTGGATCTCTCAGCTTGTAAGCTATTTTAATAAATTATCCTTCTGCATATAGACAGAGAACCATTCTATAAATTCTGATATTGTAGAGTACCCTAATACAAATATTAAACTTTCATAGTACTAATTTTTTGTAGGTATGTGCATGAAGCAAAATGCATGAAGCGTGATGGTACACACTGTAAATGATCCTGAGTGTTTGGATCCACAGCTGATATTTTGTTTGAATTATTAAAGCATTAAATTTGTTTTCATTGAAACAATTACTCTATTAAATATTACTTTTTATAAATTAACATAAAACATATTGTTTATACTTTTATTTTCTAAATAGTTTATGATAAAATTTGAAATGGGCCAAGCACATGATTTGATCAAATGTGATTCATACAATGCAAAAGTAAATGTGTTTAGGTTTGCTTCATTATTAAAACATAAAATATCCAATGTATGAATCTTATTTGTATAGCCTCAAGCATACTCATTCATACCACACAAACAAATCAATATTTGACACGTTCCACATTCCTATAAGAAAACAGTAATGTGAGAGAAAAATATTTCAAAATGTTTTCTCTTTGAGATAATTGGTCAAAAAGACTAATTTCTAACCTCTTTAAATAAGAAGAATTTTTGAGGCCAATTATTTATAACTGATTGCTGATGCTGTTAACAAATATCAGAGTTGTTGACTCTTTGAGAGACTTTTTAAACCCTTCAAGCACATCAGAAGCCCAATTACATCTAAGTTGTTCATGGAATGTTACCTTTCACAATCTCTATTGATACAAATGGCACTGCCATTAGAAGTTGTTTTAATGAATGACATTTCACCTAAAAAAAAAAAAATGCTCACAACACTCATTAATGTCAACAGAAGAAATCAAACTTTGCCAATTTACATATGAATATTATTTATCAGTTGTAGTAAATGTGAAGACTTTTGATAACATTTCAGTTGATTTATTTCTAGCCACCAATTAAAAAACCCAACAAACTATTTTAATAAATACAAATCAGTAAAACACATATAGCAGGCAAATATATAGAACTCATATCATTTGAAAATATCATTTTTTTTGTTTTGTTCTTAAAACTTAAAAGCAATTATGATATATCACTTGAATTGTATCGTAAAATAAGTTTGTTTCTGAACTTTAATCTGAACTTTGAGATATTATATTAAGTTTATTCTTTGATAGAATTCTTCAGACATAAACACATTCTGATTACTCTTACTCTTTACTCTTTCCGTCACTCCTTTCATCATCTGTACTAAGCAATAGCCTCTAGACATAGTTTAATCCCAGCATAGCCTTCAGAAACAATGTGCCCTACAGCCTAGCTCCTAGACAAAGCACACACAAGCACACAAATACATGCACAAGTGCACACATGCATACAGGCATGCACAAATGCATACACATACAGCTGTAACTTTCTGCTACCTTCCTATGTGTATATACATGTCTTCTAATCCCTCTTAATGTGCTCAAAGGTCATTGCACAAGAAGCTTGGCCCCCCACTCCCTGTTTCATTACAGCAGTCTCAACTTGTTGAGACATGTCTCTACTTCTCTGCCTCACATTTCTTACAGTTATCCCACATTCACTTCTTTTTATTTTTGTTTGATTGTTGTTACCATTGCCTGAACCATTGAGCTAAATCATGGTCATGTGCATGTCCCTTAGAAAAGAACTGTTTTCAGGGTTACCAGTGAATGTATAACTTAAGACAATGTATGTCCCTATGCCTGAATCTCCTTAGGATATAGTTCAACAGTGAGAAGGAAGGGACCCTGAAACCTTCTTTTAACATCCTCCAACCTTTAATTTGCAAATTTCTCATGCAGACCCAATGCAGTCAGTCATAGTTGCTGAGAGTTTTTATTTTGTGATTTCTTACATTACAAAATGAAACTGATTGTTTCTCTAATGAGTTAAAAAAGTAAAGACAATGGTCTCTCTGCCCAAGAATCAATAGTCAGTCTTTCCACAGCAATGGGTAGGGTGTCATGAGCCCTTCTTCCATCCATAACTAAATTCTGGCAGCCCTAGTCTTATCCAGGCATAGTACAGACAACCTTGAGTTCATGATTGTGATTGCTATGCCATTGATATATTCAAAAGATCCTGACTGGATTATTTTTCTTTGACAGTGAAAGTATGGAAAGATAGAAAAATATGAAGTATAGCAGGTTGTAGCAAAGAAAGCTCAATCACAATAGACATCAACTGCTCAACAAAGGCAATTATTAGGGGTAAGGAAACCCCCATACAGCAGACACATGAGATAAAGTTCTTTTGCAAAGATAAAGATGGGACAGTAAGCAAACAGACCCAGTCTGGGCTTTTAAAGCTTCTGAATAGTCTTTTGTCCCTACTTGAAGGTTGGTCAGTTTGAAGATAGGAAGGATGTTGATTGGTCCAGAACTACTGTGTAGTAAGTCCTGATTCTGCCTTTAAGTCTTTGAGCAGATCATCAGCAGGACCCTACTGGTGGGCAATAAAAGCTTCCTAACATTTCAACTGTGGAGGTTGAAGAAGAATCTGGCCATGCCAGGAAATTTTCCACCTCTATTAATCTATGATCCCTTTCCCTATCTGTGTGACTACCATTCTGTCTAACTCATGGTCTCTCATCATGACTAGAAGTAACATTTTGAAAACTTCTCCCGATCATCTGGTTATTCCATCCTTCTTCCTTTTCTGTGATGTTCTCTAACTCTTAAAGATACTGGAAAAATTGTCCTGTTTTGGGCTGTTAGGGTACAACCTACAGAATGCTTATTTGGGATCCTCTCAGTCTGGCCTCTGATATGGTAAACAGAAGCATTGCTGGTCGGTAGAGTAAAGGCTAAAATCATCATTCCTCAGCACCTTGTGAAACTGGTTTCTGTTGGTCAGAAGCCATTTCTTCTAATAGTTCCCTCTACCTCCAACAGTCAGGGTATCTACAGGATATCGAGCACATGCCTGTAACACACACCAAAGTCCTATATGTTAGTCTCCTAGCCTTTCTGGCAGGCAAAGCTCCCCAATCACTACTCTGACTCCTAGGCTGTTTTAGCTCACACATCAGTCTCCCCACAGAAATCAATCCCCTTTAAACTCTTTTTAAAACTAGCAAAGTTCTCTGTTTTTGCTTAGCTCTGCTTCCAAAGAGATAGCCATTGTTAGCTTTGAATTTTCTAACGTCTTTTCTCTTCCTTTTCACTGTTCTCTCTACCTCCAGAGAGGTACCCATGGCAGCCTTGGACTGCCACAAATAAACCTTTCCATCCATGGCATGGACCTAGTTTAGTGGTTTCACTGTACCCTGGTTTATCACTCAGTAATCACTTGTGCTGAGGATCTAAAACGACGGAAAGGTTCTGCATTCACCACCAAGAGAAATTCCTTTGATCAATGTGGAGAATAGTATTTGTGTCCAGGTGTAAACAAATGTTTAGAAAGAATTTTAAAGCCAAAATCCTGTAAATTTATAAAAGCAGCATGGAAAGTTATCTCCCCCTCAAATAAAGGACTTATATATTCTAACTGTTCGCTAGTGGATTGGAAATTACCCATATCTGACCTTCCAAATCTTAAAATATCATTTTAAACTAATCTTAGTTGACTTGAAGATGAATTTATTGTAGCTAACTACACTTTTTCTTATAAAACCTTTTAGAAATATACAAGAGTGATGTCCTTCAGATTTTACCTTTAATTTCTGTGGAAAATTTATTGGTTTCAACCAAGATAAGTAGGCAAACATAGCTTACTATTATTTCAATAAAACTTAAGAAGTTATCTCTAATCTTTGCTCAATTCTATTGAGTTAAAGGGCTTTAGAGACTTTACAAGTTTGCTGTGACATTCTCCATGTGTAGTAGGTGGTTGATAGAGGGCTTTTTATTATTTGGATAGAGAGAATACAAAAGTTAGCATTGTAAAGAATGTATGTACCCTTCAAAGCAAAGGAGCATCTATATCTCTGGAACCAGAAAACAAGAGATAAACAGCTACAACCTGAAAAGATAGACTTACACATTCAGGTATTGAATTCAGAGCAGTATTTGAAGCTTCAAAGTTAACATCTGTGAGCAGGCAGCTAAAGCTACAGACATTTCAGACTTTGGATGTTTGGACCTTAACACCTACCAGCTCTCAGGAACTTGACTGGCTTGCAGTGATTTCTTTTACAATCTGTAGCTATCTTGTTTCACAGTATTTAGCTGCTTGACTTTCACGGTGTTAGTTTTTGCTGTGTATTTATTTACCAGCCCTTATTAGTCTCAGGATCTCTGTTTTTGTTGGTTTGGGGGTTTTCTTTGTAATGTTTTGTTTTTCAGAGAGAGTCTCTATTCATGGCATTGGCAGCCCTAGAACTCACTATGTATGCCATGCTGTCCTCAACATCACAGAGATCCTCTTCCTCCCAGGGGCTGAGATTTAAGGCATGTAACATCTTGCCATTGTAGACCCTTACTTAAAAGTGAGAATTATGCTAGCATCCATTGAATTTGGAAGGGATTGGAGACACCATTTGTTGCACAGGTCTTGCAGTTAAATGCCTATGGTTACTGGCTTAGATAACTCTACTCATAATAAAGACTAGGATTATGGAACACAACACTAACCAAGGAAAGACTTTATCAGGTCAAATATCATAGTACAATACCATTATGTCTAGTAAAACTCAACCTATGTATAGAGCTAGATGAAGCATTTGAGCTATTTACACTCAGTTTCTAGTACCACAATCACAGGCACATTCGTGGTTTCCAGATCCACAAAATACAATCTCACCTATGTTCCACTCAAAAGCCTCACATGGATGTTGTCTCTTTACTGCAACTCTAAGCTTTATACATAAGAGCAGAATTCCTCTTTCATCTCCAATCCTGAAGAGAATTGCTATTCTGAGACCCAGAATAGCAATATAGATGAGGTCTTCTCAACTATAGATGAGGTCTTCTCAAATGTTGTTTCATGTTTATCACAGCAGTAAACTCTCCTCTATGAAGTATAGTCTGTCAGGCAGAGGTGTATTTGCTGCACTCTTTCTTTGGGTGACAGACCTGGATATACCTACCACTACTAAAATGTCAGTTATCTTTAGAAGTTAAGTAGCATTTCCTCACAAAAGCTATGGAGTATTTAAAGCACAGGGGTGACTTGATTAAAATCTAACTATATTTTTTAAGGGGGCTATTAAATTGGCAGTCCAACTATTAAGAAGCAGGGCATGAGAGAAGGACCATGATCCTTCAATTAATGGATCTGGTAGCCTACTTCTGATCATTTTCTTCACTTAAAACTTTACATAATGCTTATATAAAAGATAGAACATGTCTTAACATTCTCAATTATTCTTAACAATATTTAAACTCCACCGAAAATCTCCGGAAAGGGTTTGGACCCTCTGATCTGTTTCTGCAGAGAAAAAATATTTGGCAATTAGACCTACAAAAAAAGATTTTAAAAAAAAGAAAAAATGTGCTTTCTCAGATCTTCATAGAAGGAGTCAGGAGTCAGTAGTGTGTATACCTGCAGGCAGGTTTTATCTTCCACAGAGACTGAAAGAATATGGTGCCATTTACTTGACAGTGTCTTGAGATAACAAAGGAAGTCTTCACAGGTATTTCAGAAAGAGTTGCTGTAAAACCACAAAGAAGCTTTTAAGAAATAGTTTCACCTTAAAGAGACAGAGAACATTTCTTAAGTTTTCCAAGCAAATACTCTGGGAAGATAGAATCTAGAGTTAGGCATGAGTCTTTCTTGAGATCTTTGTCTTAGAGGAACATTAGATGATTTGGTTATTTTTCTAGTTATTAACAGTATTTCTAAATATTGGAGAACATGAAATCTTGGTTCAGCACAGTTCCAATCTCTACCTGTTAATAAAACAGCATACTTGCTATTTGTTGTAAATAGTTCTAGAGTTATTGATTTAAAATATCATCCACATTATGTTAGATGTCAAATGCATTTAATCTTTGGTCATGGGATATAATTTTATATTATGAAAATCTCTGTGTCATAACCTATACTATCTAAGGCTCAGGAACATTGGGGTGGGATAGACAGATTGTGAGACTCTGAAGAATGGGACCTTGTTAAATGATAACTCCTTATTGACAAGGCAGAGATGTTGCTTCCATGAAGGCTAAAGGATAGGGTTGTGTGAATTAGACCTGCAAAGACCATAGCAGTTGAAAGGTCAGTATAGATGGTCAAAAATTTCACAAGATCCCACCATAGATGAAGAGCTTTAGTCAACAGCAATTGAGGGAGAGGCATATACTTTTGTTTTCTTTTTAATGAGTCCTTAACTTAATTTCTCTTTCTCTCTCTCTCTTTCTCTTCTGTTTCTCGTCTCTTTATCTGTCTCTGTGTTTCTTTTATGTGTATGTGTGTGTGTGTATGTCTATGTGTGTATGTATGTTTGTATATGTATGTGTGTGTGTGTGAGTGTGTGTGTGTGTGTGTGTGTGTGTGTGTGTGTGTATGTCTATGTGTGTATGTAGTATTATTAGAATACATTATAACCATTAGGATTTTAACTAAATATAAAAGTTGTATTGTATATTAAAAAATACCTTCACCTTACTGTACATTGTTAAAAAATGTCACAATTAAAACAAAAATTAATGTATAAAACCCTAGTCTATCCTCTTGGACTATTCAAACAATGGATCTTTCTTGCCAACTAAATCTTTTTGCAAGAAAATTATTCATTGAAAATATATCTATATGCAAGATTCACATTTTTATGATACACTATGAAAGATGAGCTTTGTGCTTAATTATATCTTTAATATCTTACTTTATAAGATGTATTAATTCAGATAAAAATACACTGGAAACAGACATATTAATAGTAACTATATAAATGTGATATAATCAGATATTATTCTAGCAAAATGTAAAAGTCAGTTTAGATTTTTATAGTAATCTGAATATTATGATTATTTATATGCAAACTATTTTCATATTGTACAAAGCGAACTCACAGATATTCCCAACCTGGCTATTGTATCACAAAGCACACCCTAATGAATGTTCAATTTATGTTGAATGTTCAACGTTTTTGTAGGGTCCTTTTATAAACAACTAGAAAATAATTAAGATATTCCCTCCCTCTTTTAGTCATTTTATTTCCTTTTATCGCAGGTACTTTTGTTCTCATCCTTTTTTTGTTTTAAAATTTTGACATTGATATTTTATAATCCATGTAAGTCATTTACAGGCAAGCAGTGTACACATCATTTCAACTTTTTTTTAACTTCAGCAAATTGAACTCCAGCATAGTTAAAAGAACTTTTGATATAACTAAAAATGATTTTAGTTATAAATTTTAAATATTTTTCTATGTTTTGACTAGTTTGTGATCATGGGGATGAGATAGCTGTTTCATGTATCTATTTACCAATCTGCCTCCCTCTAACCTCTCTTATTGATATACCAACCTTTCTTTGATACTATGTAACGTTTCAGTCTTACTTTTTGCCTTTGAAGGGATTCAAGGAGTATATTAGTAAAGGAAAAGAAAAGGGCAGATATAATGACTCTCATTGTGGTCCCAACAGTTGGCAGGCCTAGCCAAGAGCATCACTAGTTTCAAGACCATTTTAGGGTGTGTACTAAGTTCATTGACAACTTAGACTACAAAGTGAAACTGCATCTTAAAAATCTAATGGATAAAACAGACAACAAAACAAACAACAAAGTAAAATAAGTTAGCAGTACAGAGTATCTTAAGTTTCTCAGGAGTCATTGTAGATTTTAAGGCTCAAGTTTCCCACAAAAAAAGACATCTGTTAGGGCTGAATGCCAGTACTTCTTGAAGCTCTTATAGTCAACCAGGGAATATATTCAAAACTATTCAAAGGATGTTTTGATACTGTATTCATCTTGAAATTTACAAAATATTTATTAATTTGATAGGAAATTTACAGCTGCTGTCTACCACATCTGGTGACAAGCGATACTACAATGTAGTCCAGATGCTGTGCTTTGTTCGAGGTCCCTAGTGCACATTTCGACTGACATCTCTAATTCCTTCAATATGACACATCACATCCAAAAAGAAATTGAGAATATAGAGAGGGAATAAGGAAGAGAGGAGAGAGAGAGAGAGAGAGAGAGAGAGAGAGAGAGAGAGAGAGAGAGAGAGAGATATTAAATTATAATAGTTAATTTTCAATGGAAAGAAAGAAATATATCCCTGTGAACTATATTTGGTGTGTCTCTTATACATACTTATCCTCTTGGCTATATACACTCTGCGGTTCCCTTATAGAGTAATGAAATCCAGCCATTGCTTTTAGTAGTTCACAAAGAAGCTATTAAAATTGAATTATTCTAATGTTAAAATGACCAGTACTAGAAGCAACAATACAGCAATTTAGGTGAATATTCACAGACGCCTATAACAGCAATTCTCCTGTCTTATTGTTAACTCTTAGCAATTCAGAACCATTTGTCATTTGCCTGTTGAATGCAGATATACATTTTGCTAAAGGCCTTTTCAATTTCTTCCCAGATAATGACATACAGATCTCAATTGTGTAGAGTATATTGCCTTTTAAAATTCCACTCATATTTCTTGCTTCTATTTGATTCCCAAAGCATGCCCTCCAGGAATTATAAGCTTTGTATTTTCTGTTTCTTTAAAACTACTTATAAAATTAATGTCGTGTACACTGCGCTTGTCTCCCCAAGATAACGTACTATATTTCCATCTATGTATCTCCCTATATGTAGTATGTGCGGTATTATATTTGAGTAAGTATCATTTTGTGATGAAACATATTACTCATCATATTTGCCCACATTTATAACTTATCAAAAGCGAAACTAAAAAGTTGAAAATGTTGAAAGAGGCACAACACTAAAGCATACCATATTCTTTCTTTTTTTGTATTTTATATATCAAATTTCTGAAATAATGTAGCTTTTCATTTCTGGAATTGCTTTATTGATGTATATTTTAGTTGTGGACAACCACGTAATGATACAAGATGAAATATGGCCGATTAAAGAGTAATCTTGCTAATATAGCCACCATAAAAATAATATTTTAGAACTTGTTGGCAACAATAGATTCTGAGTTAAATTGTTTTATGGACAAGGGTATTTACTTCCTGCAAACAAAAAATATTGGAACTGTTTCAAAAAATATAATTATTTGAAATAAAAAAATTACTTTAAAAAAAACTGAAGCTTCCAAACTAAAATATATATTTTTTATTACTTTCAAATAATCCCCAAACTTATTTTTAAACATACAAAAAGTATCAGTTGAAACATATCACTGAGTACTGTTGGTATATGGTAGCATCACCGTCCTGGCATGTAGAGTAGCAACTGTGTTTCCAACATTTAAAGTGTCTTCAACTTCTGTTTAGGACTTAGAAAAATGCAGTAAATATTCTTACATGTCAAACCTCACTGGAAATTTTAGACTTTCTGATTAAAAAGAAAATTGCATTTTTTCACTATACTCATGAATAAGACAGTATTTTATTTCTGGCAGTGATATTTAATTAAAAAATAAAATATTATATTCAAAGATAATACATATATGTGAACTATTATGGAGAATTTCTATGGAAAATAACCTTCAAAATTAAAAAAAATGATTACAGTCCAAAATTTAAGTTTATGTGTAAAACTAAACTATGACTTTGATAGTAACTATAGTGATTAACACAGATATCAGACACACACACAGAGAGAGAGAGAGAGAGAGAGAGAGAGAGAGAGAGAGAGAGAGAGA
>JANHMN010000001.1:251441979-251475725 GCA_030674055.1 Rhabdomys pumilio | reverse complement strand
AGAGAGAGAGAGAGAGAGAGAGAGAGAGAGAGAGAGAGAGAGAGAGAATTTATTCAACGTGGCCACATTGGAGAGAAGGGCAAAGCGATACAGTGATTTGTCCCACAACCTCAGTCAATTTAAGCTCCTGAATCAAAGTTAGGGCTTAAGAATTGGACTGGAGTTAAGCATGACTGAGTACTACCTCGTATACCTGTGGTCACACTCTAATGAGGCATATTCGTCTCTTCTTAAAAGTTGTCTAACAAGCTGAAATTGTCTTCCAGAAGACTTCAGGCTTTTTCTTGTCCCAATATGAAAATTTCATGGAATACCAGACCTTGATATTCCAGAGGTTCCCCGTGAGGTACACATGTGTCTCTTCTTAAAATATCTTCATTCTGCCTAGCTCATTATATTTTTTCACCTTCTGCTCTATCGCCCCAGTTTTGAACATTCAGAAAAAGTCATCAAAAACAGAGTGCACATAAAAACCAATGTTAGAATACATTCAGTTAGCGACATGTCTGAGAAGCATTTCTTCATAAGCTCTAAAGCTTGATAAGGTTAGGCAAGAAACAAGTGCATCTTCTTATTTTGTCACGGTGTCTCTCAGTGAGGCTTGGGCTGGCTACAAATTCCTGCTTTGGCTTTCAAGTACTTAAATGAAACATAGATGATTTCATATCTAGGGTTACTTCATTTCAACCCTGACTTTCTGTCCCTTTGAATATTTAAAAGATACTGCAGGAGCCATAACTAATTAGCCAGCTGGTAGTATGTACTCTACTGTCTCTGTCAACTGTCTGAAATTTGTCACTGTTGGTTTAATCTGACCCCATATTAGAGCTTGAGTGAGTGCCTGGTATCAAGACCTTTGTGCTAATGGACCTATTACGGGTACTTTAAATAATTAAATATACAAGGGGAGAAATGTCTGAGTCCTTTTCTGTTTGTCTGGTGAGAAATGTCCTAGCATCTTAAATGTATATATATATATATATATATATATATATATATATATATATTCTTCAGGGTTTATGAGATTCTGTACATCCCAGTGAGTCAAAAGCATTTCTAGTGTTTATTACAGATTGCATTATTCTTTAAACCATTTTTAAGTCAACATACAGAGCAATGGCATTTAATTACAATATTTTCAAAGACAACAATTAGTTTTCTTAATCATCTAACACTGCCAGTACCCACCCAAATTCCCCTTCAACTTCTTTCTGTCCAGCTTTATCTCCAATTGGTTCCATTCTACTTTCATAGGTGGTTAATTATCTCACATTGTTCTATAGCCTACAAAATGTATAATAACTTTTGTGATGAACAGTCAATTTTTCCTTTTAATACTATACTTCTGAAAATGCACTTTTTGAAAGTGGCAATTAACATCAGCGACAAGAGCAACCTCACAACAAAAATAGCCTCTATTAATTAGAATACATAAATTTAGAAGGCCTTTCCATTAAGTTTTCTATCCTTGTTAATTCAAGTGGAAAAAAAACTCCCCCTCATTTACTTTAAAACTCATTAGTGTTTTACTTCGTGTAGTTCCTTCTGTGCATGTGGCTCAGAGTGAGATGCGTGTCAGATCAATTGCTCAGTACCTGCTGCTAGTTGTGATTAAGAGACAGACACTGTTCACAGGAAAGTGTCTTATAATTACAAGCAAAAAGAGGTAATCAACACAAGCATTGTCTTTTCATACTTTAAAGAGAGACTGAGAGAATAAAATTAACCTAGAACTGTTTCTTGACATCACAATTCGTTTAAGAGAAGTTTTTTTCAGGAAGTATTAACCACCCATTGGGATGCTCTTTTAGCAAAAGTAGGTGCAATGTGCTTCTGAGGAAATCACTTGATATTTTAAAGCTTTGCATCTCTCAGAAAAAAGTATGAAAGAAAAATTAAGAGACGTTTATCAACAGATGAATTTTATTTCTCAACTACCAGAACATTAGTAAGTCCCATAAACTTTCAGTGTCAAAGTTTTAAAGTTGCTCTTCTCTCTGTACAATCTGTGAATCTCCGTAAACAAACAGTTTGAAAATAAATGTCACTGAGCACTAAAACACAAATATTTCCTGAAAATAAAGGAAAATTAATTTGAAAATTATTTAAGTATATATTTTTTAAAATATGCAGTAAAGAGAAGACACATGGAATAAAAAGAAATTTTTAAATCACTCTCTTGAGTATTCTATTTTAATAGTGGTTTTTGTTTATTTGTTTGGTTTTATTCTGAAAAGTCCTTAGAGATACATGCTTTGGACTATTACATTTTATTTGAGAAAGAGCAATCTAAGTCCTGTAATCAGAAGCAAATACTTAGAGACTTTCATTTGAATAACATAGTTAAATTCATGTTTAATATAGATATGAATAAATTGTCATTTTAAGGTACAGATGCAGAGGTAGATTGTTTTGTTTTGTTTGTATATTTTAAAAACAGAAAATTTTAAAGAAAGCTAGGTAAGTCAATAACTTTAGGTTCTCTACTTGCTACAGTGAAAAGAAGATAAAGAAAGGGCTTTTAGGCAGTTTGTAATTAAAGATTCTGCCTAGGAAAATCAAGAGAGATATCACGGCAGAGATTCTACTCAGTTTACTGAGTTAAACGAATCTCTGTGAAATAATTAGTTCCGATATTTGATTCTTAATTTTCTGCACATTTAGTCATGAACATGTAAAGTCTGATGTTATTTTCCAATCAAAATTTATATAAAAATGTGTGTGTGTGTGTCTGTGTGTGTGTGTATGTATTCTTGCCTCATTACATATCAACTGCATGATTTCCTAAAAGCTGTGATCTAAAACTTCAAACATATGGACTATCTAACAAATACACCATGTACACATAAAGCATTAGTAATCACACATTTTTTTTCTGAGCAATGAGCATTTTATTATTATTATTATTATTATTATTATTATTATTATTATTTATTATTATTACTGAGGCAATTACAATATTTCTGGCAGAAGCTACAACAACAACAATAAAAGAGCTGACTGTTATGGTTTCTACATTTGGCTAAAGTGTTTAAACTTAAGTTTTGTGTCTACTTGAGTTCCTCTTGCCAACATCCATTTCGTGGGTTCTGACCTAAAGATGACTGCATGCTCAGCTTCCTATTCCAAAGGGAAGGTTGACTTTTCACACACTCACTAGGAGTGTGTGTGACACTTTAAAGGAGCACCCAAACTCTACCAAGTGCCGTGGAAGAGTCTAACTTTTTTTAAAGCACAGATATTCTAATTCACTAAGATATTGATAGAGACAATTCAAAACATTGTAAATGTCTATGCAAAAGAGAGTTTTTGGAAAGGTTATGTTTCTGATATCATGCTGCTTCTGCAATGTTTTTGATTAAAACTTTTTTTGAAAGTTATGACTTATGAGAAGGTTTTTTCCCTATTTTGGCTATACTATAATTATATATATGTAATATATAATGGATAATAGAAACTGGAAATTTTGCTGACTTAATCATGTATCAAGAAGAGTTTGTTTCATGATTTAATAGATAAATTTCCAATCAATGTAAGCAACAGAAATAAAAGCTAAACAAGAAATAATTTTTTTATCTGCTTTATCTAGAAAGTATTTATTTGTGAACGGAGTTTATGCGTTGCTAGAAATTAAAGTTTTATTCATTAATGTGTATGTTAAAAGATCAGCACAAGTGTCCTTGTATGCACAGATCGCCAGTGTAAGGAAAAATGTTAAGCATAAAAGACTGTCTTTCCAATAGGAAAAATGTAAAGCCTGTTGACTACCCAGAAATCCTGAAGTGATTAAGAGCCTGGTGATTTGTACTATCTGTTGACCCAGGCCATATCAAGTTCCTACAACATAGCCTGGAGGTGCTAGTAATCTAAATGACTCTTCCAGATAGGGGACTCTCAAGCTCTCACCACCATTACCGTAGATACATAATAGTCTAAATGACCTCTCTGCTATCTACATGTCTGAGATTAGAAAACATCCTTTCTTAGGCCCTGAAGATAATGCAGGTAGCTTATCTCCAGGACTCAGGCTCTTGTAAGAAATTTATGTGCTTCGAGTTTATATTAATGTAATTATGCTTTTTTTGTTGATGGTTTTTTTTGTTTGTTTGTTTTGTTTTGTTTGTTTGTTTGTTTGTTTGTTTTTCAAGACAGGGTTGCTCTGTATAGTCCTGGCTGTCCTGGAACTAACTCTGTAGACCAGGCTGGCCTAGAACTCAGAAATCTGCCTGCCTCTGCCTCCCAAGTGCTGGGGATAAAGGCGTGTGCCACCACTGCCCGCTGTAATTATGCTTTCTTGTGCACCAGGATTGTATTACACCAGTCAATGTTTTTAAAAATACTAATGTGACAGTAAACCCCTGCCTGATATTGATTCCCTAGAAATTTACTCGCGGTTGACAAAGTCACTCTGATCCAAGTTTTGATTTCTTGGTCTTCAGTTCAACTCCCTTGATCTTCTTGCTTATTTCTGTACCAATACCATGCATTTTTTTATCACTATTGCTCTGTAGTACAGCTTGCAGTTGGGGTTGGTGATTTCCCCAGATCTTTTATTGTTAAGAACGGTTTTCACTAACCAGGGTTTTTTGTTATTCCAAATGAATTTGAGAATTGCTCTTTCTAACTCTGTGAAGAATTGAATTGGAGTCTTGTCAGGGATTGCATTGAATCTGAAGATTGCTCTCGGCAAGATGGCCATTTTTATTATATCAATCCTGCCAATTTATGAGCGTGGGAGATCTTTCCATCTCCTGATGTATTCTTGATTTCTTTCTTCAAGGACTTGAACACTAGTTTCTTTTGTTAATTCTGTGTATTTAGTATTCTTGTCCACCTTTTATGGTTTAATGGCTTCTTTCCTATTAATGCTTAGTAATGCTCCTTAGCTACTGTGTATTAAAGTATATACTTACTCACTAACTATCCACTCTCTCAGTGGCCTTCAGTATTTTACAGTTATAAGTGGGCTTATTTATAAATTTTTGTTTGGAAATAACTATCCTATTCATTTTTGGGGGGGGGGAAAATATCTAGGAGTTAATATTGTATACTAAGAACAGGTTTCAAAATCAGCCAAGGTATTTTCCCCGATGTCTAATCTATTATGTATCCCAGCAGTAGAGCAAAGGGCTATGGTTTTGCATACTTGACCATGCTTTGGGGCTACTATAGTGTACCTGTGTGGTGAAGTTTGCAACACTGAAGATGTTCATTGCATGTCTCTCTAATGAATTGTTGCTGGTGTTTTATTTGAGTCCTTGTCATCTGTGTGCTTTCTTAGGTGGAGTGATTATTCAAACACTTTAAAAATTTAATATCATGTATTTTTTTTATTAGTGAGAGCTGAAAGTTTTTTGTGTGTGGTGGATGACATATCAGATGTGTTTCCTGCATAATTGGCTCACTCTGCCTACTATTAATAAATATACATCCTATAAATTAATGTTAAACTTGGTAGAGTTAAGATGTGTGTGGCCCAGTGTTTTATACATGTTTCAAAATATCTAGCTTCTTAAATTAAGTGCTTGAAAATCTATGTCGATTCTGAGAACACATACATTTTGTGGGGTCAGCTACAATTATGTTTAAGAGATAAAATATTAACATTTAACAATTGTATATAAAAACTCTAAGAGTTCTAGAAGCTTTGACTTTAATAAGGAATAAGTAAAGATATTTCTACAGAAAGACAAGAATTAACACTTGTGAAAACATAAAATCAAAGTTCTGACAGGACTTGAAATAATTATGTTAAATCATGTCATCTCTCATACATTCAATTCATTTGTGTGCTAAAAAAAATTTTGAAATGCACTATAAATTTTCATGGCAACATGCCACCCCAAGATCATCAATTCGATAAACCTGTCTAGTAACTAGGGGAGGAAAATTAAATAAATAAAATATTTTGTCAGCTGGTGTCTAGAAAGATGCTCCAAATAGTGAGATCAGTATGACAAAACTAAAAATAATAAATAAATAAATAAATAAATAAATAAATAAATAAATAAATTCAGCAAACTTTCACTGAAACTTTGGATGCTTTATTTCTTGCTTGTTTCTTCTAAACACATAAAAATAAAAAAGATATAACAATGTTTCACTTAATTAATTTGAATATTTGAAATGCATTCATTTTAATTCATTTTGGAATTTTACAAAATAATTTTTTTCATTTCTCATGGAAATATTCAGCCTTCACTGTCATAGGATTGATGAGAAGTGGATCTGTTCCCTCACTAATTTGACAATAATCGAGGGAAACTGGAGAAACAATCAGAAAAATATTCCACCTGCAAAATGCCCTGTAAAGGACTAAATTTATAGGAAAAATATCACACCCTGGTGTTTGCATTGGGACCATAAGGGAGTTGTGGTAGCAGTGGGGTTCAGTTTTGGATGGAATGTGCAAGTGAGAGGCAAAGAGTGAACTTGTACCAAGGTCTGGCCACACATTGTCTGGAACACTGAAGGAGCAGGGAGGCTGGGGTGGCGGGGTAGAGAAAGGAAGTTATAAAAAATGACTGCGACCATTGTCTAGTTCCCACTTATTATCCTATTATCCTTTTATTGAATTGTTTCAGCAGTTCTTCTCTGTCAGTGGTGAATATATAAACCAAAAACTGATATGATGAATGTAATGTGTATCCTAACTGTTCAACTATAGCATGGTCTCTGAGCTCTAGGTTTTTAAAAGAATCGACAACAAATTCGGTTATATACAGATGCAATTAGTTAAGGGAAAAGCTGGCATCTAAGACAGAAATTGTCCTAATAGAAAAAAATCACTATTCAGCAGCTTACATCAAAGAGTTGTGTCCAGCCATGTTCCTGTTATTTTTGACAAGTACTTTATTTGAAAATAAATTTAGCAATAATCGCCTGTAACTTAAAAATTAGATTCAACTGAATCAAAACCATTATATTTATATGTCCTCTCAAAATAATCAGGAATTATCATTCCTGGCATTTAATACAGGATTCTGAAGATAGTTAGGCACAATACAATGTTTGTGGCTAAAAGTTTCCTGTCAATATCAGAGAAACATTACAAGGAACTGAGAAGAAACTACAGAAACAAATTAATAGAGGAATCATAGAAGATTCTGTGGCTTCAACTTTTAAATTGAGAAATCATACAATAAAAATAATGTGGATTTATTTATATCTTTTTATTTTATAATGTGTATGAACAGTTTGCCTCTCTGTGTGTCTGTGTACCATTTGTTTTTGTGTGGTGCCTACAAGAGTCAGAAAAGTGCACCAGATTCTCTGGAATAGTTGCAGACTATTGTGAGTCGCCAAACAGGTGCTGGGAATTAGTTCCAGATCCTCTAGAAGAACAACAAATGCTTTCAACTATAGAGACATTTCTCTAAACTTTAATGTTGATTTCTCCTTCTATGAACTGCTAATTTAGAGCCTAAAACTCCTGTTTGAGTCATTACTTGTAAACTCCTCTTACAGTTTCAATACAATAACAGTCTCTCTTTATCATCAGAAACAAATACCTCAATTCAGCTTCTTACTGTCAACATATTTATAGCAATTTCATTATTAAAAGAAAAAGAAAAAAGAAAATAAACAAGCAAAAAATCCAACCTTTGTTCAAACTTGGATATCTACTTACTGTTGCTCCATAAACAAGAATAGAAAAAAAAACAGTAGAAAATCCATTTTATGATAGAGAACAAAATATATAACAGATTATTTTTGAAAACCTTTGCATTCCATATAAACATAAAACTCAGTATTAGAAATATCTTGAGAACATGAACTATTGGTCATGACTAGCCAGTTTGAATATTTTATGTGGATAATGAATGGGAAGGTTTCAGGACATTACTGCCTGACATAATAAATTATTGTAACATCTAGGACTGTATCCAACTTGATTTGATTACTTATTTTACTGATTTTTCACTGAATGTTGGTAGAAACTATTTAAGTAAAAAAAATGGTAATGTATAAGAGACTTGATTTGAAATGCAAAAAGTTGTCACTCTTGTGTGAACGCCTGGTAACATTGCACAGTTCAAATTAAAAATATATTGAGAATGTAAAACTTAATTTGGTTTAGTCAAAAAAATGTTCATATCTTCACACACAATAAATTTTAAAGTGCAAATTAAAATAAATGTGTGGCTTTCTTGCCTTCCCAAAGACTGAACATCTTTATGTGTCACCAGAGTACTGGTGCTTTTATGTGCCTGGGACAGGTTCACTCTTCCTTGCTTAGATTTCAGGCCACAGATTAGAAAGACTTTTTCTATTGAATCTTAGAAGATCATCTCTGGAGTAAGCTAATTATCACTGCTATATATTCTTTAGGAGCTTCTGTGTTAAGGAAGTCTTCAGGTTGACATTTTTACTTCAGTTGTCTGAACCAGTAATTTTTACATGTGGTTACATATTTGCTACAATCATCTCTAATATTTAAAAAGATATTTATTATATTATGGCTGTGTTTAAATAAAAAAATAGATATTCTATAAACTTGAATGATCCTGATGATAAATAAAATGTCTGTAATTATACAGCAAGCAACGCTTTTATGCTTATAGTCAAATCAAAGCAGGTCTTCAGGTTTGTTCAAAAAAAATTGTGTATAAGTTGATGTCCCAATACTGCTAGTGGAAGATCTGTTTCAGTCTCGATATTTCCCATAGATAAAAATCCCAGCTAGGGTCACTCTACAGACTCCTCATAGCATCCTCCATCCCAGGCCACCAACTAGTCCAAAAGATGCCCCCCTCCACCAACTTGCATTCTAATTCTCAACCCTCTTTTGTCAAGTCCTTCTGTACCTTATAAATATTCTCAACCCTCTCTCCCACAGTTCTCTCTCTCCATCCACCTTCAATGACAATTTTGTTTCTCCTCTGAGTAAGATTCATACATTCTTGCTTAGGCCCTCCTTATACCCATTTTCTTTGTGTCTGTTGATTATAGTATGGCTATCTGCCCTTTATGAGTAATGTCTAATTATGAGGGAGTACATAACATATCTATATATATTTCTATCTGTATCTGTATCTGTATCTATATCTATCTATATCATTTATATCATCTATATCCATACCATCTAGATATAGATAGATAGATAGATAGATAGATAGATAGATAGATAGATAGACAATCTTCCTAGATCTGCATTAAAACTTTCAACTCAATATCTGTCCTGTCTACAAGATGTGCAGGGAATGGAGCAGATACTGAGAGAACAGCCAAACAATGTCTGCCAGACATGAGATCCTTCCCATAGAAGAGAGTCCACTCTTAATGATAATCTTCTATGCTTTCAGACAGTATCAAGTTTAACTTTCTCCTGAGAGGCTTTGTACAGCAGCGGATAGAGAAAGATGCAGAGACAAATTGTCAAGCATCAAGAGAACTCAGAGTCTTGTGGAAGAGTTGAATTGAGCAAGTCTAAGAAGTTAAGTACATCAAAAGATAAATGGCACAGATAAATGATTTGTAAGAATTTAAAGCATAATTTATAGCATAATATATGAATATATGAATTTTTTTTCTCAATCTATTCTTTTCCAAACTGTCCACCTTTAATATTTGAAGTAAGAACCTTTTGAAAAAGTAAAGAAAAAAAAACAGAAATAAATAAAAGTTTTATAGATTATATTTTATTTAAAAATATGTATACTTAACTAAAATTTAGTAAACTAACAAAAAGTGCTCTGTTGTAAACTGTGAATATTAATACAATATTCAAGATCACAGGTAGAATTATGCTCTTTCAGAAAAAGGATACATTCAAACTGTAAAGTTAATTTAATGTAAAAAATGGTTTCTAATAGTAACTATTAGGTCACTTTTTTTCTTGTGTCAAAATACCATTAACAATCAAGTGAGGGTTGGGTGTATGGGTTTTTGTTTTCTGTTGGTTTTGGCTTTTTTTTTTTTTTTTTGTCTACTTTGTGGGACTGATATCAGAATGCTATAATACAGCATGGGGGTGGGGAGATTTAGTGAAAGGTGCTGAAGAATAATGAGCACATTGCAAATACAACTAGAAGTAGAGCCAACCAGAAGTGAGGGCTTACGAAGAACTTCAGTGCTTGTCTAGAAATACCCACTCCTTAAGCAAAGCTTCACCTGTAAACGTTATAAAATTTTCAAGTGAGGTTCAAAGAGGGCTTTTCTAGAAAAGGTTACATAGGAGGAAATATCTACCTCCATGTGAGTAGCGGTATCCCATAGGCAGGGACTCAGACTGGACTAAAGGGAAGAAAAGAGAAAAATATCTGGTACCCACCACTCCCTGCTCTTCTTCCTGCTCTTCAAAGCTGGGATAGTACCAGGCACTTGGTTGGGTTGCTTTGAATTTTGCCATGACATCCTAGTATGATATACTGGACTCTTAAACCTTGCATCAACGTGAGTCTTTATTCCCTCAGGTTCTACTACAAGGCATTTTGTCACCATGATTTGAAAAGGAACTGCATTATAGGAGCTAAAACTTTTCGGAGCCTCCACTGTCAAAGGTCAGACAATAAAATGGGGCATCTGACTACATGTGCATCTGTGTAATTAAGTTATTTTCTCCTCAGCTAGATACATGATATTCCCAGTGAACTACTTACACAAATGTCATCTTTGCCTGTTCCTCTATTCTCTATTTTCAGGACTATGGTCTAGCATATTCTATGACCTTCATAAATATTATGCTTATTCAATGAATAACAATATTGAGACTATAACACATGCTATCTATGTAAGGAGATTGCTTTTTAAAAATAAACTTACTCTTCGGCCATTACACTTAGATATATAAGCTTCTATATTTTGTCTATAGACAAAATCAAAATTAATGCATGAACATACAATATCTAGAGGTGAACAATCTCATGAAAACATAAACATTTGAAATTTTAGTACTCCTATCAATATGAGGGGAAACTAATTTCTGTAACTGACTTTAAAAAAAAAACATTAAAACAAGATTGTTATGTCAAAACAAAGAGTGCCATGAGCTCCAGATCAAGGAAACTATAGATAATATATATTGAATTTCAAGGAAAATATTGGGAGACTAGTTCTTGAAGGCTTTGTTCATGTTCATAGTTTATTTGACAATTACCATGCTATTTGAATAGAATAAATTAACAGCATTTTATATGCTCTTGGAAAGTAGAATATTTTTGCACTCCTCATCCCAAAGTAATCAGTTAGCTTATTTAAGAAATTTATAAAGGTAGTGCTGTATTAGTTTTAGAATATTCATCTTTACATTTCTGATTAATGAACATATAATTTAATGAACTTTTTTCTGATGTTCATTATTGCTTTTTATGTCTGTTTAAAAAGCTGAAATTTTCTCATATGCTTGCAGTGCTGTAAGGACATGCTTCTTTCAGTGACCAAGCTTTACAGAGTGCCAGGGATGGCACTGTATAGCTATATAATTTGGTTTATGGAATACCAGCAGGATACCATTTATTTATGGAGACTAAAAATGCAATTGTTGAAGGATGTTATTATGAGGCCTGATGTCTTTTTTATTATCTGAATAGCAATAATAATTTCTTATTGTTTTAATCTCCCAACATAACAAAATTAATATAGCCAGACTGTATGGCATATGCATGTGTGGTTCACAGGAATATTTGTTATATTTTGTACAAAGCAAGAACAATATTCACAAATTATGTTTATAGGTTTTAAAATCAGAAAATAATGCTCAAATCTAGCAGTATGCTAAAAAACAAATGGCCTCTTAAATCATATATTTGAATTTTACTCTGTATTTACTGGCAGAATATCTGTCTTTTGGTAAGGGAATGCAAATTATCAGCATGAAATTAGATTTTGTTCAATCAACCTAATTACTCATGAACTGGTCACAGAGTGATTCATATAAAAATCATAGTTTTAAACCAGTAAATTTTAAATTTTGCCAAGCATTTAAGTGAATTTTTCATTCTTGTTGATGAAGCTGTGGGTTTTATTTCACAACAATATTTCAGTTCCTGAATCTCAATAAACTGGTATAATTCTATGTGAAATATTTCACTTTCTAAACTTATAACTCATTACACAAATCTATGAATACATAGCATAAGTCTTCCAAAAATATTGATCATGAAATTATAAATAATAGATAAAATTTAATAATTATACACAATTATAAATTATGCTTGTTATGTAAACATATAAGTATGTAAAACCCCAAATTATCTGATATTGTATCTCCTCTTGACTTCTCAAACTTACATTATAAATCCAAATGTTTTTCTCTCATAGCTTTAAATCTCTTGATCATAAGTATCTTGTCTTGACTTTGTTTGTCTCTGTTGTCTTGACTTTTCATAAATATATTTTATATAGACATATATATGTGTGTGTATGTGTGCCAAAATTAGTAAAAATATAATTTTAAATATTTAAGATTTCTAAAATATAACATTTTTTTAGTTTTAAACATAATATTGTGTATGTGGAGTAATCTTCTGTTTGTATTTCATTGTAACATGAATATTAAATTACACATTTCTTGTGCTGATGGTTATATCAGCTCACATACCCCAGGAAAAAAATAATTAATTTTCCTATAGTGTACTCCAGAGGGTAATTTCAAACAATTATCCATTCATAGGCACAATAAATGCATGAACTAGAAGGGTAAAGCATGAAGATTGCTTACCTCAGGACTTCCTACATGAGGTTTTGGATGCTAAGGGTCTATTTCTGTAACTTCAGAAGAAAATATATGGATGATGCTATTCCATCAGCAGGCACCTCTTGCTCACAGTGCATTGCTCATAGCATTATGGACAGCACCATTTATCTTATATCATCCACTCAACTTACAACATCCTTCAAGTTGCTTGAGTTTTAATACCTATGTGTAATTAAGTGTATTTTTGGTATTATTATTTGAGTAGGTAATTCCTTAAGCATAATTTTTTTCTTACACATTCAAATACATTAACGTTACCCACTGTCCTAATTAGGGTTGGTATTACTATGGTGAAATACCATGATGAAAAGCAAATTGGTGAGGAAAAGTTTCAATTTCCTTACATACTTCCACAGTGTAGTCCATGACTGAAGGACATCAGGTCAAGAAGAGAGCAGGATGTAACTCAGAATCTTGGAGCTGACAGAGAGACCTTGGAAGGAGGCTGATTACTGGCTAGTTCAGCCTCATTTCATAGAGAAATCAAGACCACGATCCCAGAGATGTCACTAACCACAATGGGCAGGGCACTTCTCCATCAATCATTAATCAAGAAAATGTCCCACAGGGTTGCCTAGAGCCAGTATGACAAACACATTTTCTCAGTTGATGTCCACTCCTTTTAAATAGCTCTAATTTGAATCAAATTGACAGAAAACTAGCCCACATACACATTCATCTTTTAAAATTCAACTTTTAGTTTCCCGTTGTATTTTATCTGTTTTTTTTTTTAATGTAGCTGAACTTTTATTTTTTATGTATAGTATATATTGAGAATAATCATTGCATATATCATTGTATAATAAACCATGAAAACAGTGTATCAAGTTTAAGGAAAAAAGTTGCTATGTAAGAAGTCAATGTTCACTTGAGCAAGGCAGCCATTGCTTCTGCTCAGGAAGCGTCTACTCATTGATACCTTATTTATTTATTTTTTTCTGCACACAAGGGAAAGACCACTTTTCCTAATGGGTGTGATTCTGAATTTGCACTGACTGGTTATGTAGTGCAAAATAGTATGCAAATTATGGTCGTTCAAAGAAATGCAGATGACCAACCATCCTAAGGAGGTCTAGATATTTGACTCTTGTCACATATACATGTAATTTTGAACCTCCAGCTTCTAGTAGGAGTACGGACATCTTACTTGCAATACCTCAGTCTACTCTCAGTAGCACAATACCAGGTATTTATTTATTTTCTTATATCTAACCAGAAAATAATTTTAAAGTATAAGTTAAAAACAATGTAACACCATTATATAGTTTGAAAATATATTATACCAGGCCAATTTTTAGTTAGCTTTAGATGGCATCTTCTCACTTCTGAAGCATTCTCTTATTTGCAAGATAAAACTAAGGTTTTGGTGTATCACCTCTGAACTGAAAGACAATTTGTCACCACATATCTCATTTACTGAGTGGCCTTGAACATGTATGCTAGCACTTAGCACTTAAATTCAAAGCTCTTAATAAAAATGAGCATAAAATGAAGAAGTCAGTTCTCTTTCAAGAACTGATTTTTCAACTTCAGACCAAATGGAAGTTTTACTAGCCACTAAATATTTCTACCAATTTTGTTGGGCCTCTGGGGAAACAAAACTGTAAAATAATAGTCATAAAATCTTATCTCAAACAATTATGGAAGTTACATCTACTTTGCCAGTTCTCCTTTAAAAAGTAAACTTATAATTTGGTTGTACAAAAACAAATGAGAATGTATAATTTACAAGGCTGCTACCTCATTTTGTAACACATTTTTCTTCCTTAATTATATCAGAATAAGGAGCATAATTGTTTTTGTGTGAGTGGCCACTCATGCTTTTGTGAGCCTGCCTGTATGCACATATCCATATGCTCTATATTCAAGGGCCAGTCTACATTTTAAACATTTAGAGTCAGAGTCTTTCACTGGCCTCTAACTCTACAAATATACTTGTTTGAAAGTATGACCAGCGAGTTTCATGGATCTGCATGAATCATTAAAATGGGTTTTGATCTTTTCTATTTATTTTTACTTTATTTTGAAATTAGCAGTTAAGATATTAGATGCTCTTATTCCATTTCTAAAGGAACTGTGATTTAGAGTGTTCTCCTCATAGCACGTTTCCATCCCCAGTATGTCCCGTTTCCACTATAACTTTGACCCCTTCTCATTCTGCTTTCATGTCTTTTTTTTTTCTGTCCTACTATGTTTTGTAGCACATTGTTTTACTCAGAGTCTCTTTTCAAGTTGCTTTTAAACATTTGACACATACTTACAGCATTATATATAATAAGTGTATGCATTACTAAATAAGATTCACTCAAAAGAAAGAAACATTATTTAATTATTTTGTCTGAGTTTGGATCACTTTGTTTCTAATACTTAACACATTCCATCATTTTTGTGAAAATTTCATTCTTCATTACAGTGAGATGGGATCCAATTATATATAGTTTCACGTTTTCATTATCCATGTCATTAGAGAAAAAGAGAAAAACCTAGAAAATGGAAAAAAGTTCCCAACTGTGCTGCAGAAAGAAGGCTAACAGTCAGAATTAGGTTCAGAATTTAAATATTAAACATGTCTCTCACACACATTAAAAAATTTTCTGCCAACCAATGAATTGACTAACAATCACACCAATCTCTTAACACACACACACACACATACACGCAGAAACACACATACACACACCAATGGCCCATAAAGTACTATGAAGTGTTCAGCATTCCAGTCATACAAATGCAAAGTAAAACATCTTTGATAGCACTTTATTCCAGTCAGAATGACTGTAGTTTAGAATCTATTATTATTACAAACTGGTATTTGTTGTGCTCTCATTATATTTTGAGAGTAAGTTTTTTTTCCTCTTTTATTCTAACAGAAAGGATGATATGTAGCAGGATACTTATTCTGCTACATTGTGTTTGCAGTGGAGTTCAGTGATTAGACAGTAGAAGAGGAGGTGGAGCTGGGAAAGAAAGGGAAGAAGGGGAGGGGAGAAAAAGAGGAAGGGGAAGAGCAAAACGAGTCTATCAGCCATGGAGAACCACAGATGGGTCGAAAGCTGTCCTGGGTAGCAATTTGTATTAAAAGGTTAGATAATTGGGTAACAACTCTAATTGTGTGGGCATCTTGTTGATTGAGCATTTCTAAATATATAAATCGTTTAGATAAAAAATAATCTAACAACTAATACTGGTGAGAATGTGGGGTAACCTTTGTACATTGCTAATGGGAGCACATGTTAGTCCAGCTATCATAGACACCAGTTTGGAGGGATCAAAAATTTAAAAAGAACCACATGACCCAACTATGCCACTGTTGATCATAAACCCAAGGACTCCAGATGTTCTACCACAAACATAATTGCACATCTATGTTTTCTGCTGTTGTATTCAGGATAGCAAGGAAATAGAATTCCTGGCACATTTACATGAGTTTTTGGTCAAATTATGGTATTTGTAAGCATTTCTACAGAAGGTACCTTACCGAGTATTTATTTAGAACACCTACTCTGAAAAGTAAGTATGCTATCACTGTATATGTTATCGAGATTGCAACTCCACCATTTCCTATAGTTTATGTAAGATTAATTACATTTTTAGCACATTGTGTTTCTCTCAACTTACAATGACATATAATTTTTTTGTATGCTTTTAAGAACTTATTGTCAAAAAAATTATTGTCCAGTCTTATACTTTCTATATCAAAACACAGTTAATTCTTTGATGGTAGTGGTCTATCAGAATATAAACACTACCTAATGTAATTATACAGGTATTAAGCTTTGTCCATCCACATTCATTTGCAACAACAAACCCTTCTTCTTAAACATTATTAGTTACCTTTGTTCTTTCTAAATAATCTTCTTCATCCTTAATTACAATAAAACTATTGAAAAAATTTTTTAAAAATTTCTAGAATGCAAATTCTGATTTGGTCTCAATGCTACATGTGAAATTCACTTGACATCCATATTAATATTCAAGATATGGCTTTTAATCGGTTTGTTTAGTCAGTTTGATAACAAGATATCTTTCTTGTGAACACTCTTCTTTGTTGGTCACTAAATCTTCTATTTATGATGCATAACTTGGGTGGCTATAAAGGGAGTCACTGCTTAAGATACTCTGAAACAATGTGTGTGTTGAGTTTACTTGAAGACCTTTTTCTTGACTTCTATGTTCTCTTTTTTATACCAAAAGAAATCAATGAATATAAACGCTGAAGAACCACTGCATTCTTTCTTAGATTACAACAGAAATGAAAAATATTAATCTCATAGTAACTATCATGCATTTTTCTTTTAATACTACGAAACTTTATTATTCTCAGTGGATGACTCTAAGACTACATTTTAATAATTCTAACATTAACATTTTGTATGAGGACTATAGTTCTCTGATTTTTAATTAGTTACTCTACTTTGCTGCTATTTTCCTTTTATTGATATTTTCTATATTGGCAATAATTATTTAAATCCTATATTAAATATATACTGTGTGCCTCAAAGGAGAAATACTTGAGGCCTCAAATACTGATCATCTACCCTTAACTTCTCAGTTTATTCTCTATTTCTCTAGATTGATGAATTGGCTAATTAGCTACAAAGCACTGTGTCAAAATTCAGTTCTCCTAATAGCTCATAATGTCTGTGCAGGAATAAGTGCTTATCTACAGCATGTTTCTCTGAAAACAAAGTGCTCTGCACAAATTTTCTCATTAAAAATGGAAGAATAAAAAATCCTCAAAAAGAGCTCCTGGTGGCAGTATGAATTTCCTGCTTCCACAATGGCCTTGATCTTGTCAGCATGGATCAGCAAGCTCAGAACTCCAATTTAAATTGTAATAGAAGAAGTGAAGAGCTGTTCCTTTTTTTTTTAAAACTGAACATTGACCTAATAGGACACATTCCTTTGTAAAAGAAATTCACCCAATATTACTGCTCTTTTACTTCAAGGAAAGAAGAAAAATAAAACAAAACAACATCAACATTTGTTTTTCCTTTCCCTGACAATTCTGCAGAAACATTGACTTTAACAAAAACACTCCAGACTGGATGAGAACATAGCACAAATGAGTAGTTGAATCATATCTGTTTTGCTATGTGTCTGTGAGCTAAATCAATACTTATATGAATCTTGAAGTTTGTATTATTTTGGAGAAAGCCCCATGAGGCAGAAATACTGAGCTGTACATTGCCTTCAGCATTCTTTAAGGTTAGAAACATGAGTGATATGATTGAAGATTACTATTTAGCATGGGTATGAAGACTCAAATAAAAATGTGTATGTGTGTGGAGGGGGGTCTTGTGAGAAAAGTTTTATAAAGTTAAACCTATTTTCTTTGAATGCTAAAATAAACACCATTGAAATTTTATATTACAAATGAAACATGAAAGACAAAAATATTTCCCTAGATTATTAAGTCTGTATTATTGAACAAAATAATAAAGGAAAACCAATTAAGGAAATAATAGAAAATAATACTGCCATTTCTAACAATCCTGATAATATCAACTTATATTTTAGTAAGAAGAAATGAAACTTCAATCTTAACAAGCTACAGCATTCATTCCATGTAATCTAATAATGTTAAGATCTAAGAATGTAGTCCTATTTTATTCATCATATTATTTAAAATAGAGTTGAAGAGATGTCATAGATAATACCACAGTAATATAATATTCTTACATGATGTGTTATCATATAGAATATTAGAATAGCATATTCTATCATATACATTATTATGGCATCTTGAGTGATGTATACATCTAGCTTAAAAAGAAAACTGATGAATTCAGGTAAATATTTGGAGAAATATTAAGAGATTTGAACAGAATTAATGATAACTTTGGGCATGCTAGGAGGTGATAGTAAAGATAATCATTAAAAGCAAAGATTATAGCTTCTGGGAAGATGGCTTCACAGTTAAGTGCACTGTTAATACTTCTCATGGACACTGATTCAATTCTGTATTCCAACGGCAGTACATAACCATCTGTCACTCCAGTCCCAATGATGCTAATTCTCTCTTTTGACCTCTCAGGACATTGCATCCATGTGGTGTGTGTGTGAATATATATATTTGAGTGTGTGTTTGTATGTGTGTGTTAATAGTATAATCATATATACATACATAAATATACATATGTTTTATATATTATATAAACACATAAAGAAATGCATAGATAGAAGATAGAAATATAAATGACAGATAATATATAGATAGATAGACAATCAATAGACAGATTTTATATATATATATATATATATATATATATATATATATATATACATATATATATTATATATGGTATAAAGATAGATAGAAAGAAAGAAAGAAAGAAAGAAAGAAAGAAAGAAAGAAAGATAGAGATATGTAGAAAAAAACACCCAAATGCATATGACAAAATATTGTTGAGAAAAGGATTTATAAAGAGTTAGAGAGATAGTTCTACCAGCTTCTCATATTTTGTTTGCTTTCAGTGATAATAGAATGACAATAAATACCTATTGGCAAAACTCTGAAACTGTCAATCACTATTCTTTACATTTAGTATTCTGGGGTGAAATCATTATATCAAGATGATATTTTTTCCAAATATCTACCTTTGAACTAGCAATGTAAGTTTCATGTCAGGTGAAACAGTGCCTGAAGTCAATATTACAGTTGCTTGTTATGCAAACTACTCGCTTCATTTAAAATACAACAATATTAATTTTAAAAAAATATCAGTATTATTTTGTAGCATAAGTTACTATTTTCAATTATGAAAACTATGAAATATTTCTGGAAGAAATTTCAGATTTGTATGCTAAGGACTTCTTTTCATTCATGTTTAATATTTTGCAAATAATGAAATGAAACCTACTTTACACTTTCTGCTCTTCTTTCTTTCATCTCTCTTTCCCTCTTCATTTTCTCTTTCCTTCCTTGAAGTGAAAGTTTCTGGATATGTCATGTGAGGAAGAATCCCATGGTGTTTTGCTAAGGCAGACTCACGTGTTGTTTTGCTGAGGCAAGACCTGCAGGAGGACACATGATATTTGGAGAGAATATAAATAGGACTCAATGAACAGTGACAGCGTGCTTGCATTTGCTAGCCTTACACTTCATTGGTCTCACACCTTCATTGATCTTCACTTCACTGAGAAGGGTAGAGAACTTCTCCTGACATCCCGACTGGTCCTAGTTGCTCCTGCTGACTTGACACAATTTAGAGGATGCCAGGGTGTTTCTGTGAGATCTTGTCTCTGCTGCTGATTCGTGTTTGGTATCCTGACACTACTGATTTGTCCAGTAATCAAGCATAAATAATTTTAGCACAATTTTAGTTAGTTTAAATTAAACTATTTTATTTCATGTTACAGTGTTTGTTGATTACATATGTATAACTTTAGGCTTTGTTGGTCCCTTGTTAGATAGTAGGTTATTTTAGTACAGTATGTGACTTTATGTTAATATATTTATTGAAATAACAACAGACATTTATATTTTCAATATTCCAGAAAAAAGAAAAACAAAATTAAGACCCTCTAAAGATCAATTTCTGCAGATGGTGACTTTTTTTTTCCAAAATGAACAATAGTGTTTCGATTTTTAGATGGAACAAACATGCATCTTCTCTCTGTTGCTGATTCGTGTTTGGTATCCTGACACTACTGAACTAGATAGACTGCTGACAAATGGAGCTTAGAATCACCTCAAAACAAACAAACAAACAAACAAACAACTTCTAAATATCCTCTTTTCCCATTTACCATTTTTCTACCCTACTTTTGATTGGTGAGCTAGAAGTGGTGAGTGCGGGGGCAGGGGTAAAGTATTTGAGAAACCATATTAAAACTAGGTTTTGAAATATCTAAGCCTATGCTTTCTCTTTTGCTAATTTTGTAATTTTTCAATTCACTGCTAAATTTAGAATTCTGAACCAAAGACTATGAATCATGATATTCCAGCCACAGTTTCAACTTGAGCTGCTGTTAGTTTTAATCTTCAGAGGATTTTCCCACAAAGACACATATAAATGAATACAAGATAACTCCAGGATATCAAAAATTTTCTGACACAATTATTTTTCAGATTACCATAAGCCTCGAGTTCTGACAAGATACTTGTCTAGTTAGTCAAGGAAAGATAGTTTCTCATTTTTCTGAAAACCGTAGGAATACACTCTTGGGTTAGGAGTCTTGAACTCATGAATCATGAGTGGATAGCTGCTTAACATACCTCTGTTGTCATTTTTCCTGTAAGGTCTCATCAAAGAGGTAAGAGAGAAATTGCTTTCTTCTGTATCTCCTGCCTTTATTTCTTTGTGTGGCCAGAATATTCAATGTGTTTCTCTCAAAGTATTTCAAATTGCTGGCTACACTCATAACATAGTAGTGAAGCAACATTTAAATGAGATGAGCTTGTCTCACTAACTTGGGCTACTCCTGATAATCTAGTAGTGAGTATCAAGGCATATATCAGTTTGAAACTTTTCTCATCTCAAAGCTTCTGTCTTAAATTCCAAGTTGTTGACTGAGGGATATGTCCTTTTTTAAATTGTATATCCATAGTAGAATACATTGCACAGTGAAATTTGTGGAAAATGCATTTATTTCTTGAAGGATAGCATGAAGTTGTTACACAGTAGATGATAGTGTTTGTTCTACCTATGTTAGCTGAGAAAACCTAATTCCTAGAAGTCTATAAGCACAGCATAAATTGTCTTCTTAAACAAATATTAGAATTGAGTTCCTTTGGTGACTGCACATGGGATGCATACCCAGGTGGAACAGTCTCCAGAAGGCCCCTCCTTCAGTTTCTGTCCCACACTTCGGCTCCATATTTGCTCCCATGAGTATTTTGTTAATGCTTCGAAGCAGGACCAAAGCATCCACACTTTGGTCTTCCTACTTCATGAGCTTCATGTGGTCTGTGAGTTGTATCTTGACTATTGTGAGTTTTTGGGCTAATATCTAATTATCAGTGAGTGCATACCATGTGTGTTCTTTTGTGACTGGGTTATCTCACCCAGGATGATATTTTCTAGTTCCATCCATTTGCCTAATAATTTCACAAATTCATTGTTTTTAATACCTGAGTAATATTCCATTGTGTAAATATAACACATTTTCTGTATCCATCCCTCTGTTGAAGGACATCTGGGCTCTTTCCAGCTTCTGGCTACTATAAATAAGGCTGCTATAAACTTAGTGGAGCATATGTCATTGTTATATGTTAAAGCATCTTCTGGGTATATGTCTAGGAGTGGTATAGCTGAGTGCTCAGGTAATCTTATGTTCAGTTTTCTGAGAAACTGCCAGACTGATTTCCAGAGTGGTTGTACCAGCTTGCAATCTCATCAAAAATGGAGGAGTGCTTCTCTTTCTCCACATCCGCCCCAGCATCTGCTATCACCTGAGTTTTTGTGGCCTCATGGGGAGAGCAACAATACCAACCAACCAGAGTTCCCAGAGTCTAAACCACCAGCCTGGGAGCACATAGGGAGGGTTCAATTGCTTCAGCTGTATATGTAGGTGAGGATGGCCTTGTCTGGCATAGTTGAAAGAGGAGGTCCTTGGTCCCATAAAGTCTGGATGCCCAGGGGAATTCAAGGGTGGGGAGGTGGGATTGGGTGAGTGGATGGGTGCACATCTTCATAGAAGCAGGAGGAAGGGGGATGGAAGAGGGGGTTCCTGGTTGGGGTGTGTGGAATGGGGAAAGTGGATAATATCTGAAATGTCAATAAAATATTAAATAAAAAAAGGAAAAAGAATTGATTCCTTGATGTTCTTTTTAACTCATTTCTCCCATTTTAAACTAATATTTCTACATTTTTCCATGTTACTATCATTGTTGCTGTAGTTATATGTATAGGGAGTGCTACATTTCATTTCCTCTTAAACGAAATAAAATAAAATAAAATGTAAAGCTTGACAAAAACAATCAAATGAAACAAACTTGCCAAATTATCTTTAATAACTCATCAATTATAAAGCTTTTTTTTTAAGTCTCAAACTATAAAGCACCTAGAGGCTTCCAAAAACTTTCTCTTTAAATTTTTTGCTCCCAGTGAAAAGGAAATTAACTTCAGTCAATAAATGTGTGCAGGAAAAAAATAAAACAAACCAATTAGTCTTCTTAGTCAGTCTGTTCTTTTTACCAAATGGCTAAGAGAAGAAACATCTTAGAACCACTAAGCTATCACTTCAAGGCTGAATTCTTCAATGACTCAGATTATATATATGTATATGTATGAATATAATATGTTTAATATATGTATATAATGCACATAATGTATATGTGCATTACATTACATGGTATATAATTATTTAATGTTATATAATATATAAATGTATTGTATATTCTTTTCTTACATAATATATAAATGTAAAAATTGGGGTAAAATCATTTTTCAAGACATTACACAAAATGTCACATTACAAACTTTTACCATATGTTTATAAGTTGTATATCATGATGAACAGCAAAGACTCAGAGCTTTAAAATTACTAGACATAGACTTCATCTTGATACTTGTGAATGCTATTGGATTTTAAAACAACAAAAGAAATGCCATCTTCTTGCATATTTTCTGGTAAATATTTTGTACCCCTCACTATACTTGGGACTATCACCCTAGATTTATTTTGCAAGTGAACACATTTTCTGCTTTCTTTAACTATAATATATATTTGAATATCTGTAATATATGTATATTATTTTATATATAGTATATTCCATATATATGTATATATATATATATATATAATATATTCTTGTATAATATATATTCTTGTATATTCTATATTCTTATATATTCTATTATGTTCTTAGTCCAGTCCTGCTCTTTGGTAGGATATAAGAAAAATATGAAGGATTTTCACAGTATTCTGCACTTTCAACTTTAAATCTAAAACACAGTCAGAAGCCACCTAGGAAAGGCTAAAGGCATGAAAGTGAGTTTTGTGGAGATGGCCCACTGTTTTGCATGTCCTCTGATAGGTGATCTCTAAGAATGCAAGATCCTTGGACACCAAATACCAGGATTGCTTCTTACTGATGACATGACTTATCTGTCACTATTACATAGTCTAATAATTCCTGTGAATCAATTACTCAAAGAAGAGAAACATGTCAGAAAAATGACAAATTTGTAGTCAAGAAAAAAATTTATTCTACAGCAGATCCAAGGATGAAGCCACAGGTGTACACTATGATAAAGCAAGGACATGTGAAAATGTTGCGTTGAACTTATAATGAGCTTATTGAATGAAATAATGCTTTGAACTTACTATTAACATCCTTCTGTAACTCACCTTTTGGTAATATTTTAGCTATGAGATAATTTTCTAAAGAACTTTTGTCTAAAATGGTAATAGACTGACAAAAAAAAAATGGTTGTGGCTTGGGAGATTCTGCCTCATCTGTTCATATGTATATATATGTATATATATATATATATATATATATATATATATATATATATATATATGAATGACTATTTGTGTGTGTATATGTATATATATGACTATTTGTATATATGTATTATATATTATGTATTATATACATATGTGTATAGGTATGTGTGTATATTTGTAAGTATGCACAAACACTTACGGAGTTGAGGAGACAGTCAGACCCAACAAGTGTGTGTGTGTGTGTGTGTGTGTTTGTGTGTGTGTGTGTTTGTGTGTGTGTGTGTGTGTGTGTGTGTGTGTTTGTGTCTGTTCATCTTGTCTGTGTAAATGATTTTCTTTCTTTTCTATTTTCTTTCCTCTATGTTTTACAAGGAGTTAACTGGCTTTATGCCTCTTGCGTGGGCAACAAGAGTTCCTTGAGCCAGAGATAAAAGTGTCCTAGCAATTAAGTCTTTTTTGCTTCTTAATTCCCTGCTGCTGCTAGCAGGAGTTTATTACCAGATACCAGAGGCATTTAGCCACAGAATAATAAGAAATCAGCACTTATTAGCACAAAATAGTAAGAGAAATATACCAGCCCTTATCAGTACAGAGAAATTTACAAGGTCAGATATCTTCAATCATTGACCTCTGTTTAATGCCTTGTACTATGCATTCTATAACATGGGTAGTTCCCCAGTAAAACACCAAATGTAAATAAATACAGGAGGTGTTATGACTGTAAAACATAGAAATCACCATCATTATTCTCCTAACCTAGATAAGAAGTACCTAACAGTTGACATTATTATTGTTATTATTATTGTTATTATTGTTATTATTATTTTAAAGACTGAAAAACAATTATAAGCTGTAAATATATAATGATTTGTCCAGTAATCAAGCATAAATAATTTTAGCACAAATTTAGTTAGTTTAAATTAAACTATTTTATTTCATGTTACAGTGTTTGTTGATTACATATGTATAACTTTAGGCTTTGTTGGTCCCTTGTTAGATAGTAGGTTATTTTAGTACAGTATGTTACTTTATGTTAATATATTTATTGAAAGAATAACAAACATTTATATTTTCAATGTTCCAGAAACAAGAAAAACAAAATTAAGACCCTCTAAAGATCAATTTCTGCAGATGGTGACTTTTTTTTTCCAAAATGAACAATAGTGTCTCGATTTTTAGATGGAACAAACATGCATCACACTAGGTAAAAGGTGTAAAGCACAAAGAATGAAGTCTGGTTCCTTTAGTCACTTTTCACTGTATCAGTCTATTCATGAATGTAGAGCCCATGTTAATTAGTCAGTTCCAATGACGGTTATATTTGTCAACACTATCACAATGGCATCTATGTCTCAACACATGCATTTTCAGATACATTCAGACCATAGTATAAAACAACACTCAGATTCCTCATTTATGATGTTAAATAATTCTAGAATTCTCCAGTCAAAAATATTAAAAGATGCCAAATTAGTTTCAAAACTGAAATATAACTTAGTATATTTAAAGCTCAATGTGTAAATAGAGCATTCATTGACATGCTTAAATATAGTTTCTTTTCCTCCACAGATAGACAACATACCATTGACATCCCTTTGAAGGTTCCCACGTGAGTTTGCATGATAATGAAAATATTTATACTCAGCAGTCACTACAGACAATACGATCTCAAAGCAAAGTCAAAGAGCATACACAAAATTAAAGTCATTAAATCTGTATATCATATTTAATAATGTTATTTCCCATCTGGATATGGCTTAATTATTGTAAAAACCCATTACATGTACAGTAGCATTTAAAAATTAAATATATAAATTTTCATCTCGGTTAACAGAGGAATAAGGAATGAATTAAAGAAAGTTCTTGAATTAGATTACAATGAAACTAAAAGTATAAAGCCATGTTAGATTTAATGAACAAATATTTTACATAGAAATGTATTTAGAGATGTAGATAAACTCAGGATATAATATCTTTTTTTTCTTCTTCAAGGCTTCTTAGTGCATTTTCTTCTTTGAGGTAAGGGGATAAAGAATTGAAAACATGTAGCAAGAAGTCAAGATAATAAAGTATTATGTGAAACATATCAGAAACAAGAATACATCAAGCAACATATCATTAAAAGAATGAGAAATTAAATTTTTGCAGAGGTAAATCTTAAGACTGACCATAATGTGTTACTTATAAGTGGATACAAACAAATTTTGGAGACAAAAATCATGTTGTGGAAGATAAGAAAATATCTGTTACAGAGAATAACAATAAAAGTTGCTATTGATGAACATATCCTATTTGTTATGAAATAATTTTTTTGAAAATTATGATTTTGTAATGCTAGCTGAACTTAATTTTCCTACTGAGTATACTTTCTCAATATAATGAGCAGATTATTTTTTTAATATATTACAAAAATAAAACTTGAATTTACCACAAATATGCCAGTAAATAGATCATAAGTAAATGACATGATTAAACAAATAGTATTAGCCATATTTTTATATTACTATTTGTACAGTCATATTAACAATTATCATATTGAAAAAATCTATGATTAATACAGAAGGGAAGAAGTATAAAGAGAAAGATTCTAGGAGCCATGAAGTTTGCTGTCTGGGTGTCTCTCTGTCTCCTATAATTGAGAGGAAGCTATACACTTGATATATCAATGCTGTGACTACCTAAACAATGCCTGAGGAATCAACTTGGTTTTCTATAAAAACAATTTGTGCAGATTTGCCTAAGCTCTCCCAAACTACAAATACCTGACTGTAGTTGAATCTTTTAAGCATGTGAGTCTTGCTCTGCTCTTGTAGGAAGCAGTATATTTGATGTTTACAAACATAAAAGCAGACAAATCATTACACAGCAACTGCAGAAAGAATATCTATTAAGCTATACATTAGGATACCATTAATTTAATTACTTTATTACCTGTTTATTCATTTGAAAAAACATACACTTTTAATGCTATTAAAAACTTGCGCCACCCAAAAAAAACTTGCCCCAAAGAACAATGTGAGTTTATAGTAAATATCTTAAAAATCTCAGTAGTTATGCACAAGAAAACTAATGTATACAAATTCACATTAATACACACACACATGTACAAAATATTTACATATATAATTTCTAAAAAGTGAAGTAATATTTTAAAACCAATTTAACTCCTCCATGACAACTGAACTGCTCGTTCCATGCTTCTAACCCAGGACGCACTATCCACATACTGTTCTATCATCACTAATAACAAGTATGTTACACAGTTGAGGAGATGAAATAGGATGCACGTATTCTTTAGAGACTGAAGATGTAGTGTAATAAGTGTGTTTGTTTCTATTTTCTAAACATCTCTTCCACTTATATGACTACATTCATACAATCATTCTAGATAAATTTATTTCATGAATGTAATATGTCAATAACAGTCAGGACTGTATAGCAGATCAGTACACCGAGTTTGCTCAGTTTGACAGTTATTGATAGAAAATGAGTTAAGTATTCATGTTCATTGCTGAATTACTACCTCTGGGAAGCACTATTCATTGAGATGCTCGAATGTCACACAACACAGTGTACTTCTCAGTTATGGAAATTGAGAGGAAACCCAGGAGCTCCTTACAGGTGATAAACAACAATTGAGCAATAGTTTTAAAAGAACAGAAGTACTTGAATGTAGATCTCACATTTTATAAAATCAGGCATTTTAAAAAGCAGCTTTTCATGCGCATCAGATGTCCTTATGAATAAAATGATACAGTAAAGCCAATGTAAATATACATACAATTTAAACCTCAAAACTTCGTTTAGTTGTGTTGCATGATTTTGCGTTAGGAAAAGAATATGGATGAATGACAACTAGTTAGCAAATCACTGCTCTTCTACACAACATGTAAGTAGTTTATTATAATCAATCTGAGACTGATTGTAGAAATTTAGTATCATGATCTCTCCAAAAGAACTGCAGGGACAAAAATGGAGACAAGCCTGAGGGAAAGGAGGTCCAGTGACAGCCACAAATTGGGATCCAGCTCAAGGGGAGGCTCCAAGACCTGACACTATTACTGATGCTATAGTGTGCTTACAGACGGGAGCCTAACATGGCTGCCTTCCAAGAGGTCCAACAAGCACCTGAAAGAGTCAGATGCAGATACATACACCCATTCTATGGACAGAAGCCAGAGACACCTGTGGTTGAATTAGGGAAAAGCTGGAAGAAGCTGAGAAGGGGGGCAACTCTATAGGAAGACAAGCAGTCTCAACTAACCTGGACCCCTGAGATCTCTCAGATAATAAGCCACCAATCCAGCAGCACACACCAGCTGATATGAGGTCTCTGACACATATATAGCAGAAGACTGCAGGGTCTGAACTCAGTCAGAGAAGAAGCATCTAATCCTGGAGAGACATGAGGCCCCAGGAAGTGGGGAGGTTTGGGTGGGTAGGAGTGGGTTGGTGGGGACATCCTCTTAAATATGGGGGAGGATGTATGGGATGAAGAACAGTCAGAGGGTGGACCAGGAGGGGGATAAGGACTGGACCTTAAAAAAAAGATTAAAGGATAAGATAGATGATCCATTGAAAGATAGATAGGTAGATAGATAGATAGATGATAGATATAGATAGATAGATAGATAGATAGATAGATAGATAGATAGATAGATAGATGATAGATAGTTAGATGATAGATAGTAGATGATAGATAATATTCTGAAGACTTACATTTAAAAGAATGATTAAATGTAGCATAACAATTATAGATTCACATTATCTTTGCTGTAGAAAAGTTGTATGTTATCTCTTTGCAGTGAGCAAATCTTAAAGCACACTCATACATTTTCAAAGTACTGAGACTAAGTAAGTGGCTATTTTGAGTATTCAGCATTAAATAAGAGGTCTATTCTATGCCCTCTAAGGCCATGGGAAACATAAAAGAAAGGGTGGAGAGTCATAATAGGCGTAAGACATGGGAGAAACCTGTAAAATTCTGCCATCTGGATATAATATCATCACTGTAATCATAAACACACAGTACCTAACCTCACCTGCACAAGACTATCACACACTACACACACACATACACACACACATCTTAGTCATAATATTTTTTTTCAGAAAACGTTCTTTTAATTTATTTCTTATTTTGGAGATTTTGATATATTTATTTATTTATTTTTAAGATACTATAAATTCATCCTTGTGCAGGTGTATGTATCTGACATATTTGAATATATTTTTATATATATTTTATTGTGTTGAGATACCACAGACAAAGCAACTATTATCAAGAAAGCATTACAGTTTCAGAAGTGTTATTTATTATCTTCATGGTGGTTTCTAGGCAATGTCACTCTCTGCTGACAAATCATTCAAATATGCAAGCCCATAAGAATAATTCTTATTCAAATTCCGATTAAAAGCACAGATAACCACACAAAAATTAAATGCATATAATAAGAAATCTTTAGTTATTCCTTCATCATAGTGGCTGACTCTCACAACTCTGCAAAGGAGCAAAACAGAATAAATATTAACCTTTACCACAGAAACTCCAACCTTTACATGGTTGCATATTATCAAAATGTGAAGTTTATAGTTTTTTGATGGACTTAATTAGATTATCTCCGCATATTTTGATGTTAACTAACTTTGATTTCATTCGTTCCTGGGGATAAGCTACGTTTTCAAGTGCTCTCAAGTGCCTTTCTTCTATTACCCATTGGAGTTTGGGGGTTATTTGTGTTGTATAAAAAGCTAATAAGATGAGGAACAACAGTGTTTTGCTTCTTTACAACAAGGGATGATAATCGTACATTTCAAATGCTTGAGTCACCCACTTAAGTTATTTAAAGGCTGTTGAAAATAGATTGACATTTGGCAGTAGATTCTTTCATTTCCACTAAATTTGGGTGTGAAATGTTTTGCTTGCTTCCTCTTAGGTCAGTTTGTGCACTTAATTTTCTAAAATTTATATGTACATAAAATTTGTATAGAGAAACAAATACTCTGATGTACATTAGCATTTCAATGCAAAGAAAAATTGTTTCTTAAAAAGGATATATTATATTAAAAATGACTTTCTGTGTCAGGAGTCATAATGGGACAAGCTAATAATTAGCAGATGATCATCCCGAAATGCTTGCCTCGGATTATTATATAATCTGTGATGAGGGTGCTCCATCCAGCAAGGCTGTGGAGAAGTAATTTTAGGAAAGATTCCTGCTATTAATAAGCTTTTCCTATTATTATTATTATTATTATTATTATTATTATTATTAAACATATGTAACAATCACTAAGCAATAGCACACCCCTTTGTAGCATATCTCTGCAGACCCACGAAGATGTACTGTCTTGTAGTGATGCTATGTAGACAAACAGATGACTTCTTCAGTCTTAATGATGATCCTATAAGAATTCCTAAAATTATATCAATGATTATTAAGTTCTTTTATAATGAGACTGCTATTAAATCCCTCATGCATAGTCAAAACGGCAATGAGAACTCTGCCAGTCTCCTGAGTGTCATCCTGAGTTAATTGTCTGAGAGAGATAGTAACCAGACCTTCTCCTGCTCAGAGCACATTCCAAGAAGTTGTAAAACTATTAACCATGGGTCACTAAAAGGGAATTAATGATTTATTATAGGGACCAGGACAGAAGAGAAAATATTGCCTGGGTTTACCTATACAAAACTTTACTAATTTCTTAAGTTATAGTTTCAATCTTTCAGCGAACCTGTGGAGCTAGACAGGTGATGAATGTCTAGCTAGATAATTACTCCTAATGGATATTCATGTAAACATTCTGTGTTGTAAACTTCTATTTCAATTTATGATTTGAATTTTGGTGTGAACTTGTGATGAACTTTGTAACATGTGACCATGTACTCTGGAAGATGCATAGGTACTGAAGACAAAGACAAAGAGTTAGTTAGGGACTTAGGGAGTTAGTGAGTCAGTTAGTTTGTTAGGAGCCTGTTGTCCTTTCCTTTTCTTTTCCCCCTGCCTAGAATTTTTCTTCCTTAGAGTTTTTATTTTGTTAGAATATTTTCTTCTTCCCCACACAGGACCTTTCCACCTTTCCTTTTTTGTTGTTGTTGTTTTTTTCGAGACAGGATTTCCTCTGTGTAGTCCTGGCTGTCCTGGGACTTACTCTGTAGATCTGTAGACCAAGCTGGCCTCAAACTCAGAAATCCGCCTGCCTCTGCCTCCCAAGTGCTGGGATTAAAGGCTTTCATAGGATACTTTTTACACTTAATAAACTCTATAGCAACTTTTCTAAGTGTCTTTTCTTCCTGCGACCCAGCCTTAAGTTAGAGCCCAGTAGTTCCTACTGAGATAGAACAAAGGCCACATTGCCTAATCCTCTGCTGTTAGGCTGCAGGTGTTAATCACCTAAGCCTGCCATCTCTTACTCTCAGAAGAAGTTTTTAGGATAGTACAAGACTATTTACTTAACTCCTTGCTGGCTTTAGGACTAGGATGCAAGTACCAGTTTCTGGTCACAGGATTACTGATTGCAGGTCAGTTACAGTAGCATAGGGCTGCCTCAAGAAGAACCACATGGAGGAGGAGAAGAAAAAAGAAGCTGCTTTTTCCCCTTCACCCACGTCCCTGGTATTTCTGTTTGTTAATTAATTAGTAACTTAATCCTCTTTTTCATTAGCAAATATGTTGAGGATACATAAGTTTCTCTATAGTTAATTATTAGAATGGTCATGGCTTATCCACAGCATTTGCTAATTTAATTATAGAAAATTAGAACCAATATTGCTATTATCATATTCTGTATAATCAGAAAATAAATTAAATAATAAAAACTGCTAAATTTTAATGACTTGATATAACATTTTGGATGTTGCTTATTGGTAGATTTCTTTCCTAGCATCCATGAGGTCTTTAGTTCAATCCTGAGTACCAAAATACAAAATGAAACACAACAAAGCCAAACAAGGAAATTTAATGGCCTGAAAGATTTCTCACTGGCAAATATTTTTTCTAGAAAGACCAGATTTCATGGTTTAGATCCCCATCCCCCACATAAAACCTGGTAGGTGTGGCCGTCCACCTATAACTTCAGTCCTCATAAATAAGAGAAAAGAAATTCCCTCGGAATGTGGTTAGTTAGACTACTCGGGTTCGCTATCTCATGGTTCAGCAGCAAGTGACCTTTCCTCAGTAAACAGGAGGAAGGAGCAAATAATGATGCTATTCCAAGTCTACCTGTTGTCTCTGCATGCTCAATGCACACACACAAACATGCATACACACATAGACAGGCATACACACACACACACACACACACACACACAGACACACTCATGTACACATAGATCCACACACATGAATACACACATAGACATACACATCCTATACAAATGCGAAACTTGATAAAAAGTATAGATGATTAATATGTCAGTTTTATTAAATCTCAGAGGAAAGATTATGTTTCTATCACTTGTTTTCTGTTAGTGAGGCATTCCTATGAGATTTCTGTTGAAGTTACAGTTACATTTCCAGATTTTTCTCACTTTGGGTTTTCTTTATTGATTTTTGTTCTACTTTCAGGTTTTGAAGTGTTTTATTTATTTTCGCTGTTTGCATTTTTAACGATTACTTCAGTAGAACCATTCATTTCTTCTTTAATGAACCTCTATCTTATTCGTAAAGGCTATTTAAAAGTCTTTATCCTGTGCATCAGCTATGTTGAAATTCTCAGAGCCTTCTGTAGTAGACCTGCTAGTTCTAGTAAAAACATGTTGTCCTGGCTAGTATTTATTGTGATTTTATATTAGCATTTTGTCATCCTGGTTTTACCAAAATTATAGGGACTGATTGCTTGCCTTATCTTTACTATATGGCTGTTTTGTTACTTGAAATCTGTTGCCCTGGTTACCAGTGTGAGCTAGCTATGTGTTTACTGGTGAGGAATTGTTCTGGGATCCTGCTAGGTGTGGCCAGTGGGCGTTCTTCATGAAATACGTTTTTTAGGTATTGAAAGCTTATAATGAGGAAATGTGATTGGTTGAATGGGCATACTAAGAAGGTCTATAGGAGGCAGGAAACGTGGGTGTTCCACCCGGATCTGCTTACTTACTTGGGAATGGGGGCAAAGAGTGTGGATGAAATGATGAAAAAAGACAGATACAAGTTCCAAAGCTGATAACCAGCTGCCCAGAGTCAGGTTACGTTAGTAATCTCAGATCCTTCCCGGATTCATATCAATAACATCTTTATCGAGGCTTTTAGCTATATGAATCCTATGTGTTCTAGTAATGGAATTAATGAAAAAGAAAAGTCACTGGTACATCTTAGCAAAAAAGAAAAAAGAAAAAAAGGAATAACCCATGTCCAATATTTTTGATTGGGAAAATAATTACATCCTGTAAGAAGAACTTTTACTAAATTCAAAAAAATGAATATCATTTAAGAAAATTCTTGAATAGCAGTCATGATAAAACAGTTGAGTACAGTGTGAAACTTTGTACTTTAGCATGAGCACAGAAGTAATAGCCACTACTTTCAAACATTAATAATTTCTTAAATTGCACATTAAAATTCCATCATATGAATTTATTATTTAAAAGTCCAGCAAATTTAATACTATTTCTAAAGCAACTGTTACAGAGATGTAATGGATTTCTTAATGG
>JANHMN010000001.1:251421979-251436979 GCA_030674055.1 Rhabdomys pumilio | reverse complement strand
GGTGTCCTTATTTTCAAAGCTAAATAATATTTTATTATGTAAATGAGTCACATTTTCTGTATGCATTCTTTAGTTAAGTGGCATCAGGAGTGCTTCCAGTTTCTAGACCACTTCACAAGAATCTAATTTCAAGGTCCCTCTAGACATGATTCTGTCTTTGACATAATACAGTAAACACTAAACTTTCCTAAGCTTTCACTAGGCAAATACAGGTATTAGGTCGGTTGACCCAAAGTCGAAAATATAATTGCTCTTTCTTGCTATAAAATCATGATCATGTTATTTTAGCATGGGAACTCTTATATGGGTTTGGGAAATATGTGTATAGAAAGACACAAAATTTTAACTATTTATTTCTGTTTTGCTTCTCAGTGATTATAGTTACATGATTCAATCTCTTGGGAGCTCACTGTCAAAAAATTCATATTAATACTCTAGTTTCCTTTCTGTTGGATAATATTGGATATCAGGTGAAATTGGAAGTGAAAAATTGAATAAATGGACTATTTTAGCTAGTACCTTAAAATATGTGTGTGTAAAGTACCTCAATTATGCAATAGAGACTGGAAGTACTATCTGTCTAAGAATTCAACAGAAATAGCCATAGTTTAATGTACTACTGAATGAAACTTCTGTTCCCTTCAACTCTTTGTAGAAACTCAGCTAAAATGCATCATAGGCTCCATTCAGCACCTGATGAAACAGATACAGAGGCCCACAGCCTAATATTAGATGGATCTTGGGAACATTTATGGAAGAGCTGGCGAAAGAATTATGGCCCTGAAGGGACAAGAACTTCACAGGAACACAAAAAGTCGACTATCCTGGACCCTTGGAAGCTCTCAGAGACTGAATCGCCAAACCCTCAAAACATACAGGGCTGGACCTAGGCCCCTGCACATATATATGTAGTGAATATGCAGCTTGGTCTTTACGTGAGTCCTAAACATCTGGAGTGGTTTCTATCCCAAAGGCTGTTGCCTGTCTATGTGATATGATCTTCTAGCTGGGCTGCCTTGTCTGTCCTCAGTGAGAGAGTGTGAGCCGAGACTCACAGAGACTTGGTGTGCCAGAGGAGAGGGGAATACTCAGTGGGATCTCCATCCTATCTGAGGAGAAGGGGAAATGAACTGTAAAAAAGGGAGGTGGGGAAGCAGTGATCAGGATGTGAAGTAAATAAATAAATAAATAAATAAATAATAAATAATAAATAGAAAAAACAAAAATATGCATCAGTGAAACAATAAAGTTAAAAAAATTAAAGTGATACAAGTTTAACTCTGACCTCCTTCAATAGCAGCAAAAACTTTGAACCACTTAGGTATCTTTACAACTTGATTATTAGAAAATTGTTTTGTTATTTGTAGTTTTCATTTCTATATTTCTGTGTACATGTATAGGTGGTGTCCACTGCTATCTTGTATTCATAAAACATTGCATTTTTTTATGTTTTAGAGTATATATATATATATATATATATATATATATATATATATGGAAAATGCACAAGAAATTAGAAAGTATAACTGAACTGAAATATTTACTAAAATAAAATAGTCTAAAAATTGGTATACAAGATTCCAATTTAAAGATTGTTTAGAGTGTTATTGGATTTTACAATATTATAATTTCTCAGAAAATGATCTCTAGTAATTCATATTTTTTGTATGTTTCATTGTAAGTTTCAGCAGTAAACTTGACAAATACTCCAGTTACTTAGAAAGAGAGAACCCAAAGTGTTATGAGAGATATTTAAAACTGCGGCATTTAGTCTGGCTTGTCTCAATCAGCTGCCATGTTTCCAACTAGCCTAGGCCTGTGGTCATGGGCAGTGTCAGTGGTCGTGAGACACCGGCCCTGTCACACATAAGAGGCCACTAACTTTAATTTTAAAAACCGCTCTTTACAGAGAACAGTCTTGAATATAGAGACATAAGCCTGTTTAAAGCACAGAGAAGTGATGTTTGCTTACTTAATCTTATAAAGAACATTTGTGACATATCCTCGAAGGCTCAGAGAACAACATGGATGAGATGAAAGAAAATATAAGAACCTCAAAATATAGAGAAGGGATATAAAATGTGTCTTCTACATATATCACGGAGATTGTACTCGTTATATTACACCTCCTGTGGTAAGATGTGTGCCTATTTATGAGCATGCTCATCAGCCGGTAATTTAGAGTCCAGGAGGAGCTCTACCTCTATCTGCAAAAGTAATGATCCGAGCCAATCTCAGTAGATCTAAGAAGCTGTGGATTTTGTTCTCAGAACTTATATCAACCTATAAATCTAGCTTCAGGACACCCAAAGCTTTGTTCTGGCCTGTGGAGGCACATTTTCATGGTGAACAGTCACATACAGAAACATATCTAATAGATTTAATTAAAAATAAGAGCAACAATATCAACAAACCAGATACCTCAGAGCTCACAGGCCCTAAACCACCAACCAAAAGGTACACATGGAGGGGTGGTGAGATTGGTTGGTTGGTTGGATAAGCACCCTCATAGAAGCAGAAAGAGGGGGATGGGATTGGGGGTTCCAGAGGGGAAACCAGGAAAGGGGATAACATTTGAAATGTAAATACATAAAATATACAATAAAGAAGTAAAGAAAATAATATTATTAAAGATAAGTAAAAAATAAAAAACCCTGAGCAATTTATGTTCATGATCACTAGCTATAATAAAATGTGGCATAAGAATATATATGATTTGTATTATATGCATAATTTTGTAGTAAAAAGAAACTCAAAGTATCTCTGTAAAATGCAAGATCAGGAATTATTCTGGGAAAAGGGATGGAATAAATGCCATTATCTATTTATTATCAATTGCAAATTTAAATATAAAGAGTGGGTATAGAAGCTAAATATCCAGGGCCCACTTATATACATCTACACATCCTTATATGCTACTGACACTAATTAGATCATATTAATAGTTTCCTTCAAAAATATTGATCAATGAGTTCATAAATAATTTTCAAATTATATTGTTTTTACTGTATTCCTATTTCATATATTGTTATGCATTTCTAAGGGTGCAACCTTTATTAAAATATGTTGTCATCCTTCTTACAGAATATGTATTCAAAAACGAGTTTTAGTTCAACTAAAGAAAAAGGAAATGATCTCTTTGGTTTTTGAAGGAAAGACTTTTGAATAGAAGTGACAATGAATTGAACCTCCGGGTGTGAAGAAAAACGTAAGCTTCTTTTCATTAAGCACAAGGGGATGACAAGTACAGCTTAAACTACCTCGTGGCTATAAACAGCGCCTTCATGCACAGCGAGCATGACAGAATGAGAACTCTCTTTTACAACTGGAAATGGGGTGCTGAGGTATAGATAAGTGCATTTTCATACATAGCACATGCCAAAATAAAAATCAGCAATTCAAGTGCATTCTGCTACATAGTAGTTTCAAAAATAAAAATCAGAAATTATCTATTGATCTTATAATTATTATTTATACAATGACCTCTATCAAAGGAATTTAAGTAGAGTATTACTTTCCTCAGCAATGCGTTCATTATTCATTACACGAAATTACTGAAAAAAATACTCAACTTCACACAAAATCAGAAGTACAATCATGAGAAATTCTGAATGTTAGATGGAATATGTGCTAATTCTTCCAGCCAACACTAATAGATATTACAATGGTAAGAAGCTAGACACCAGAAACATTGCTGAGAATATGAATCAACTTTTATGAAGTGTTTACCTTCTACTACTCATTTTGCAGATTTTTCATAATCTACTTTTATTTATATAAGCGAAGACAAGCTTTCAGAGTTGGAACTATCAATATAGGAAGCTTTAAGATAATTTCATAAACTCGGGCTGGAAGCTGTGTGGAGTAAGACTTCGAGATGGTGACTGGCGACTTTGACTCAAAACCCAGCTGGGCAGACCAGGTGGAAGAGGAGGGAGGGAAAGGCAAGTGTGTCACCAGTGAGATACTGAAAGGAATGCCTCTGTCCACCAGTGACACCAGTCCAGACCCCGAGTTACTGTCTGGGGACCAATTGCCACCTCCCAAGGAAGTCATCAATGGGAACATAAAGAAGGTGACTGAGTACAAGATAGAGGAAGATGGGAAGAAATTCAAGATTGTCAGAACCTTCAGGATTGAGACCCGGGAGGCATCAAAGACTCAAGGAGAAAGGATTGGAAGAAGTTTGGCAACTCGTAGTTTGACCCACCAGGACCCAATGTGGCCAGGATGACAGTCAGTGATGATGTCTCAATGACATTCATCATTAGCAAAGAGGACCTAAACTGCCAGGAAGAGGAGGACCCAATAAACAAGCTCAAGGGCCAGAAGATTGTGTTCTGCCGCATTTGCAAAGGTGACCATTGGATCACCCGTTGACCCTACAAGGACACATTAGGATCCATGCAGAAGGAGCTGGATGCGCAGCTGGGTCTGTCGACCCGGGAGAAGCAGAAACTGCCAGGAGAGCTGGAGCCCATGCAGGCATCCCAGAACAAGACAAGGAAGTATGCGCCCCCTAGTCGCTGGGACTGAGTCAGCCACAATGTGGAGTCTATGTAGCAAAACCCCAGAGCTGACGGCAATGCCATCATCTGTGTCACTAACTTGTCTGAGGACACTCGTGAGACTGACTTGCAGGTACTCTTCCGGCCTTTAGGCTCCATCTCCCGAGTCTACTTAGCCAAGGAAAAAAACACTGGGCAGTCCAAGGGTTTTACTTTTATCAGCTTTCACCTTCAGGAGGACGCTGCGTCATTGCAGGATTGTCTGGCTTTGGCTATGACCATCTTATGCTCAATGTTGAGTGTGCCAAGCCATCAATGAATTAATAAGACATCTGTTACCTGCTGCTGTTGTCCAGATACTCAGGGACAGAAAGCTTCCAGTAAACAGATTCCAAATGCAAAACCAAACCAAACCAAACAAAACAAAACAAAACAAAACAAAAACCCGTTATATATTATTTATAGTTTAAAATGCTTATTATAAAACAGTGTAGGCATAGTGTAGAAATTAAAAAAAAATAAAAAAAATAACCAATGAGCATAGGTGACTTGGAGAAACGGGTCTATGGCCATGATTTCTTGTTTTCTTGTGGAGCCACCCAGTGCATGCTTTGATTCCCAGCATGCACTGGGTGGCTCAGATCATCCATACCTCCACTTCCAGGGGGTCCAAGTTCTTCTCTTAGGCTGTGCTAGCACGACATGCTCATGATATGCAGACATACACGTGAACAGAACATTCATACACATAATAAAGTGAAACAAATTTAAAATTATTTACAATCATTTTTACTGTTACAGAAAACGGAAGACATGAAAATTTCGGTGCATGACAACAATATTTGAGAATCTCTATTTTAACTTCTTTCCTACAATACTATTCCTGTAGATGGTACCACTTACTTGTAAGCCATATCTGGAACACAAAGTAGAGTCTGGATTGATGTATGCTACTGTTTGATTATTGTAACTCAGAAGTTTATGGAAATTACAGACAAGCATGTTGTTACTCTCATGTGATCCAGTACTATGAGGCTGAGAATTATTATCTCACTATATCCCGGGCTACCTATCCTGGACTATGTATCCCATCAAACACAAAACCAAATGAGTAAATAAATAAATAAATATGTAAATAAGTGTCTTAATTTAAAAAATATTCCTTGTGATATTAGGAATTATTTTTAAAAGTCTTCCTAGTTCTTTGGTATTTATTTGATTGGTTTGATGATTTTAGAAACTCTGCAAAAAATATACAACTGTAAATAAGACACTTGAGAGTAAATAAACCATTGAAAAATAAAATAATACATAAAATTATCTATTCCTAAAAATCTAATACGTGATCATCATAAAGATAAGTGGTCATGGGAAGCAAATCTGCCTGACCCTAAATTATTCACTATACTGCAATGCTTGCTCGAAATGAAAGACAGGGGTCTACACACATATGCACACATAAAAAATACACAATAAAACATCTTTAACCCTTCTACTACTGGCTCACATAATTTATAATTGCTACCTGAACATACCCATCAAGCTTACTTCTTACGTTGATATTTGTATATCTATTGTCTTTCATTTCTTCTCAAATCATATTTGTGTATATGTGTGTGTGTGTGTGTGTGTGTGTGTGTGTGTGTGTGTGTAGGGCACAGAAAAGTGCCAATCTTTTGTGCTCAATCTTTTGTGCTCAATTAGCACCTTCTTAATATTGACATAATACCACTTACATCATGGTTTGTTTCTTTCTAATCTGTAATGTCTTTCCTTCTAGGTTGAATTCCTTATATTATGTAAATATAAACTGGCCAACAAATATATGTTGTCATACACAATAAAAATACGTTATCCAGAAAATCATGTCTGGATGTGAAAAAAGGTATCTTAGAATCTAGATAATAGTAGACTTGTGATCTGTTTACCTAAAAGTTAATCTGAATTAGAGCCTTTTTTTTTCCACTTGGTGTTCTTAATGTAGATATCTTATCCAGCAATGAGCCAATTCAAGTTGTGATCACATTCAGATTCATTCATGAGTAAATCTGGTTACTCTTGTGAGGATTATTGCCCAAAGTTATGATAATTCTTTTACAATATTTTCACAATCCTTAGTGAAGCAAGCTGTTGTCTTTAGAGAGGAATCACTTCTTCATCTCCACTCAGAAAGACAACTCATTTATTTTAGTGCCATTAAAGTAGCCAAATACTAATTGTTTTTGCTTCACTTTCAAAGTTCTGTTAAGAAAACGTTTTAAAGTGCACACCAGTGTTACAAATACATACCATTAGTGTGCTATATTCTAAAATTCTCCCAAATATTTAAACTGTTGACTTAAATATTTCAGGGATTATTATGACTAATTACATTAATTTTAGTGAAAGCAACTGAAGAATACACAATGATTCAATGGAAAATAAATCTTTTATTGTTTATTCATAACTAGATATGTATTAGTAGTTGTTTGAATACATCTATTTTATAACTTATAAAATACAATAATTAAAATAATTATATATTTGTCTTTTTTTATTTCTTCACATTATTTTACTCTCTCATTCTCTATGTGTATGCTTATTTGTTAAAGTGCACACTAGTGTTACAAATACATACTATTAGTGTGCTATGTACTAATTTCTCCCAAAAATTTCAACTGTTCTGCTTATTATTTTTATTATTGTTCAGGGATTATTAAAGACTAATTATATTGATTTTAGTGAAAGCAACTGAAGAGTATACAATGAATAAATTGGAAATATCTGTCTTTGTCTCTCTCTGCCTCTCTCTTGGCCTCTCTCTCTCTCTCTCTCTCTCTCTCTCTCTCTCTCTCTTTCTCTCTCTCTCTGTGTGTGTGTGTGTGTGTGTGTGTGTGTGTGTGTGTGTGTGTGTGTGTACTGTGTTGGTCTAAACTTGACAAGGGAAGATTGTGGAGGTCAGAGAATAAACACCTTTGGAAATCAGTACTCCCACATGTGGGTTCTGGGAATTGAACTTAGGACATCAGTCTCAACGGTAAGAGCTTTTTCCCACTGAACCATCTTTATAGCCCAAGATGTACAATTTTTTAATTTTTAATTACATTGTTTTTTTTAAATTATGCTTTTCTATAACATAATAGAACTAGGGTATTTAGAATTGGTTTTGATTTATTAATCTTTATCTCACATACTGAAATACAGTTTAATTACACAAAATTAAGATTAAAAGAATTGTGTAAACCTGGATTCGTTTTTCTGATCACAAATAGTTATGATATGTAATTTTAAATATTTTTCAAATAGATAGATAATAGTGAACAGCATATCTCTGCACAGATAGAGGTCATACTCACAGATGTGTGTGAAGTGTAGAAATCTAATAAAAATAATAATAGGTATCTTTTTTTCTGTCTGTAAAAACTCATGGGGAAGTTTCTGAGAATACACAAGCAATTGAAAATAAGACCTTGACAGGCAGCCTTTCTGAAATGAAAAGCTATTTTCTTTGCTTTATTTCTTTTATTTCTGAAAATGATTTTTCCAGAGATTTCAGGTATCTTTGAAAAACCTACTTCACAAATAAGTGAAAGTTTCATAATGAAATAAAGGAAGAATTTCACTAAGTCTTTTAATGCCTCATCAATGACAAAGTTGCTTTGTGATGAAGGAGTTTGAGGCCCATTCTTGATCATTAATTAAATATTGCCTGATTTGAAAGTCATATGTGAGCTTAAGTATTATACATAAAGAAACATAAAATCAACATATATCAGATTGTTGTTAATCGTGACATTTTAAATAAATATAAAAAATAAAAAATTATATTTTTATTTTTTGTGTTTACAGACATATATAACTCGTTATATTTTTATTTTTTACTTTAACACTAAAAATGGGCAACATCTTCACAAATTTGGTATATTCTGTTTAAAATCTTTACAAAAAGATTTTAAGACACTTATGTACCATAATAGTATACAATAAAATAAGATATTTTTTAAAAAAATTTAAATATCAGACTATATTAGGCCAGAGTATAAAAATAGAATCTATAAATAGTTAAATCATATGTACAAATTTCTTCATTTGGCTTTTGCAATATTTACTGTGCTAAATTGTAGACTCTTCTATTTCCTAAATGTTTGGTTCCTGAAAATGAATGGGTTGAAAATTATGCTCTACTTAGAAACCATCACATCACAACACTCAGCCTGTGTTAAACCATCAATTCCAAAGTACCACCAAATGAGAACACAACTACCTGATTTCCAGAATACACTATTTCTATGAATCAGAAAAAGACCTTCACTAGACACCCAAGCTATTCATGCCACTATCCTGGACATCTAGCTTCCAAGCAGAGAGCTTAAACTGTCCAGTTTAACTACTGTAGCTTAAAACTGCCCAGTTACTGCATTAGTGAGAACAGGCTGCACTCTTTTAGGGAAAGATCACCTGTGATCATCATAGAAAGACTCATCATAGTATGGCATTGATATTACCATCGTGAATGGATGGATTCCAGCATTATTTATCTTTTCTGTCACCACCAACACACATGGTAAAATACGTAAAACAAAAGCAACGCTGGTTTAAAAACCATGTAAAATTATAATGCAGGTGTTGTTAAGTATGAAAGTGTTTGCTTGAAAATTTAAAAATCAGAGACCTGACATTTTTGACAGGATTTATTTTGTCTACTGTATTTATATTTTAGGAATAAAACCTAAGATAATAATAACCATTTTTGGTAAAATAATCAAACGAGCCCTGTTGTAAAATTCTCGATTCTATAAAATGAGGGAAAACTAGAAGTCATTTAAATCCCAGTAGAAAATATGACTTACAGAGCCAGAAAAGCATTAAGAAGGCATGAGTATATAAGTACTTTCATTTGAAAATATTGTTGCAAGTTGTATGTATTTACTTGTTTTTACTTTATTTATTGTGTGTATGTGTGTCTGTGTATGTTTGGGTGCACTTGTCACAATATGGATGAGGACACCAGAGTACAACTCATAGGAATTTCATCTCTCCTTTCAGCTTATGGAACCTGAGAATCGAACTCAGGTGGCCACAGTTGGCAAGAACCTTTATCCTTGGAACCACCTTACTGGCTCTTTAAAAAAAAACAAAACAAAACAAAAAAAACAAAAAAAAAAAACAAAAAAAAAACTACAATTGAACACTTTAGTTTTCCAATCTTTTGTATCAGCAAGACCTGTAACCAGAGAATAAAATACTTTTGTTCAAAAATTTTGTATTAGATTAAACTCAATGATATTTCCAATAGTCCTCTGTTTAAACAAATTAAACATTCTATGCCCTATCCCATTTACCTTGGGAACGTTTTACCTATACAATATATTTTTATAGATGTTAATTAGTTGATTATTTGTCGAAATTTAAGGAGAGTATATGTATGTGTGAATGTATGTATGTGCGTGTGTGTTTGCACACATAATTGGCAGACTAGTTCTTAAAATTATAGTAAACATTAAAACTGCCTGTATCAAATCAAAATAAATATAAAGCAATTCATGGCCAGTAAAAGACATGGTACATGTTCAAGAATGTTATAAGATGTAAATTATCTGTAATAGAAAAATCAAGAACTTTTAAAATTTAGTGTTCTGTGATATTTTAATTTATTCTTCTCCCATACACTATATTGTGACTTCAATTTCCCATCTGTACATGCATCCCAGGCCCTCCCCTCCACCTACCCTCTAACCTAGATCCACTCCTCATTCATTTTCCTTCAGAAAAGAGCAGGCAACCCAGGGATATAAACTGAACATAGCATGACAAGTTATAATAAGCCTAGGAACAAAACCTCATACCAAGAATAGACAAGGCAACCCAGAAGGCATAGTGGTCTCAAGAGCAGGTGAGTTAGAGCAATCCCACACTCACAATGCTAGGAGACCCAGAAGAATTCCAGCTCCACAAGAATAGCATACATGTTAGAGGACCTAGTGCAGAGCCATGCTGGCTCAGTGGTTATCAATTTTAGTCCCTGTGAGCCCACATTAGTACATTCTTTGGGCCATGTTCTCATGGTGTCTTAATTGTATTAGCAATGAAATTCATTTTAAAATGTATTTGAATTATATTAATATAGATTACATACTTCCAAGTCACATTTCTTTGACAGAAAATAAAATTGAAGACAGACTAGTTGTGAGGGAATCAAATTTTAAGTACAGATTATTTATGTATTACTTCAAAATCTAATCAGTTGATAGACAATTATTGTACATGAAATAAAGGCTTAATAGCTACATGTTTCATTGGATAACAAAAGAACTCATAGTCTCATCCAAATGTTAATTATCTCTCTACAAATGATGTGTTTTTGCCATACCACTCATTAAATAAAATGACATAAAATACAGATAAGTTTTCATTTTCTAAATATGTCCCATTGTCATGAATATCCATAATATATATAGAGAATAAGAGATAATGTAGTGAATTTAGCAATTTTTTCAGCTTAATTTTAATTTTACTTTTTGAAATCAGGTAAAAAATAACATATCTAGATACGCTGTTTCATCTACAATATACTTCAAGTAAAACTACTTCAGTGTTTGCTTTTTTTTTCTAATTTTTATGAGATTTTAATATTTTTCTGTAAGGAGGATTTTCCACGAATCAAATCGTTACTCAAAACTGTAGCATATGGGTCAATTAAAAAGGCACAGAGTAACATAATAGACATCATCATCCATTTTAATTCTGATGAGAATGAATAAAATATTTTATCATGAAATTATAAAGGTTCAAATGCATTGCACATGGAATTTTGTCAATGTCTATAGATTTCTAAAGGGAGATAAAACATTAAATCAAAGAGGTTTCAAGATTTAATTTCATAGAAATATAATAATAAAAACTCATAGAAAATTTAAAAATAACATACATTCTTTCTCATACCATAGAGATTGTAAGTAAATTTCAATTTTTTTAAGAATATAACTTAGTAACTCATTCATTTCCATAGCCTAACAGTGTTCAGTATTCTGAAAAGAAAACAGTTCAAAAATAAGTAGAAGAAAAATAGGACTGCCTGGAATAACACGCAGCCGTAATCTCAGGTACAATGGGGGCTGAGGCAAGAGATCAACGGTAGAGGCCTATACACACAAAATAGTGTGTTCAAGAATGTTTACACAAATTAGACAGCCATTGCTTCAAAACAAACATAAAAAAAAATAGAGGTGTAAATCTGAGATTAAGAAGTTGGTTAGTAGGTCAAAGCTTAAGGTCAGTCTCTACCATTAGGGAAGATGATAGGTATTGCTGTTCTTGCTATTTAAACCACAGGCTCCCTTATAGTTAATTTTCTAGATATATAACATGTATAAAATGCTTACAAATGATATCTGCTACTTATGCTAAAAAATAATTATACTCTAAGTTCATTTTGTCTTCTAAATTTCATAAGTAATGTGTCATTTATAATTTCTATAATGTAAAACCCTGGTACAACATTATATATCTTCTAATATAAAATATATCCTCTAATATATTATATATCTTCTAATTTGTTTTCTTTTCTTTTTTTTCCATTTTTAAATTTTTCCCAGCTTTAGGAAAAATTTTCTCATAGAAAATTTCAAATATATATCTATCCCTAGTTCTCCATCTATCACTAGAAGTATTGTAGAAACATCTAAAATTTTCTTTAATGGTATTTTTATAAATACTATCACAGACATAAAAAATACACATATGCTTCAGAAATAAATCAAGGAGCAAGTTTACACTCTCCTACTCTGTCTCTAATAAAGTCAGGCAAAGTCTCTGTTTTCAGATTGTTCAACCTCTTTCCTATTTAATGAACAAAACACCCCTTGTAAGGAATAGAAATCATTTTATGTCAGATTAAGAACACTTGCATATAATCATTAGAAACTTTTACTTTCCATTTGCAAAACCCCTAAGTAATTTAAATTGTACAAGGAAATTTGTAAATTTTTAAATTCCATTTTGATGTTTTATTTGTGGCCTGTCCTTCCAAAAGACTCATGCTGAAGACCTGCTGCGTTGTACAGTGTCAGGACTTAGCTGAGAATAGGTAATATAAGACCTGTCTCTGAATATTGTACTTCATCATTGGTCCTGCCCTCTTTTCCTAAATACTGTCTGGATTGATGCTAACAAGCTCCTTAGCAATATCTTAGGCATGATTTGCCTCTACTCCAAGACACAGAACATATGAGTTCTAGAACTAAGTCCTCGAGACTATGAGCTTAGGTTGTTTTTGTCAGTTAGTGTGCGTATAATGATGCAGCTCTCCAAAATAACAACTAATAGACATGAAGACAATAGGGTGAAGTCAGGAACCTGGGTACAGTATCTGAATTTGTGGGAGATTATAAATTGCAGGAAAGCATTCTTTTTAGTAAATAAGATCTACTGTACTAGGTACTGCTTTTCATATAATTCTAAGATAATGAATATAATACTCATCAACCTACATATTTCTTTTTTAAAAACCTGTGACTATGATAGTTAAAATCTCTAACAACAAAGGACAAATGATTATTTAATTGTCTTCTGTCAGGTTCACTGAAGCTCGATAATTTGATATTTGTCAAAAAACATTCTCTTAGCATGCCTAGCAATTATATTGTCATAACACGTTGTGGAAATTTCAAACACCTGTACATTAATCTGAGTATCGAATATGAAATTTCTTTTTCTCCTGGAAGTATTGTATGGTGAGAAGTATGAAGAAGCTGGGACAATATGCCAATTGTGTATAAATCAAAAAAAAATCTTGTCCTATACCTAATATGGATATGTGGCTACATTGAAAATAACTCACTAGCAATTTTAAGTTAATTCAGACATATTTTCAAGAATTTATTTATGAGTTATTTCTGCCTTAGACATGTTACAATTTGTTTCTTTTTTGAGAAACTATTTCAAGATTATCAGTATCTGAGAAAATATTGTATATTGTTCATAACTTTTATGTGACATATTAGGATAGAAGAAAACAATCAACTATCTTTCAGTAAATTGGACAATACAGTGTAATTGTGATAGTAACATTAGTTAATACTTGATCTTTGTCTTAACTTTAATAATTGAAAGAAGAATAGAATTAAAATCAATCTTCCAAAGTTAAAATATAAGAATAGCAAAATGAAGTCACATACTTGAGGAAATTCTAAGGTAGTGACAGAATTAAAGATATTTTTACTCAAGAATAATTATTTTACTAACATACTTAGCATGCATTATTTGAGTATTCTAAATGTACAGAGTTAAACTACATTGTTCCTATTTATTTATAAATATCTCTTTATTTTATACAATCATAAATTCTCTCTACTAAGTGAATATACCAAGCACTCTATTTTATAAAGAGTTAATTTTATTGAACACACATTTATGCTATGAATATTTGTTTTTGAAATGATATTTAATATTTTAAAGGTCTATTATCAGTAGAAAAATCTACATCAAAACATTGGTTATTTATACTGTATAGTTAAACATATCACAGTACAAATTCAAAAGAATATAAATGATGGTAATGTTCAAAGACAAAATAATAAATTACTCATTTTACACACACACACACACACACACATATATATATATATATATATATATATAATATTTTGCTATACATTTACTTTATACTTAAAATATTCTGGTCTCCATGGCCAGCTAATAACTGTGCCCTGAATACTGATATGTAAATGCTCGGTAGGAATAAGAATTCATGTGCAGATAGTTTAATAATATAACTTAATTAAGGAGGAGATTCATTTCCAGAAATATTCTTGTAACAAATCCAACATTAAGATAAAATAATTGTTACCAGCAATAAACACATATCAGCAATTGTTCATGTGAACATTACCTTAAGGCTTTAATATCTTCACTGAAGTCAGCCTCATGTACACTTTATAATGAAAGAACTTCTTGCTACTTTATGTCTATAAAAATTTCATTAAAATATATTTAAAGACATCCATTAATAGACTACTTCATCAGTATACCATTGTAACTACATTCTATCATATAAACAGTCAAAGTGTTTATAGTGAAGCGCTTCAAATAAAATGTCATTACACTCAATTTCTTAGACTACTTCTCTATCAGAATAAAAGCTCCAGATATCCTACAGGATCTCAATAACAAGAATAATACATTGCTGAATAAAAATACAACCCTACAAAAAATTAAAGTTACTTAAGAGATACAGTTGTTAGGGTTGTTAGAATAACTTGATTTTTCAGTTATGGAAAAACTAATATTTATGTTTTATACACTTGAATTTATAATCACCAAATTCTTCATGGTATTTTTGAGTCATATTATTTCCAGGAATTTAAAAGTATTTTTAAATGATATGTACACACACAATTATAGATAAGCAATGCATGAAATTTTATCATTATCTAGACCCTGATTCAAATTGTTTTAAAATCTTGTATTCTCTCTCTCTCTCTCTCTCTCTCTCTCTCTCTCTCTCTCTCTCTCT
>JANHMN010000001.1:251357659-251421969 GCA_030674055.1 Rhabdomys pumilio | reverse complement strand
TCTCTCTCTCTCTCTCTCTCTCTCTCTCTCTCTCTCTCTCTCTCTCTTTCCCTCTCTCTCTCTTCCTCTCTCTGTCTCCTCTTTCTCTGTATATAATGACCAATATGCACTATTCATAATTTTATAAGATTATATCCTTTCACAATGTTTTATTAATTTTCTATTAACAACAAAATTTGAATTCCTAATTTTCATATAATGAAGACATGTAAAGCATCTTACTAAAGGAGCTACTTACTATTTCTCTATGCTGTTGATTACACATATGTACATGAGTATAACTTACAATCTTTGCCTTTATTCATGCATGCTATTAGAAAATATGAGACCAATCCACTTAATACTTCAGTATTCATTCCACTCAATTTTAGTTAATCTCATCAAATATATAAATTTTATTTTTAAACATACTGCATGAAGTACATTCTCTGAATTCAATATACTCCCAAAAAGACATGTGAAAGAAAATATATTTAATGATATTTTTAGAAAAATGAATGCATAATATGATAAACACACCCTTCAAATAAAAGTGAAAGCCTTCCATATATCAAGTCATATCTTAATGTATAATGAACATTTTTATTTGCACAAAAACCAACCTGTCAAAGAGGCACATGGGCAGTGCTAGCTCAGAGCTTGTGGGCGAAACAATGACCATTGTAACTTGAAGCCCAGGCCACTAAGACGAGCTCATACCTGACACTGCATGGAGGCCAGGATCTAGAAGTTGGACAGCTCTGGGATCTGGGGTAGTACTAAACTCACTGACCAACATACACATACACACACACACACACACACACACACACACACACACACACACATCTGTTTCTTTCCTTTAGTTTCATTTGTGCATTTTGTTTTATTCTTGTTTGTCTTTTGTATTTGTCTGTTCATTTTCTTAAAAGAGAGAGAAGGCATGGAATTGGAAGGGTGAAGATGCACAGAGGATCTGAGAAGACATGGGAGAGGGGAAAACATAATTATGAAATATTTTATAAAACACAGGAGACTAAAGTATTTTAATGGAAAGCTTAAAGAATCAAAGTCTTCATGTTTCAAGTTGTTGAAAAGGCTCAACAGGGAGTATAGTAAGCCAATTTTGCGGTTGCTGTTCTTGGTGTTCAATTGTATTGTGTATAATATACACTCTTGGTGCAATTACTTTGGTGAAATTGAAAGTGGTGGTGGAAAGTCTTAGGTATAAGTAAGAACATAGTGTGCTTACTGCAATGGAACTTTAAATTAAAAAAAATGCATGGATCTCAACCAGTGGAAGAACAGCTTCTGCTGTGTTTCAGAATTGAGAATTTATTCCAAATTTCAGGAATTTTTTTGAACCCTGTAAGAAGATTGAACCCTAAGGTTGGTATTCACTAAGTGTTATTCTTCCACTGGAGACCATGCCTCTTTAAAATAGGATTGTTCAATACCATTCTAGAAAGGATTAAAATTGTTTGAAAGATTGTCATAGCCCTTTTCTCATTCTTTCTTCTAAAAGGCAGAATTATTTTCTGTTTTATACACACCTCTCACTGCAAAACTGGGACAAAAGTTGACCAGTTAGATGACTGGATAAAAGTGATGATGGGTTTGGGTTGTTTGCACACATCATGGATCCTGCTTCTTTCTTTTTCCTTTTTTTATGAAATAGTTTATTTATTTATTTATTTATTTATTTATTTATTTATTTATTTATTTATTTTAGATATTATCCTCTTTCCCCATTCTACCTCAGAAACCCTTTATCCCATCCACCCTTCTGCTACTTCTATGAGGATGTGCCCTCCATCCACCCACTCCCCCCTCTCCACCCTCAAATTCCCCCACACTGGGGCATCCAGTTTTCATGGGACCAAGGATCTCCTCTCCTACCAATGCCTGACACGTCTATCCTCCACTATATATACAGCTGAAGCCATTGGTTCCTCCATGAATGTTTCCAGGCTGGTGGTTTAGACCCTGGGAGCTCTGATTGGTTGGAATTGTTGCTCTTCCAATGGGTTCACAAGACCTTCAGCCCATTCAGCCCATACCTCTTCCATTGGGGACTCCATGATCAGTTCATTGGTTAGGTGCAAGCATCTGCCTCTGGCAGAGACTCTCAGGAGACAGGTCTATCAGGCTCCTGTCAGCATGTATTTCCTGGCATCCACAACCATGCCTGAGTATGGTGACTGCACTCTTATTGAGGAGGCTGGGACAATAACAAAGGGACAAAAGCTTGGCCTTCATTTTTATCTCATCACTGATCTTATTTCACTTATCTAAATTCTGAATTGATAATATTAAACATGAACAGGTAAAAGTGAGGTATTCTTATTTATGATATAGTTACTACTAAGGCTCACACACAGCTGAATTGTCTCAGTAATGGGTGATCTGTCATGAATTCCCATGATTATCCAGATTCACCTTCTTAGCCACAGAGATGGGGGTTGAAGAAGGACAGAGGAAACTACAGATTTTTTACATAGAGCTGTTGCAGGCTAATGAGGTGAAGCCATTGTTAGAGGTCTATGTAGTTCTAATAGATACTTATGATGGTCTCTGCAGTTCTGTCTTCTCTGACGTGTACAGTGAGTTTGCTACATGAGAAGTAATGGGTATGTTTGTTGTCTCCTCTTGTCATTAACAGTTCTATTTTTCTCAATTTGTTGATTTGCCATTCCTTTGCATAGAAAGCTTGTTTAAATTGTATGGCCATCTGATCATTCTTGAAACCAATATTTATGTGGTCTCTAATAATACATTACATAATATTTTATTCAATTAAGATATATGGAATAATATATTGAAATACTTACTAGCTCTATGTAATATATTTTTCTCTTCATTTCATTTCTTTCTTCCTGTTTGGTTTTCTAATACTTTTAAGTTTCTTCAACTATTTTGTTTCTAAATTTGGTGTCAGTTAAATTGGTCTGAAACTCAGGATGTGTATTTGAGACAGTGAATAGTTAACCACATTTGTTACTCTAAGTTTCACATTAAGCTTTGGATCAGTGCAAAGCTTCCTACCTGTTGGTTCATCTTAATATTTCAGTTTTAACAAGTTTCTCTGCCTCTGGCTTATTGTCACTAGAAGACATTAACAGGGGGCTTGTGTTTGTTTGTTTGTTTACCATTACAGTGCTTGTGAGCATCCCTCTAGTTCCCTAACTTATTTTTTAACTATAATAAGGACAGGACTAACAACCTAGTTGAAGGAAGACTAATCTAACAAACAGATTAAGTATACTTAGTAACAAAGTTGTTGTCTCATTTTGTCAATATTATACAAAAATCCAGCATACACAGTAAATGATATCTTGAACTGTTATTTCTAATGCCAGAGAAGGTAGAGTCATATAGCATATCCATATAGAAGGTAGGTCACATGTATAGCATACCCAATTACAGGTGAACTTTAAGAAATACTATTTCAAGAGTAAATATATTTCAGAGTATATATTCACAGATTCTAGCCTTCCACATGTTTACATTTTGAAAAGTTATGCATTTTCCTACATGTTCAGTACTTTTTAAGAGTGCTTCCTATTACCCAGAAAGCAAGCTTCTAACCTGGTTTCAATGATTAGAACTATCTCTATTACTCTATTTCTACCTCCTGTTATGACCAATTATCACGATTCATATTTATGACTAGTCCTTCATCTACTAAGGAGAATATATCCAAAAATCATATTCCTTTGCAGTTAAATGACATACAATAGAGCTATATTGGTGCATCAATCTTGGATCTTAAGTATACTTGGTGTGTAATATAAATTTGAAAATTACTCATTAACTATATTGTTTTGGAAAGAATGAATCATTATTTTGATTTTCTTTTATTTTGGAATGCAGAAGTTTATTTTTCAGAACCTAGAGGAAGTCCATTTAGAGATTATTTTTGTCATCTATAAAATCAAATAGTTGTAGTATCCATATACAAAAGATTTTAGAAAGAGATATTTGTATTCATATTCTTTAGAAAAGAACTGTTTTATTTTCTTTCATTAATGTGCAAATAGGTTTCTTATGCTTCAGCAAGAAAGAAGATAAAGCAATGTAGAAGGAAATATCTTAACAGTTCTTGCAGTGGGTTCCTCTGAATCTTCAACAAATAACCTAAAACCACTTGAACTTGTTTTCTCTGAAATTCACACAAAAAAAACAATGAGAAATTATATGAATGACGTCAGATATATTCAAAATCTTGTTATTTATTTTATTTATTTGCTTATGTACTCATTTAGAATTCATTTGATATGTCATTGTTTAAATCATCTGATTTTTGGAAGTCTCATAACATTGAAACTAGTTATTTGAGAAATACATTTTAAATATATAAACTCAAGTAAAATGAGATTTTTATTAAGTGTCCAGCCATGATAACATAGCTAGAATTTCAAACTTATTGTGAAATAATTTATACATTTTATTATCAAAATGCATTGTATTTTATTAGCTCAATGTCAAAGTAATTGTTTCCATAATTTCAACTAAGAATATTTGAAAAATATAATGTGGTGGCTTGAATATGCTTGGCCAATTGAAAGTGGCAATATTAGGGGGTATGACCTTGTTAGAGTAGGTGTGATCTTGTTGAAGGAAGTATGTCACTGTGGGGTTGGGCCTTGAGATCCTATGATCATGTTCTGCCAGTGAGGACGAGATCGTCCTCCTGGCTGCTTGTAGAAGAGTCTCCTCCTGTTTGCTTTCAGATGAAGATCTAAAACTCTGACCTCTTCCAGCACCATGTCTGCCTAGACATTGCCATTCTGCCCACCATGATAATAATGGACTGAACCTCTGAAACGATAAGCTGTCCTCAAGTGAATGGTTTCCTTTTAAGAGTTTCCTTGTTCGCAGCAAAGAAACCCTAACAAAGACATATAAATTAATTTTTTCTCCTATTAAACAAATCAATGAAAAACTGTTACTTATTTTTTAGTGTTAACATTGGCATTCTTGGCAATAGTTTATCCTGGAAAACCCAGGACTTCAATGATCAAGTCCATATTCTGCAGATAAAGCAATGATCAGGTGACCTGGCTGGTCTGCTCCCGTTAAGACACCATATCCTGAACCTTCCTAGATCAGCAGGAAGGAACACTCCCCCACAACTCTAAGCCCAGAGCTGCAACTTACCCAAACCCCACCCCTCCAGAATATCACTCCCCTTCCACTCCTTGCTTGGTTCTTTGGGCTGGACAGACATCTGGCTGGTCTCCTCAACAAAGACACCTTATCCTGAGCCTTCCTAGAACAGCTAGTAAGAACCGTCTCCCACAAGCTCACACCCCAGAACTGCAACTGACAGCCTGGTGGACTCTGGACCCATCACCTACTCAAACGCTGCCCCTCTGGAATATGACTCCCTTTCCATCCCTTGCTTGGTCCTTTTTCCTGGGGCAGACACCTAGCGGGTCTGCTCCCGTGAAAACACCATATCCCGAACCATCTTAGAACAGTGATGGAACCACTGCACTCAGAGCAACTGAGGAACCATTGCACTCAGAACAGCAGGATTTCAGGATCCCAGAGGAAGCCTGAGTCTCAGGAGCTCTTCCACCCAGGACTTCAGCATCACAACATCACAGAGACATCTGGACTCTGAGGAGTTCTAACACAAGCAAGATAACTGGAAAGACAGTTTCCAGTGAGAGACAGTGAGTGCAGGTAGCACTAGAGTTAAGCAGGTTGCTAAAGGAAAGCACAAAAATATAAGCAAAAGAAACCAATGTTACCTGGCATCATCAGAACCCAGATCTACAATAGTAAGTCATGGATACCCCATCACACCAGAAAAGCAGAATTCATATTTAAATCACTTCTCATGAGGATGATAGAGGACGTTAAGAAGGACATAAACACTCCCCTAAAGAAATACAGGAGAACACAGGTAAACAAGTAGAAGCCATTAAAGAAGAAACAAAAATCTCTTAAAGAATTGCAAGAAAATACAACCAAATGGTTGAAGGAATTAAACAAAACCATCTAGGATCTAAAAATGGAAGTAGAAATAATATAGAAATCTCAAAGGGTGACTACACTGAAGATAAAAACCAAAACCGTAGGAAAGAAATCAGGAGTCATTGATACAAGCATCACCAACAGAGTACAAGAGAGAAAAGAGAGAATCTCAGGTGCAGAATATACCATGGAAAACATTGACACAACTGTCAAAGAAAATGCAAAATGCAAAACAGATCCTAACACAAAACATCCAGGAAATCCAGGATACAATGAGAAGACCAAACCTAAGATTTATAGGTATAAATGAGAGTAAAGATTCCCAACTTAAAGGGCCAGTAAATATCTTCAATAAAATTATGAAGGAAAACTTCCCTTACTTACAGAAAGAGATGCCCACGAACATACAAGAAGGCCACAGAACTCCAAATAGACTAGACCAGAAAAGAAATTCCTCTCTTCACATAATAATCAAAACATCAAATGCACAAAACAAAGAAAAGATACTAAAAGCAGTAAGGGAAAAAGGTAAAGTAACATATAAAGGCAGACCTATAAGAATTACACCAGACTTCTCAACAGAGACTATAACAGCCAGAAGATCCTGGAGTGATATCATACAGACCCTAGCAGAACACAAATGCCAACCCAGACTACTATACCAAGAAAAACTCTCAATCACTATAGATGGAGAAACCAAAATATTCCATGACAAAACCAAATTTACAAAATATCTTCCTACAAATCCAGCACTACAAAGGATAATAAATGGAAAACTCCAATACAAGGAGAGAAACTACAACATAGAAAAAGCAAGAAAGCTAATCCTCTTCCAACAAACCCAAAAGAAGAAAGCATAATTGTACCTCTAATAACTAAAATAACAGGAAGAAGCAATCACTTTTCCTTAATATCTCTTGACATCAAAGGACTCAATTCCCTAATAAAAGACATAGACTAACAGACTGGATACTTAAACAAGACCCAGAATTTTGCTGCATACAGGAAATGTACCTCAGTGGCAAAGACAGACATTACCTCTGAGTAAAGGACTGGAAAATAATTTTCTAAGCAAAGGGTCCCAAGAAAAAAGTGGTAGAAGCCATTCAAATTTAGAATAAATTCGACTTAAGTTATCAAAAAATATAAGGAAGAGAACTTCATATTCGTCAAAGAAAAAACCTACCAAGATGAACTCTCAATTCTGAACACCTATGCTCCAAATGCAAGGGCATCCACATGCATAAAAAAACTTTACTAAAACTCACTGCACACATTGCACCTCACACAAAAATAGTGGGGGATTTCAACACTCCACTGTCAGCAATGGCCAGATCATGGAAACAGAAACTAAACAGAGACACAGTGGAATTAACAGAAGTTATGAACCAAATCTGTTAAATATCTATAGAACATTTCATCCTAAAACAAAAGAATATTTCTTTTTCTCACCACCTCACTATACCTTCTCAAAAATAGACCATATAATTGGTCACAAAACAGGCCTCAACAGATAAAAAAAAAGATTGAAATAATCCCTTGCATCCTATCAGATCACCATGGAAAATGGCTGGTCTTCAATAATAGTAAAAACAATTTAAAGCCCTCAGACACGTGGAAACTAACAGTGCTCTACTCAATGATTATTTGGTCAAGGAAGGAATAAAGAAAAAAATTAAAGACTTTTGAGAATGTATTGAAAATGAAGGCTTGTCATACCAAAACTTATGGGACACAATGGAAGCAGTGCTAAGGGGGAAACTCATAGCTCTAAGTGTCTACAAAAAGAAGACACTGGAGAGAGCATACACTAACAAGTTGACAGCACACTTGAAAGCTTTAGAACCAAAAGAAGCAAATACTCTCAAGAGGAGTAGATGGCAGGAAATAATCAAACTCGGGGCTGAAATCAACCAAGTAGAAACAAACAAACAAATCAAAAAAAAAAAAAAAAAAAAAAAAAAACTATACAAAGTATCAACAAAACCAAGAGCTGGTTCTTTGAGAAAATCAACAAGATAGATAAACCCTTAGCCAGACTAACCAGAGGGCACAGAGACAAGTATTCAAATTTACAAAATCAGATCTGAACAGGGAAACATAACAACAGAAACTGAAGAAATTAAAAAAAAATCATCAGATCTTACTACAAAAGCATATAATCAACAAAACTGGAAAATCTGGATGAAATGGGCAATTTTCTAGATAGATAGCAGGTACCAAATAAAATAAGGAGCAGATAAGCCATCTAAACAGTACCATAACCTTTTTAAAAATTAGCAGCAGTCATTAAAAGTCTCCACTCCAAAAAAAAAGCCTAAGACCAGATGGTTTTATTGCAGAATTCTATCAGACCTTCAAGCAAGACCTAATATCAATGCTCTTCAAACTATTCTACAAAATAGAAACATAAGGAATACTACTCAATTCATTCAATGAAGCCCCAATCATGCTCAAACCAAAACCTCACAAAGACCCAATAAAGAACGAGAACTTCAGACAAATCTCCCTTATGAATATCGATGCAAAAATACTCAATAAAATTCTAGCAAACAGAATCCAAGAACAAATCAAACACATCATGATCAAGTAGGTTTTATCCCACGAATGCAGGGACAGTTCAATATTTGGAAATTCATCAATGTAATCCACTATATAAACAAACTCAAAGAAAAAAACACAAGATCATCTCACTAGATACTGAGAAAGCATTTGACAAAATTCAACATCATCCCTTCATGGTAAAAGTCTTGGAAAGATCAGGAATTCAAGGTCCATACCTAAACATAGTAAAAGCAATATACAGCAAACCAGTAGCCAACATCAAACTAAATGGAGAGAAATTTGAAGCAATCCCACTAAAATCAGGGACTAGAAAAGGCTGCCCACTCTCTCACTGCCTATTCAATACTTGAAGTCCTAGCTAGAGCAATTAGACAAGAAAAAAAGCCAAGGGGATACAATTAGAAAAGGAAGAAGTCAAAATATCACTATTTGCAGATGATATGATTGTATACATACGTGACCCCCAAACTTCCACCAGAAAACTCTTAAACCTGATAAACAACTTCAGCAACATGGCTGGTTATAAAATCAATTCAAACAAAGCAGTAGCTTTCCTCTACTCAAAGAATAAACAGGCTGAGAAAGAAATTAGGAAGATCACACCCTTCACAATAGTCACAAATAATATAAAATACCTTGGTTTGAATCTAACCAAGCAAGTGAAAGATCTATATGACAAGAACTTTAAGTCCCTGAACAAAGAAATCCAAAAAAGATCTCAGAAGATGGAAAGATCTCACATGCTCATGAATTGGCAAGATTATTATAATAAAAATGGTCATCTTGCCAAAAGCAATCTACATATTAAATGCAATCTCCATTAATATCCCAACTCAGTTTTTCAGTTAGAAAGAGAAATTCTCAAATTCATTTGAAATAACAAAAAACCCAAGATATCGAAAACTATTCTCAACAATAAAAGAACTTGTAGAGGAATCACCGTCTCTGACCTCAAGCTGTATTACAGAGCAATAGTGATTAAAAACTGCATGGTATTGGTACAGAGATAGGCAGGAAGATCAGTGGAATAGAACTGAAGATCCAGAAATGGATCCACACATCTATGGTAACTTGATCTTTGACAAAGGAGCTAATACCATCCAGTAGAAAAAGGACAGCATTTTTAACAAATGCTGCTGGTTCAACTGGAGGTCAGCATGTAGAAGAATGCAAATTGATCCATTCTTATCCCCCTGTACAAATCTAAAGTCCAAGTGGATAAAGGACATTCATTTAAAACCGGATACACTGAAACTAATAGAAGAGAAGTGGGGAAGAACCTTGAATACTTGGGCACAGGGGAAAAGTTCCTGAACAGAACACCAATGGCTTATAGTCTAAGATCAAGAATTGACAAATGGGACCTCATAAAATTGCAAAGCTTCTGTAAGGCAAAGGACACTGTCAATAGGACAAAATGGCAACCAACAGATTGGGAAAAGATCTTTACCAATCCCATATCCAATAGAGGGCTAATATCCGATGTATACAAAGAACTCAAGAAATTATACTCCAGACAACCAAATAACCCTATTAAAAATGGGGTAGATAGCAAATCAAAAAATTATCAACTGAGGATACTTGAATGGCCCAGAAGCACCTAAAGAAATGTTCAGCATCCTTAGTCATCAGGGAAATGCAAATCATACCAAATCTGAGATTCTACCTCACACCAGTCAGAATGGCTAAGATCAAAAACTCAGGTGATAGTAGAAACTGGCGAAGATGTGGGGAATGAGGAATACTCCTCCATTGTTGGTGGGATTGCAAGCTGGTACAACCACTCTGGAAATCAGTCTGGAGCTTTCTCAGAAAATTGGACATAACATTACCTGTGGACCCAGCTATACAACTCCTGGGCATATATCCAGAAGATGCTCCAACATATAACAATGACATATGCTCCACTATGTTCATAGCAGCCTTATTTATAGTAGCCAGAAGCTGGGAAGAACCTAAATGTCTTTCAATAGAACAATGGATACAAGAAAAAATGTGGTACATTTACATAATGGAGTATTACTCAGCTATTAAAGCAATGATTTTGAAAAATTTTTAGGTAAATGGATGGAACTAGAAAATATCATCCTGAGTGAGATAATTCAATCGCAAAAGAACACAAATGGTTTTCACTCACTGTTAATTTGCTATTAGCCCAGAAGGTCACTCACAATACTCAAGGTTCAACTCACATATCACATGGAGCTCATGAAGGAAGACCAAGTGTGGGTACTTTGTTCCTTTTTAGAAGGAGTAACAAAATACTCAAAGAAGCAAATATGGAGACAAAGTGTGAGACAGAAAATGAAGGAGGGGCCATCTGGAGACCATTCCACCTGGGTATCCATCCCATGTGCAGTAACCAAAAGTAGATACTGATGTGGATGTCAGGAAGTGCATGCTGACAGGAGCCTGATATAGCTGCTTTTTTAGAGGTCTGCCAGAGTCTGACATATACAGAAGCAGATGCTCACAGGTAACTATTGAACTCTTCATGGTGTTCCCAATGAAGGAATTAGAAAGAAGTAGCTGAAGGAGCTGAAATGGTTTGCAGCCCCATGAGGAGATCAACAATACCAACCAACCAGAGCTTCCAGGGTCTAAACCACCAGCCTGGAAGCACATAGGGAGGGACCCATGACTCCAGCTGTATATGTAGGGAAGGATGGCTTTGTTGGGCATAGGTGGGAAGAGGAGATCCTTGGTCCCATAAAGGCTGAACACTGAATGTGTGGGAATTCGAGGGTGGGGATGTGGGAGTAGGGAGTGGTTGAGGGCACATCCTCATGGAAGTAAAAGGAGGAGGTATCGGGTAGGGGGCTCCGGGGGGGGGGGATAAGGAGATAACATCTCAAATGTAAATAAAATATCCATTAAAAAATTAAAACAAAAAAAGAAATGATCAGGTTATAACACTTATTTCTTACCTTGTCTTGGCATTTTTAGCAGTGGTTTATCCTGCAAAACACAGAAATACAGTTCAAAGACCAAATCCACATTTTGCAGATGAAGAAACGATCAGGTTATAATGCTTATTTCTTACCTTGTCTTAACATTAAAAATAAAGAGATGAAAGTGAAAGTCTGCATGTATAAACAAGATTAATCACTTCAACCCAAGATGCTGTAATACCACATTTCTGGGCATGAATGCTCACTCATATTAAGAGAAAGGAATTCAATGCATATGTAGAAATATGAAAATGAATAAATTACAATCTTGTCCCACACTGAGGGAAGAAACCTAACCACTGCAATTTATAGAAGAAATTAAACAGAAGCTGTGTTATTTGCATATGTATGTTTAGTTGTTGGCACAGTTACCTGAAATCAGAGCTAAATATCCGATGGCAGACCAAGAATTCTAAGGAGAGAAATTTTTATATAAAATATGGTATTTCTAGTAGAAATTTTCACCCAAGATGCTTTTTTACTGTGTTTATACTTATTATACTAAAATAAAAATAAGATAAAAGGCAAAAACCTAACGATGATAAAGGAAATGCTAAAGACTAAATGTTCTTATATTAAAGTTCAACATTTTTTTTTATGAAGATGTCTTGCTTTTTTTGTTTTAGTACGTGGGTATTTTGCCTGCATGTATGTTGGTGTGACACATGTCTTCAGTATCCACAGAGGGCGGGAGAAATTAAAGCTATAAATTGTTGTGAGCTGCCATGTGGATCCTGGGAATTAAATCAAATCTTCTGAAAGAGGAGGCAATGTTCTTATCTGGAGGCTGTGAAGCCTTCCCAAGATGTTTCTAATTCTGATTCATTTGTTTGCTTGATTTTTTTTTTTAGGGTATCAATGTTTTACTCTGCATGCCACGATGGCCTTAAACTTACAGCAGTCCTCCTGTCTTATGCTTTTGAATTCTGGAGTTAGAGGCATGAGCCACAACACTTGGCACCCAATACATTTGCAGGTATGTTGGTTCTATTTAGCTCTTCAATTCTTCAAACAGTAGCTATAAAATTAGGTGTTATCTGTGCTTCTGTCCCTTTGTGATAGAGGTAAATGTTATAAGTGACATTAATGGATTGACAAAATTATTCCATAGGAATAGAAATTGAATTCTATTGAATGTGTATTCTCCTATTATTACCATTTAATTGAATTGATACTCTCAGTAAATGAGGTCTTTTAATACAGGAATTCATTGCATTTTTAAAATCATAAGTGACCATTTTCAACAGCAAAGTGGAGCACAAATGAAAGAGACAAGGCTAAGATCCTCACCTGCTGCTAGTCAGATACTCCAAGTGGATATAAGTTAACTCAATGATTTCAGGACATCACCGAGAATGCCAATTTAACACCATCCTGTGATATAGTACAGTCTAGGCATTCATGTAGGTATGTGGTTAAGTACCTTTGGCAAATAATCTCAATTTTTCTTTATAGCTTTTCCTTCTCTACTATCAGTCTGTTAGCTGTTATTATTCATTGTTACCAATGTATGTTACACTATAACCTATCATTTTCACATTTAACCTTCATAACTTCTTGTTCTGTAAAAATAGCTAAGATGGTTAAATTCATATCATTTCTTATCTGTGTGTTCTCCTCTATGTGTGTGTGTGTGTGTGTGTGTGTGTGTGTCTGTGTGTGTGTGTGTGTGTGATTTATATGCTAAAAAAGGCTCTGAACAGCATATAAGGCTTAAATTAAGAAACATTTAATTTGGAAAATAAAACCCTAAACATTTGACTCATTTATAACAATGGCAAAGCAATTCTTATGAACATCAAGATTTAAAATTTTCTTATTAAGAGAATCAAATGCAGGCTTTTTTAAATTGAAATTAGCTGAGCTTATTTATTATTTTGCTAGTCTGCATGTATGTTTTACTCTAAGCTAACAGTCAAGATTAGTATATAGTAATGAAAATTCCAGTGTTTCATCTTAAATACTTTAATCTGTCATCTTAAAAGATGATTTCATTAACACATTAGCACTATAGTTATACAAATTTATATTTATTCTATTTATAATTATAAAATTATATTTATATAATCATAATATATAAAATTACATAGTGCATATAATTATTATATATTATATTGATTTATCATTCATAAAAATTAAAGAGATTGAAAGAAATCTATTATAAGCAAAACAATTTTGAAGGAAATAAGAGAAGACTAGTAGGGAGAGACAAAGCGATCAAGATTCAGAGTCAGGTAGAAATGTCTAAATTTGGCAAGTAATCAACAAAATAAATTTGTGGAATGCTCTTTTTATCTAGATCATAATAAATTATACTTGATAAACAAAGAAAAATAATCAAAGACGTTATAGTAAAACTTTACAGATATGTTGCATGCATCAAATAAATATTACTTAATATGTGTTTTTGACAAAAGAGTAACCAGAATTAGATTATAAATATTGATAGTCCTAATAAAAGAAAATGATACAGTTGGACACACTTTAAGACAGGTCAAGAGTAAGCACATGAGTGCAGGGATTTACCAGTAGCTAATGACTTAGCAACTGAAGAGCAGAAGTGAGCACAGTGTCACCTCAGAGAGGATCTTTCAAAATATTTTAAAGTGCAACAAATTAGCTACAGTAATGATCATGTGGAAGACATAATGTCCCATGAATGTAAGATTATTAATGCATAACTGTAAAAATAACCTTTACTTCCCAGATGTAATTGTTGTCACAGAAGATTATACATGAATAAATTGACCCTTTCTAGCTCTTTCTGAAATCTGACTGGCTGGTTCAACTCAGCAGTTCTGGCTCAAACTTCTCTCCAAGCTGACTGATTGATTCTGGCTTCTCTTGGTTGCTGATTAAATTGCTCTGCTTAGCCTCAAACTAACTGTGGCAATCTGTTACAATCTCTGGCTCATTCTCTGGCTCATTTTGTCTTAATCTACAACCTGTCTCAGTAAAAGTATTCTGGTAAATCCCTCTCTCTCTCTCTCTCTCTCTCTCTCTCTCTCTCTCTCTCTTCTCTCTCTCTTCTCTCTCTCTCACTTAAATCTCTCTCACACCCTCTCTCTCTTTCACACTCCCTCACACTTGCTCTCTCACTTTCTCTGTTCTTGCTCTCCTTTGCTCTAATGCTCTCTCTGTCTGTCTGTCTGTCTGTCTGTTTCTCTCCTTCTCTCTCACTCTCTCACTCTCTTGCTCTCTCAGGCTCTCTCTGTATCTCTGTCTCTCTGTGTGTCTCTCCCCATGTGTGCGTGTGTGCACGCATGCGTGTGTGTGTGTGTGTGTGTGTGTGTGTGTGTGTGTGTGTATGTGTGTATGTGTATGTGCTGCCCTCTCAAGTAGCTTTTCTTTCCTGTGCTGTTTTTTTGAGAGGTGACCGTATCCTGTCTGACTTACTCTGTCGAATCTTTTTCTGATTCCTCACTTTTTTTTTCTAAATTAGACAATATTTTAAGCATGACTGCTTTCTTCTAGAAACCAACTTTGCCTTCATGGGTTGGGATTAAAAGTATGCACTAAGGGCTTGTCTGTACTCCAGCTAGAGGGATTAAAGGTGTCAATATTCTAAAAGCTTGCCAGTACTTTAGTCAGATAACACAGACATAGAAAGTCTTTGAATATGATCCCTTGCCAGAGCAGCCATGTTGCTGGATTAAAATTCCTGTACATAAAACTACTTCACAATATAGGAGGGTTTTAGTTTACTATGTACTGTAAAAGCAATATACATATCTAAATTCACAAACACAACTACATGAAAATATAAAAGGAACAGAGTCTGAGCAAAACACAAAATACTAAAACAGGATGAACTTCAACTTTAATTACAATCATGTTGTCATAAGACATAAACTGTGATTAAGTTACCATATTAGAAGATGTTTAGACACTGAAACTGTGATGTGAGAAAAATCAATTATCAAAACTTCAATTCTCAAAAAATAAGCAACATGGAGATTATGAAACATTACCAATGCAATAGGTAATTAAATATCTCCAATAATTTTGTAATAAAGGGTTTGAGGGAGTTCAAGCAGTTAATTCAAATGTTAGCTAAAAGACTGTATTCACCCATGTTTAAATAAACCAATACACATGATGCTAAAAGTAGATGACAAATGATCTAAAAATCTATCAAAAGGCATAAAAATAAACTAAAAACAGGAAAATATAAGAATCCTAAAATATTTGTCACATACAGTGTGCCAGGATGAGGCTGATAGAGGTGTCTCCATGACTCTGGGCCTTCTCAGATAGAATGTCTTATAGAATTTAAAGATGATATTTTTCTATCTTAGTAGGAGCCATACATGAGAATGAATCCAGTTTTGAGGGCTAAATTAGTCTTTAAACTTTCTACTGTGTGGAAATTTTAAGGGTAAAGTCTTCAAATATAAAAAGACTCTATTTTAGAATGAATAGAAAATTACTCAAGGGGCTAGTCCTAGAATCCAAAAGAAATCAAGACCATTTAGTTGTAATTGTTTAGTTAGATTTAAACATTATCTTGGCACAGATATTTTTACCCAGCCTTTCCTTTCTATTAGGAGAAAACGCATCAGTAAAACGTTTTATATTCTTGTATTTTGGGTGAGGTTGATGGAGACAACTTGCTTCTAATTTCATGAGATAAAGTTCAATTTTGGATTTATTCTAGGTGGTGGTTCTCAATCTGCTGATCACAACCACTTGACAAGACATTTCTAGTGACTCAAATGACATCTTGATTAAAATCATATGACACTGAACCGACCATATAAGTGTTGTCAGTTGATCCAGGAAAGTTGAAGAATGACTCATTAATGGTTTGATCAACTGAATTTCTGTACCTTGTTTTCCTGAAGTAGAGAATGTACAGACTGGATTTTCTTTCCTCTTTTCAGTATTTTCTGTCATTTCCATGGGTATCTTTATTTTTAATTTTTCTGTCTTAATTTTTCTATAATGTAAATATTTTTGTTGAGGTTATTTAAATAATTTTAAATTATATTTTTATATAATGACATTATTTAAATTAAAATATAATGGCATTATTTTTCCTCTTCCATTTCTACCCTCCAACATGCTAATTTTTACTTCCTCTCAAATTACTGATGACCTCTTAGCCTCATATAATTGCTGATATATACATGCATATATACATATTCACATAAACATATATATATATATATTCATTTAGATGTATACATACATACATACATACATATATATTTCTATGAGTGTATAAATACATAAAGACCTGGGGAATCTTCTTAGTGTAGATTGGGTGTCATTTTAAATTTTTAGAATGCTGCATTGAATTCAAAATTCTCCATATTTGTCCACATTCACAATATTTTACAGTGAGTATTTTGGCGACATAAATTTGCTAGTCTATATTGTCCACTAATCAATTTCAACACTGTTAGTAACTTTCCAAGGCTTTCCAAATGATTTAGTCTCCTATTTCTTCTCTGTTCTCACCACAGTGTGCCTTTTGCTCAGACCCTAGCCTGTAATCAGAAAGATGTGTATACTAGGTAGTATTTTGATGTCATATCATCCCATGACCTATGATAAATTCTCCAATTTTTGTGCTGAGGTTTCCCATCTCTGTAAAATGCAGATCTTATTCTAAAAAGCAGTTTGACTACTATATAAAGAAATCAGCTCCTCCATATATTGTCTAAAAGTTATCACAAATTTACTATCTTTTACCTTCATAATATCTAAAATTATTAAATAAGGTAAGATTTAAGATTTATGCAAAAACATCATCAACTGACTACAATGTACATGCTTATTAAACTGGACAAAGAAGAAAGTGGTTTTGATATTCTGCTGGGCGTTTTGAACAAAAAAGTTTCATGGAATGGTCATTTTGTATAAGGACAAAATAAGCAATCAAAAGGGATTATGTTTGCACTGCATTCAAAGATATTCATAATAAACTTTCAATACTAATGGAATCATGTTGAGAAACTTAGGATACCAACTAGATGCTTGCTTTTAAATATGTAATTAAAACATGCTTAGATTGCTTCCCTCTGAGTACTACTATATAAAGACCAAGTAGAAACATCACATGGGGAGTAATTTTTGTTTTGCTTTGTTTTATGTTTCCATGGCTGGATATTAGAATTCTAAAAAATGAAATAACCATGCAAAACTTTGATTAAGTAGAATATTTCCAGTTGAAACAAAAGTATTTTCAATTACAGCAACATTTAGCCACAGTATTTGCCAAAATCCATAATTTTATCATTGAATTACGTTAAATTCACACACTATAATAAAACTGCCAAAACACTTGGCAATTTTTTAATAATTTGATTGAAGGACATTGTATTAGCATTCACATTTGGTTTTTTGCTATGTAGCCTCTTACAGTATTTAATTTTATTCTTAAATTAATAAGTAATATAATGGAGAATGCTGAAAAAATATTTTTCATGTTGAAATATTCACTAATTGCTGCACTAAAATAATATTTTAATATAAAACTCACTATTATTTAAGCGAGAAGTACTTTAAAGTTCAATTAATTATTGTTTAAAGTACTTGAACAAAGATAGAAAATTTATAATATGGCCTCAGTCAACAAATTTCAAAATGTCTTATCTTTCTATTAGGTGTTTTCATTCTGTTTATTTGAAAAGTTTCCAAAGTTCAAAGGAGTTTTTGGTCAAATTTTTAAGAAGTGGTCAGATGACATAATCTCCTCTTCTAATAGTCACCAAAAAAAGGCACAGATGAGCAAGATCTGCCATGATCTTAAAACTGACTTTGGGTGCTGTGCTTTTCAATTTTCTCTGCCTTTGAAGGGCCTGATCTTTTAAGTACTACCCTATTTCTTTTCCTCCTATATTGGAAAGCACAAAAGCCCAGACAGCATTTTCTCAGTGCATTTCTTCAAAAATGAGAATCCTCTGTGGCTGATGCCACGTTCAGGGCTAACATTACCCGTCATCCATTTCACCTTGCTTTGGTATTCTGTCTCTGACTATATTCTTCCTTTGCTGGCTATATTTTCTTGCTTTTACTGGAACTCCTAGCAGCATATCTACTCTTCCTGCCTTTTTTTTTAAGCACACTTAAATCTGAGAAGAATTCTTTCTCTCCCTCTGCATAGAAGCCATCTCCTACTCCCTGTAATTTATTCCTCACAATGGAGGAGAATGTAGAGCTTTTCATCAGCCAAGGATGAAGCACATTTCTTCTACAATTTCAGATATAAAAGCAAGTCTCATGTCCTACATGTCACTTTGTTATTCAAATTGTAGAACACATATTTTTAAACACACACAAACACAGAGAAAGAGAGAGAGGGAGAGAGAGAGGGAGAGAGGGAGGGAGGCAGGGAGGGAGAAAGGGAGGGAGGGAGGGAGGGAGAGAGGGGGGGAAACTGATTTTTTTGCTATTTTTAAAAGCAATTCACTGAAATAAGTATTAAAGCACACTAAACAAAACTATATGGGGTACCAAAAATCTTTCAGAGATTTATGAAAATATAGTCATTGGAAGATAATGTTTAGAATATTTATTCTGTACTATTATGCTTCTATGTGTTTTAGTTTGAGTTAGGATTTCAGGGCTTAATAATGTGATAACAGTCATGTTATAATCTTAATAAATATATCTTTACTTATTTGAGTCTTTCTAATTTCTCAGATTTAATTTAGCATGCAATATGTATGTTTCTCTTCATACTATATCTCAGATAGCCAAAAGTTATTTAGAGCAGTGATCAACTTTTCAAATGATGAAGGTTTTCAAATATCAGAAAGCCCCTGTGAGGTTCTCTACTGAATGTTTTACCTATGAGTCTTACAGAAGTTACAAGGTGTGTTTTATTCTCTACATCAGCTTAGGTGTCAGGGATGACATATGTAGCAATCAGTAGACTAGTAGAGGAAACATTGATGAGCTGACAAGCTTTAGATATGTGCTATCTTTTTAAAGATAGCACATTGCATGTGATTAAATTCCTATCTCTGCTTTCACAGGATAGATATGCCTGTAAGCACAGTGATGGGAAATAAAATTGCTCTAATGAGGACCTAAAGTCTGTGTACCCTGAGGGTGTCATTGCAGAGATAGAGCAGGATTTGTTTAAAAATATTTCACAGACTTCTGAGTCTATGATCAGCTCTGCTCTAGTTTGGAAGCTCAGTGCTGTGTTGTATAAGTGGGAGCATAGTTAATATTAGTTGTCGAGTTTTAATTGACATTCACAAGTGTACTATTTACCTGACGAACTCTCTGTAAATACTACAGGTCATTGTCAGTACTCAAAGTAACTCCAAAGCATTATGCAATAATGCCCTTGCTAGATGCCTCAGCCTGTGCTCTCCTAGCAGAAAGCCTGTCTATCATACAGGTTCCAGAGTACAACGTGCTCGCTCTGCTTGTTATCAACAGTGAATGGTTTTAATGTCCTGTCATCTAATTTATTGAGAACTTCACTCTCAAATCTGCACACCATTTTGCTGAAACTTCTTCATGAATTACATTTACAAGACTATGGTTCTAGAGTGGCTACTGTTACCCTCATTTAAACCTTCTCCAGCTTTAGCAGTGAGATAAGTTCTCTTGGGGGCCATGTCCTGAGCTGTGTTCGAATGTACACACTTACCTCTTTGGTATCTCATAATAAATCCCTCTGATCACTCCTCATGGAGACAGTCACATTTAAATTTTAGCACATACTTTACAGCATGCTCTAAATTTCAGTAAAATTTTTTCAGAAACCTATAATTAACAAGAAATGCAAAATTTTTTTTACAGTTCTAGTCTGTAGTAATTTCCCTATTTCAGGGACTATGTGCCTAAGTGGTAGTATTCATTCACTCATACTAGTTAATTTGGTTAGTAATATAAATTCTTCCATCTATTCTAAATATTTGGTTATTTTAAATTAGATGTAATTACATATTATATGCAAGAATTATAAATACTATCCTTTTTACATGAATGCCTTCTAGTAAATGTAGCACAGAGTTCTGGCACATGTCTGAAATTTTAGCAAGGGGAGGATGAAGCAAAAATGTGCAGAGGTTTTAAGCTCAGCGTGAGCTTTCTGTGGAGTTCCAGAACAACCTGAGCTGTAAGATGTGTATTAGTTCTCAACAAACAGAAGCAAAGAAACAATTTATATAATGGAGTTACAAGATCCTGGATTATGTTTTCATATTTAATTTATAGTAATACAGCTCTTCTGGCAAAGGACCCTTAAATTAGAAAATTCCTTCAGAATAAGACAGTGGTAGTTTATTACTGTGAAGAATCTCTAAGTATTATAATATATTAGGTGATGTACATTAAATTCTAATTAAAATATTTAATATCCAGTACTTTGAACTATATACATAATTTGAATTTTACATTATTACATATATTTTAATAATACATGGCCTCCCATAAAAGATTTGAAAAAATAACAAAACTTATGTATGTTTTATAATTATATTTACAAATATTTGATAGTACTGAAAATTAAAAATCAAATTTGGAACTTTTAAAAGACTTGCATTGTTATGTTAATCTGTTGCCTTTATGCCAAATGTTTCCTGTTTACTTTATAAAATACAAAATATCTCTTTTATTTTTGACCATGTTTGATATATTTTTAGAACATATTACTTGCCTCCTTTTCTTAAATATCACCTAGGTAGTAGTATTAAATCATATATATTAATTCAATATGTTTATAATACAAATTTTTCCATGTATACCATCTACTTGTTTTAAATTAGTTGTAATTGTATTATTACATACAAGAATCTAAAATAATACTTACTGTAGTTAATTACCTGAAATAAATTTAGAGCTGAGTGTGCTGACACATACAATTACATCACATCACTCCTCCTTTCTTATATCCTTTGAAGCCTCTAATACACCAACCTTGTTCTCTTTGAAGTTCATGGTATCATTTTATTATCTATTTATTATTAATTATCTATCTATATTATTTATATGTCTACATCATCTATATCTTGATCTACGACTATATGTATGTATGTATATGTTTGTGTATGGATGTGTATATGTGTATCTGTATATATGCATATTTGTAAAACAAATTTACAACTCCTTCAGTTTGTATAATGTTACAGGTGTGTATATTTTCAGGGATACCCATTAGTTACTGGTGTGTTCTTTCTTGGGAAGATTATTTCTGTCCTATTCTCAGCATTCTTTAATTGCCTATGTTGTTTATATGTACCCACCTACTAGCATATCTACTGTTTCTCTCCTTGTTCAGTACCTTTTGCAGATCCATGTTGGTAATACTGTATGGATGTAGCTTCTGACATTGCAAGGAGACACAATACCAGAGCAAGCTGAATATTTCTCTGGATTTCTTCTTATTGCTGTTCTTCTTGTTGTTGTTTTTGTTTCTTTGATTTATTAATCTTTATGTCTCCTCTTCTGCATTGATCTGCACTGACCTTTGATGTGGTGTTTGTAGATATATTCTTGGCGCCTGGGCTCCACAATTCAGCAGTTTTATCAGTTTGGGGTTTCAGTAATGATCTCCATTTGCTGTAAAGAAAAGTTTCCTTAATGAAGAATGAGTACAAAATGTATCTATGACTATAAGGACAAATTTTATAATTTAGTTAAAAATTGTGCTGGTTTTGTAAAATGGTAGTTGTAGGTTCTTATTCAAAATCCATGTCTTTACTAGAAATGTGTAGTTGAGAAGGTTTTATGTACCAGATATGTTTCCCTCTCAATGAAAAGGTCTTCAGTCTAATTAGAAAGCTGTTTGTCACTACTGTGGTATAGGTGCCAATGTTGGAAAACTTGGTTTATCACGCCACGTTGCCATTGTGGTGGGCAAGACTGTTGGTTGCCCCATTTTCTTTGGGAGCTTTTCTGCCACTGGTAAAATAAATGCTAGTCCTCATGTAAAAGACATTCAATTTCTATTGGATATTTTATTTATTTACATTTCAGATGTTATCCCCTTTTCCCATTCTCACCGCCAGCCCCAGAAATCCCTATCTCATCCCCCTTCCTCCTTTTTACATTTATACCATTTTAATTACATACATGTATTAAGGTATGTTTTAGGTTGAGGATCTAGCAATAAGATAGATGCAAATAGTCAAGGAACAAGCAAGACAATAGACACAAATAGTCAAAGAACAAGCAAGGCATTAAATCCAATTACTTGAACACTCCTGTGATCACTGTTTCTAAGGGCTTATGAGAATGATCAAAGCATCTGAGCCTACTTCCCTATCCTAGTCCAAGATCATTTTCATGTCTGAAGTCCACTTCCTTGTTCTAGCCTAATATTTAGATTTCTACCTGAAATTACTTCTCTGTTATAGCTTAATGTCAGATTCCTGACTGAAGCCTACTTCCTTGTCCTTAGAAAATGTCACATTCCTGCCAAGCAGCCCATTTCCTTGTCCTTGGCACATGTCACATTCTTGCTAAGCAGTCTCAAAGGCTCTCTGCCTCTCCCCATTTTTTTTTTATTTCATTAACAAGATGGAGCCTGTCTTAGATTATTCTAACAAGAATGCCTTTCTTTCCCATCATGGAATATGCATTATCCAAAGCAATGCATTTCTGTCTTAGGTTATTAAGGCTCTGTGAAGCATGTTACCCTTCCTTGGCTTGCCTGCCTGTTAATTTAATAACTCTTTCTGGGGGTCCATTTTCAGGTTCAAGCCGTCTACTTTGGCTGCCAACATGTTGATGTTGTTAAAGACAAGCTTTAACATGATAAACAGGAATAAAAGTGTTCCTAGGACAAAAAGGGTTAGCATGATCAAGCTCTATATGCCATTCTTGAAGCTTAACCAAAATAGCCAGAAGCTGGAAAGAACCCTGTTGTCCTTCAACAGAGTAATTGATACAGAAAATGTGGTACAATTACACAAAGAAATATGCATCCGCTATTAAAAACAAAGAATTCATGAAATTTGTAGGCAAAAAGGTGAAACTAGAAAATATCATCCTGAGTGAGGTAACCCAATCAAAAAAGAACACACATGGTATGCACTCATTGATAAGTGGATATTAGCCCCAAATCTCACAGTACCCAAGACATAACTCACAGACCACATGAAGCCCAAGAAGAAGAAAGATCAAAGTGTGGATGATTCAGTCCTTCTTAGAAGCAGTAACAAAATATTCACAGGAGCAAATATGATACAATCTGTGGGGCAGAAATTGGAGGAGAGACCATCCAGAGACCATCCCACCTGAAAATCCCTCCCAGATGCAATTGCCATATGCAAACACTGTTGTGGATGTCCGGAAGTGCATGCTGAGAGGAGCCTGCTATACCTGTCTCTCGTGAGAGACATTCAGTTTCAATCCAGATCATGAGCCCTCTGAACCCCAATCTGACATGCCTAGTGTCTTTATGTACACCTTTTGAAACACAATGTAAGTCTAGTTCATAGTGGGAATGGCCTTTAGAATGCAAGAGAATAATAAAATAATGTCAGATAATAATGAGAATGCAGTAGTTCAAAAGCAATTATATTTAAAAATGAAATCAGTGATGGAAATATGGTCAATTTTCAAATATAAAAAAATAAAAGGAAAAAGATAATGCTGAATGGAAGCTGAAGTTTGTGGAAGCTAATGTTTCCAGAAGAACTTCAACTTTTACATAGAAAAGACATATGAGAATGAGGGCATGAGGGTAAGAATTAAGTCCCTCTATGGGAATAAAAATGGGAACTAATAGGGAAGAGACGTAATGAACGGTGATGACAGGTTGATCATGGACACAATACCTTGTATACTCGTTTGAAATTGTCAAAAATATTTTGTAAAGATAAATCTTCAAGTCTTGTGTAATGCTCAGTGAAAAGGGAAAGCAAAACTCAGCACAGTTTTTTTTTTTTTCCCAACCTAAAGGCTTAGGTATGTGGAAAAAGATTGACTAAGAGAAAACCCCAGAAATACCTTTGTTTTAACATAGTAGAAACATTGAAAACATTGTTATTGTTGTCAGTGGGCAAAGAAACTCTGAAGTCAATCAGATTAAGAAAGGGTAGCTTGGATAAAACCAAAATTATCAATAAAGAACATGTGTGTCCTAAAGGTAAATGACCTGCCCATGGCAAACACTAGGAGTTATTTTTCCCAGATGAGAGAGTTGTCAGAATGAGATATTGAGTACTTAGCTTTTGCTGGTATACAGAAAAACAGACCAAAACAGGAGAAAACAGGAAAATGAGATTTACTCTGCCATGTCTTTGATCTAGTTTACATGGGTTTATTGATGTACATTCAGATGCAAATAAACTATACATACAATCCATACAAATACCTTTGAAATGCATTATATTTTCTAAAGATAAAACATCAAAATAAGAAGTGAGGTATGTAAATATTTCAGAGTTTCTTAGAAATATGTGTAAAATTAAAATGAGAACAAGGATTGATTACCTCCTTTCATGATATGATTCATTCTGTGTTTATTACTTTTAATTTCATTATTATAACTTAACCCTTCAGTATATTATGCTGTTGACTTTGTGGTTTTGCTGCATATGAGTATACAGGCACAGTTAGGTATAGAGATGTCCTGAACAGAACAGTGGAAAGTGGGAGGGAGGGAAGGAGAGTCTGGCAGGGGCTTAACAAGCACTCTGATTATACTCACTGAAGCTCTTTTTGCTGAGTTGCTTTCCTCATTCACAGCAGGAGATTTTTGTTCAAGTGGAGTTGCTAAGTCTCAGACATCACAACTGCATGGGTGGAGAGAGGCCTACTTCACATCAGTAGGAAGCCATGTTATATGGCTTCCCACTGTGCTTTGGTCTCCTTCAAACTCTCCTTAAAGCTCACTGTCATAGAAGTTATACAGCACTGCTTATGTTTTCCCCACCCTTGTTGAGAGTGACTGTTTCTAGGGCATCTTTGGTGGTACAACACAGGGCAGCCTAGAGAATGCCCCTTTTATTCTTAGAAGGCAGTGAGCCTCATTCACATACGATAATTTTAGAATTCTGGGAAGTATTGTGAAGCAAATATAACAACAAAGAAATGTTAACAATGGTCTGCTGGTTTGTAACTGAACAAAATTATTCAATTATTTTCCTCCCTAGTTTTGTCTATTATTTAATTTCTTCTTCAAGTTTTTAAGAAGGTTATAAAACAATAGTAAAATAACCTTTTGTCAACTTCTTACTGTAGTAACTAGTCTTCCTGCATGGTTATGCATGCAGCATTATGTGAAGAGCAAACATGACTGCTTTATTGAGCACCACTCTCCTTTACAGAATGCAACCTAAAACTCTGTGTACTCTGTTGTTAAATAACTTCCATTTCTTTTAATGCCATAGCTGTTTAGTCCTGCTCAAGCTAATTTTAACATTTTTATGTTTTTGAAAACTCATGGATAATATATGTACATCAGTTTCCTTCCCCTTTCTCAAGGCTCTCCCATTTTTTCTCTCAAACTCATGTTGTCTTATTCTTTAAATGTGTGTGCATGTATGTGTGTGTGTGTGTGTGTGTGTGTGTGTGTGTGTGTGTTATACCAGTTAATATACACACACATAGCTTTCTAAGTTCTTAAGTGTTGTTCATATGTATATATGGATTTGAAGCTGGCTGCAGAATTGGATAACCTGTTAGATGTCTCATTTCATTCATCTCTTGTCAGTTATTAATTATCTATTACTCTTTATCTATAGTGGAACTTTGCAAGCTTTCCCCATTGTTGGAATGTTAACTGATGGTCATATATCAAGGCATGTAAAGGCATATTGTTGAGATTTCATGAGTGCTGCTTTCCTGTCATAATAGGAGATACAATCTTGCAGTTGGATTCTTGATCCCTTGGATTTTATAATTTTTCTTCTGCTTCTTGTAGCTATATTCCTTGAGCCTTAGGTATATATGGAAAATATATTGAGTCTTTTGGCCTAATGGGGTATTGTTCCTTGCATTTTGACCAAGTTATGGATTTCTTTAATGGTCTCTTACACACAAAAATTTTGTTTAATAAGGAGTGAGACCTATCCTTATCTGTGTATATAAGATATATTTTTAGAATACAGTTAAAATTTATACTGGTTTGGGAAAGTAGCACTAGTATAATCTCATCTAGGGTCCATGACTTCAAAAGCCATGAGTAATTGCCTTGGTTTCCAGTACCAGCTATGAATCTTCCTGTATTGAAGAGATCTTAAGTTTAATTATTAGGCTATTTATTATCCCTAGGATATGTTTCACTATTATTCCTTTGGATATATCTTGCAATATTCACAAATACCATAAAGACTTTTTTTCTTAGGTTTACCAACTATAAAATAGGAATATGACTAATAGATTTAATAGATGTTAATGTTTTAAAATCATCAATAATTTATTTTGCTATATCACCTTTAAGTTCAGATACATAATAAGTACCAACTACTGGAGATTGTCATATTTAATATATCTATTTCACTACTTAAAACAATATTATACCCCTTGTGCCTTCTAAACTCTGGCTTTCAACATATTATCAACTCTACCAATAGGTTAGAAATTTATGTTGCTTATTCAATTAATATTTTGAAACATTACCCTCCATTCATTTTATTCTGAAATTTGTTATACAGTCTGTATAAAAAATAATACATGATTTCCTAGAAAATTTCATGTTTTACAATCAGGGAACAGAGGCACAGCTCTATGTAGCTACTGACAATTGCTTTGCAGAGTGTAATTTTTAAAAAACTTTGGCTCAGTTTAAACTGAGATTTATGTTCAGAAAAAAAATCCAAGACCATCTTCTATGAATATTTGAGGTCTGAGAAATTTATTTATATAGATTTAAGCTAGAGTGTTAAGAGGAAGAAAGGTGGTCTGCTACTGAGAGTCATCACATGGTATGTGTACAATTGTGTCAGAGTAACAACACCGTTAATATTTTTCACAATAGGCACATATAAGACTGATAAATTTTGAACGTGGTATTATCAGAGGATGCCTAAGAAAGTTAATAATACAGGGTGTCCCCTAAAGACCTTGTGGCAAAATAACAGTAGAAAGACTTAAGTCTCGGTCACAAGAGTATTTGATGAATTTTGCTTCTACTGTACAAAGCTAACGGTGTTGTCTGAGACTATCAGAAAACATCTGACCAAGCATGCAATGTCCTTTCTGATGTTAAAATATTAAGGCCTTAAGCCTCATTCATTTCTATTTTAAGACAAAATTTTTATATAGAAAAAGAAATTGTCTCCATGATAACAAGGATGTAGAAAAGAAATGTTAATTTTTTTTTGATTCTTGCAAGATGCTTCGATCCATTTCCTGGATGACAGCTCATTTGTTTCCAATGTTCACACAAATCTCTCTACCTATTTGTTTTCCCTTATATCTATGACTTATATCTATGACACTGTATATCACATTTTTCCAAATTTTGCTGTGCTTGATGACACATTTTATTTAAGGCAGTTCAGTGAGTGTCTCTTTCTCCATGGCTGGAGAGGTTAAACAGAAAATCCAAAACATAAAATGAAATTTATTACAAAATTTTCTGTGGAATAGCACTGTGTGCTTGTAACCTATGTGATGTGGTAATCTGAAAACAAATATCCTCATCAACATATAAAACAACATGTATACAAATATAAAAAATAAATAAATAAAAAAACCCTGGAAAAGAGATCAAAGAGCCATAAAGATGCACATATTGCACAAATCTCTGTGGATCTTCATGATTTTTTGAGATAGATCCTTGAGTAAGAGTTAATTAATTTCTCCAAGAATATATACTGTATAATTAGTATGGAGAGCCACGAATATAAAGCCATAGGGGTGATTATAGAGACAGATATGGCAAAATATGGAACAAATTCAGGTGATAAAAGAAATAAAGGTAAACACTAAAAGAAACATGAAAATAAGAGGATAAAATTTTTTTGAAGTGAATTCATTTCAGGTTAAATAAGAAATGAATAATTAACAAAAATTATATAAAATAATTGCATATAGAATGTCTGAGGAGACAAAGGTAGAATCATTGCTGTCTACTAAAATTAATAGCAATCAAAACAACAAAAAACAGAAAATACAGGTTTTCTTTGCCTGGACTTGTGTCATACAGTGTTCAGCCTCCAAAAAATAAGGGACGGGGGAACAGAACATCAGTCCATCTTGGTTTTTCCTTAGTGATTATTTGACCACTAACTAACAAAAATTTTGTTCAAAGAATTAATTCCAAAAAACAGAAGCTTGCTTTATGAATTTTTAATTTTTTATTGTTTATCTGCTTTCTTTGTTATGAAGACAATACTCACTCTCTTCCTTAAGGAACAAAATGTACTTGAAAATAATACCCTGGAATAAAACACTCTTAGGGGACTATGATTTTGAGTTAATAATTACTTTTCTCACATATAATTAAAGTAAAATGAAGCATAATTGTATAAAATGGCTGTTGATAAGCACATCAAAAACATGGAAAATCTATGATCAATGCATTTGACCCCAACTTAAAGATTATATAAAATAATAAATTCATCGGTGTCTGCCTAAAATCAATTCTTATTTTAGGTAGCTGTTCAAAAGGTTTTGAAAAAGCAGAGATAACATTAAAGGCTGAAGATAATAAAATTAGTTACAAAGTGGGCTCTCTACTTATTAGAATTTTAAGGATGAGATATAGATAACCAGAAGTGTTTAGAAGAAAGTTGAAGGGGATTGTTCTAACCTAATATCATTGGATTAGACCCTTAAATTCTGCACAGCCGTTTTTGCCAGTAAAAAGAAACTTCTCTGCCTATGTTCCCTAAGATTTCCTTTTCTCTTTCAAAACATATAATGCCATAAACAAGAGGTTTTCATTTAAAAAGCTACATTAATTTTATTACTTTGAGATCATAAGTCCTGTAATTTATAGCAACTTACATGACTGACAAATTTTACTTACAGAGGCCTAGGAACCATGTGAGTGAATATAAATTTTACACACAACCAGTTAATATACCTGGACTCACTAATCCTGGAAGCTGCAACTTAAGCGTTAGTTTGTACTGAACACTAACAACCTGGACAGAAAAATTCACTAGGATAAAATCTGAATGGAATTAAAGTTTAATTTTAATTAAACTTATGTCCAATATTGGAATATTACAAGTGAAGATACACGTGTCTTAGGGAAACTGCTTCTCTTTTAGAGTGGGTTCCTTACATGTTTTATCTTTTCCTATGAAGAAAGACAAGACAATATTTTGGCTCACTGTAAGTGTAATGAATCCTGACATTGAACTAGTCTCCAAAATTTAGCATATCAAAAATTCTAAAACAAAACGTGGACCATCATTTTAATGGACTTCACTGTCAATCTGATAATCAGGATAATCTGACCCACAGAGATTGCATTTGATTGACAAGAAGAGAAATCTCCCTGATGTAATAATCTTGAAACAGGAACAGATAGAAATTGTTACAAAGTGTCACATACCATGAAATGAGCTATTCAGAAGCCAGAGAACACAAGCTTGTCTCCAGTCTTGTTATGATTCCTCGGTCAGTCATCTGTCTCAAGACAGTTCACAGACCCCAAGCTTCTTAAATATGGAGGACACTAAACTTCACTGCGCAAAAAGCCCATAACTATTCAAATGAATGTGTTATGAATATTTTACCTGTCATTCCCAAGGAACTTGTAGTGATTCAATAAGGATGGTAGAGGATTAATGAAAGGCAAATAAAAAATCAGTTGGAAAACTGTATCAACTCAAGAATGATGTTAATTCTGAAAAAAAAAAATCAACATGCCTTAATAGATTCCAAATCAGAGGCAAAATCAAGACAATTAATAGAATTTTCATTTAGTAGATGACAGATTCAGTCAAGTGGTTCCCCAAGATCATCCTCCAGTTATTTTCCTACTCTTGGAAATGTATAATCAGATATGTGAAGACAAGCATAGCTAGACAGTGTGGTGAAATATATTTGCTTAAAAACTGACACTGCTTAAGAAAGGGACAGGGAGCCCCCTTGCTCCTTAAAAAGCAGCAGGCAAATATTAGAAGAGATTATGTTTTCAAGCTACTAGAGATACCTGTGCCATAATGATTGACTAAAAAGATTTCTGTATACTGATTTGTGCTGTACAACTACTTGGGTAATCTGAGTGGCCTTTGTAGAAGCAGATAGATTTGGGAAAGTTACAAAGGATCATTTTCGATATAAATTGGAGACGAGTTGTGTCTAATTTTCCAAAGATGTTTGGAACCCCAGGTCAGCTTAACATAGCTTTTGACCCATGGTACAAAGCTATGATCTAGGAAACACATTATCTATTATTTATCTATTATTGGTGACCATTAGATGAGTTTTTACCAGAACTGAAAATAAAAAATATTTCATATCCATGGACATATTAAATACCTTTTCTTATATTAAATTGAATACTTTTCTTTTACACAGAAAACTTTTCCTATGCTATACATTGGAACTGCTGAAGAAATTGAAGCAACACCTCTAAGAATGTCTATAATATAATAAGATAGAGGTAAAGCAACTTCTTTGAAATTATAGAGACTTGCAGCATCAACTATATTCATCCCTTACAGCTGTCCTCTTTCTTAGATACTAGTTCAAGACATGGCAAGCTTGCTTTGAATTTGGAAGCAGTATTTATTTTATTTAACCATTCTCTCTTAATTTAACATTTTCCTATTTTTCTGTGTCATAGAAGAAATTTCTTTTTATGTACAAGTCAGAACCAATTTTGACCCAAAGGGCCATATAACTGAACATATTTATTCATAAATGGAGTTACTCCAAGGAGACAGATTGTAAGTATAGCTTTAATGCATCACAACACAAATCCTTAGATGTGGTACACAAATACCTACCACCAGATATCTTAATAAAGTTCCACATAATAGAAAATTTTTCTAGACTATGATGTTGGTTACCAAGACAACATTGAATGGAACTACCCCTCCAAAAAGCTAAACATTCTCAATAACTATAAAAACAAGCATACATTATTACCTATGATCAAAAAAAATGTATGCATGAGTGTAGATTTACCATATCTGGAGACAGAAGTATGTTGTTAAATAAGAGACCCAAGTATCCATTTTTTTTTATACTTCTCTTTCTATTTTCTTATCTGGAGTCATAGACATTTTTTATCCACATGTTGAATAAGAACCAGTGACTTTGGTTGATATATGGTTTTGCCTTCTGTTTTGTTACCATTGTGAAGAAACCCACCACAGAATGGTTCTTAAGAATGACAGAAAGGAGAAACGCTTTTGGTGGCAGATTTTCTAGGAGTTAAAACTGCTCTTTCATTTGTAGTGAAACTCCAGTCACTGATCTAAACATAAGCACTGATACATGAGCTGTGACCAATAGCTTGACTTACAAGAAATATTCACAGAACACACGTGGCAAATACACTGGAGATTTGTAAAGAAATATCTTGAAGGTAAGTTTAATTCAGGTGAGCACATAATGTGAAGAGACTTGTATCACAAGCTTTTGCTCATTAAGGGAAAATTTAATATTTACAAGGCCTTGATGCCATGAGATAGATTCAGTAGTTCACTCACCCAGCCACTTTTACCAATGACTAATACTCCCAGAAACAAAGTATCCAGGGTTGCAGGGATATAAATTGAACAAGAGGTAAGAAACATGGGTCTCCACTCCCAAAGATAGATGTGGCTGTTGCCACTGTGTAATGTCCTGTCTGATAACAGCCAGGATCAGCACTGATCCGGAGATTCCCCCAGGGCTATCAGCCAGATACATTGTGGCAGTCTGATGGATGCAACCAGCTCCATCATAGAAACTTTGTTCTAACTGAACCAGAAGATTCATTGTCAGTGAAATAGACAACTGTTCTTGAAAGGAATTTGTTTTCTTTCTGTCAATAGTTCTTTCAAATAACTATCTGTGGACACAGACAGTCACTTATCTTCTCTCATGCTATTCTAGGCTACATTGCCTCTGACCATGGAACTCATTTTACAGCAAATGGATGGTAGAAATGACCTCATGCTCATGGAATCCATTGCTTTTTACTATTTTCTCCACTATCCTGAAGCAATTTTTTTAAACAGTCTCTTGAAATGGACCTTAGAAAAAGTTGGTTAATGTGACAACTTGGCCCAAAAGCTGAGAAAATTGGTTTTGTGTTGCCCAAGATTTGAAATATACCCTAAATCGTAACAGCATATACTCTGATGTCTCTCATGGTTAGTTTTCACCAATGTGGAATTTGAGTGGTAGAGATAAAATGGATTTTATTTGCTATTATTCTGAGGAACCAAGAAGAACATGTGAGTTTCGATGTTCTGAAATATTGTGCTTTCAGGACAGAAAATAGTTTTTGCTCTAAAATTGATGGTCTCTCATTGTAGAACCTAACAGTAATTCTATTAGCATTGAAGTTAAAACTGAAATTCAGACTGCTTAGATTATCCATACCCACAAATCAAGAAACAAGAATGGAGTTAATCTACGGGCAAAGAATATTGGCACCTGAGGTATACCTAGAATTATTGCCAAGCATGTAGAGTAAGGAGGAGTATGTCTGGCACATAGACAGTCCCTGTATTTAATTTAATACTACTACAGTATAGTAGTAAATGTAAAACATAGTATGGGAAACACCTGAAATCAAATGTAGCTTCAAAAACAAAATCTGAAACAGTTATAAGCAGTCCATAAACATTTTGTATGAATGCATGTTTATATATAAATGTATTTCACCTTTAATTCTCCCAATCAAGAATGAGAGAAAAATAATAGCAGTCACTTTATATCTCAATATTCAAGTTATGTAATAAGATATAACTAAGGTAGAGAAGCCACTAACAACCAAAGGAGAAGAAATTAATTATCTTATCTCAGGAAATTAAATGTGCCCCTATGTGCATGTGTGATATCTGCCACATGTTTGTTCTAATCATGATTCCCATACTATCTTCATTTCTATCTGTGTAATTAGCTATGTATGTATGTATATATGTATCTATCTATCTCTATCTATCTATCTATCTATCTATCTATCTATCTATCTATCATCTGTCTTTAGGCCTGTTGTCTGTCTATCTATCTATGTATCTATCTATGTGTCTATGTATGTATGTATGTATGTATGTATGTATGTATGTATCTATCTATCTATCTATCTATCTATCTATCTATCTATCTATCTACCTACCTATCATCTATCTACCTATCTAGAAATAGCTTTATGTTTAATAGTTTTTTACTAATATATTATGATAGTTTTTTTTCTAGTTACCTTCCTGCATCTTTCTACCAGTACAAGTTACCCCTTTCTTGATCCCAACTAGTCAATTTTTTTTATTTTTTCCTATATGTACAGGTCTTGTGCAATGATTATCGATAGTGTATATTTTAACTGTCATGTCTTTGTTAATTTACTTTGAGTATATATATTGTACAAAATAATAAATTTTATTACAATGACTTCATATGTATATCCACTGATCACAATGATCTACCATTAATCTTTTCTCCTTCTCTTCCTATATTTTTTCCCAAATATTTATATAATCTTTCATGGAATGAAGAAAGCATGTGATATTTACGTCAGTAACAATTTCTCAGTTTAACATGCTCAAATGCCATTTCATATGCCTGGAAATGACTTGGTTTCAATATTTGTTTTGCTCTTGAGCTCTCTTTGAGTCCAGGTTTTATGAGAGCTCTTCTGAGACAACAACTCTCAAGCTGGCCTCCTAAATTATGTTTCCTAGGATTCCCCTCCCCAGTCTTTTCTTCCTAAGAAAAACCATAAGTGATGTTTTGTAAGATCTGGATGGTGGAAATGAAGCAACCCTCACATTAATTTCTCCAGCAGAAGGCTGCAGCAGACAGGTGTTACTTTTTTGCTCATGTATGCAAAGCGAAGGAGCTGTCCCTTCAGACCATGTAGCAGACATGAGCCTAAGTAGCACTTGACTATTGAAACCTTCTGATCCTGTAATCAGTGTGAGTGCTGTGCTGGCACAGGTGACCTGAGTTCATTAACATCAAATTTTTCCACTTATTTTTCATACTTGATATCATGTATTTTGTATATATGTCCCTCTTTCATGGCCTGATCTTCCACTTCGAGATTTGCATCCACTGAAGAGAAAAAAAATAGGAAAAAAAGAAGACTGATATTTTTTCACACATATTTCATTTATTGATCATCAAATCTTTGCAACAAGGCACACAGTCATTTTGTTATTCAGTATAAATTTTGCCTTATTCACAGAGTTGCAGTTGTTAAGCCTTATTATGAAATCTGTACAGTTTATATAGTAAATTACAGGATTCTGAGTAGACATAGCAATGTAGTAGCACATTAGATATACCAGTAGTTCATATGGAAATTCATATTATATGATGTGACATCATAAATATACCCAATGTTGAAATATATGGTAGGCAATTACAGAAAAATATAAGTTGTGTACACTTTTCACGCTGTACACAAACTATGCATCCAACAGTAGTGAAACAACTGTTAATTTTATGCTAAACTGTTTAGTATCTGTGACAGACTACATAACTGATTTCAGTTACTGAATATAAATCAAAATAATTCTATCTGCAAATGTGGGCAACTGTATGTTTATTTAGGTGAAGTATAATTATTACTGATAAATAGCATAGAATATGCTAAGAGTTTGAAATATCACATATCTTGTCAAAGAAAAATGGTAGATAGTATGAATACTAAATGTCTATGACTATTATTCATGCTTTAAAATATTTTTAATTATGTATGTTGAAGTGTCTTTGTGTGTACATGTAAGTGCAGGTATGCAGAGTAGAGAGAAATTTTATTCCTCTGAATTTGGCCAACTAAGCTACCTGATCTGGTTGCTGAGAACTGAACTCTGGTTGTCTGCAAGAGCAGTACCCACTCCTAACCTCTCAGCCATTTCTCCAACCCCACTTTCTTCTTCCCTGTTAGCTATGGTGACCTTATCTGCAGCATAATTAGGGATAAAAACATCAGGATTATATTAAACTTTTTAATTAAGTAATTTTGATCTGAAATCTTTGACCTTTGATTCTCATCTTTAATACTTGTACTAAAATACGTAGTACTTTATCTTGCTTACAACTAAATATTTGTATATACTCGGTACTTTATCTTGATTACAACTAAATATAGCATAAATAGCCATATGCCTTAATTCACATATCCTGAAGCTCATTTTATAATCTTTTTAGAACTTCATGGTTGTGACCTTGACCCATCACATGAGGTTAAGTGTGGATGTTTCTTTGATGTCACAGCAACGTTTTAGGATTTCTATTTTAGAGCACTTAGGATTTCACAGTGGGAATTAAGGTTTCAAAAAGACTTTAGGCTGAAGACAATTGAGAAAGCTGATTGTGAATTTGTATGAAGCAAAACCAAACATATACAAAAAGAAAGCAAAGAAACAAACACTAAATAAAACACAACCTACAACCCATCCATATGAATCTCATAAATATGTTTGGGTCAACAAAATGACTTGTATCTGATAAGTCACAATTAACTGCTACCATCCCAAAGATTTAAAAGTAACTGTCATAGCATTTTGAAAGATGCATTGAACAGTTTAATAAAAATAGTTAATTAAAATCACTCTTAATAAAAATCCTCAAATTAAAAGAAATATTTTATGGAAATCCACTAGTAATAACACAGACACTAATTACTTCACCATTGATATGAATGTAACTTCCCTGTTTAATTCTCTTGCCTGAAAGACACTGTTTTCTCTCCTAATTATAATTTTCATACATCCATCAAATATCAAATTAAGCATTACAGCTCATCTTCCTATTTTAAAGATATGTCTACAATTTGAAGCTTCTATATTTTCTCAGCAAATTTTAATGAAGCTATGTTGCTGTTAATCCCACAAGATGCCTTCTTCCACAATGTTAGATTGTATTAAAGACACGAGGATCTTTGACTTATAATACCTGTATAGCTTCAGCATGCTCCTTCTATGGAAGCCAAGGAGTGTCTGAAAAATAACATGTTCCTTACATTAGAAGTTTACACAGACATAAATATTAATTAGTAATAGAATAAGATAAAGGGAACTATAATTTGTGTTACACTTTAAAAGTTAGTAAAAAAAAATTAAAAATCTAATTAAACAAAAATGCTGATATACTGCAGTAAACTGCATAATACCATACCACAATAAAGGTGATTATTAAAGTCTTAATTTCCATGCTGAAGTTTAAAACTAATACAAATAATTTTCTAAGTACTCATCTATTACAAGAATCTCACAGAGTGTGGCTATTAGAACACATCAAGCGTCTCTGACTGGGGTTGTGTGGAAGGTGACTATTAACATGAATTCATCACCTAAGTAATCTCTTGCTGTGTAGGACATGGGAAGCAGTGGGGGTGGGTAAATGAATCCCTGAGATTGGACTCAAAGCCATCTTTCAAATGCCAGGTTCAGCATCTAACTGCTCAGAACATTTTGGAATATAATAAAGTTAATTTTATTTTATATAAGTTTAAAAATGTAACATCAGCATACATTTTGTGTGGTGTAAAGTCATACATGTTATTTTTATATTTTACATATGTGATTAACATTGTCCAGTATATTCTAAAGGTCTTATATATGAGTATGTATACGTCAAATAGTTGTAAAAGAATGAATTGTATTGTTTTATATTTTTTATTGATCACTGGGGAATTTAACACAAACCCCAAGCACTCTCACTTTACAGTCCTCCATGCTCTGTTTTCTAACCTTTAGACTTCTTCCAAGCAAAAGAAAGAAAGAAAGAAAGAGAGAGAGAAAGAAAGAAAGAAAGAAAAGAAAAGAAAACCAAGTCTGATTTTTGTTACCCATATACTCACTAGGGCATGGTCAAACTCCAGTGAACAGCCACTTAAAGAAGAGTGAGTCCTTCCCCAACCACATCCTCTATAGAAGTTATCAATTGCTGAGAGCTACACATTAGTATCTTTAGCTCAATTTTGAAGAGTTCACTGCTATGACTTTCTGTCAAGGTTGATACATCTTTTAGGAAGGGAGGAGGGAATGACCGAGGGCATCAATATAACCCTCTGCTACTGTATGGACCAGGGACACTATCAGATCCCTGATGGCATCACCATGGCATTTGGTGGCAAAGCAACCACTCAGATTAATATGGCTCTCAGAGGCATCACTGTCCATGAAAATCAACTTGGCTTTAGAGTTTGTTTGTTTGCTTGTTTTGTAAACATGGTCTGTTTTTATTCCTTACATATGCAAAGTCCAAATAATAAAGTATGAAAAATACATTTAGAAGATGACTTTAAGTATTCCTTTTTAAGAAAATAATCATGAAAATGTAAATTTAGAGAACAGTGAATTATAGGTAAATTGGTTAAAATACCATTGAAATGAATATATAGAGGTGAGTTGTGGATTTCCTGACATGTACCATGGTGGTAGTACTTGAGTGAAGTATTAAGACTTGTTCTGAACTCAGAAAGACTGTTTAGCTTCAGTAAATTAAACGTCTCATACTTTTTAGTTCCTTCACAGATGTAGCTGCACAGGAAACACCTCTCAAGTAGGTGCTGTCAAAACTGTGAATGTTCTGTTTGTGGGAGGCGATGACTACAACCAAGCTCAACCTGACTCGAACTCACTGTAATGACTAAAGTGGCCTCAAATGCATAGCAGTTCTTCCCCCCTCACCCACCTTCTCGACAGCGCTGAGGTCACAGGAATTGGAAACACTTCCTGTTTTGAGACGAAACTTATTACAGTATAAGTTTAAGTATAAAGTTTGGTAAAACAGGAATACTTTGTGCCCCAATCATTTGCTTTTACATCTGGTAAGGACAAACCCAGGACCAGTACTAAGTGCCTAACCTCAGGTATCCATTTCTCTTAGAGTCAATTTTGTCCTTAGAATACATTTTTGAACTAGAGCAGTCTCCTCTGTCCTTTACTGCTTGATTCTTTGACAAAAAAATCAAGAGGAGGACAGTCGTTGCCATCATCATTTCTGATACGTTCTGCATAATTGAGAGCTTCCAATGTGTGACTGCCATACACTGAATAAAGCAGGAAAGTGTGTGAATTCTGATCTGCTCTAGCTTGAAAATCATCTTTTTTAAAATTAGATATTTTCTTTATTTACATTTCAAATGTTACCCCCTTTCTCAGTTTCTTCGCCAGGAAACCCCCATCTCATTCACCCTCCCCTTGCTTCTATGAGGATGTTCCCCTACCCACACACACACCCACATACCTACACACCCACACACCCACACACCCACACACTCACACACCCACACACCCACACACACCCGCCTCCCTGCCCTGGCATTCCACTACACTGGGGTATCGATCCTTCGCAGGACCATGGGCATCTTCTCCCATTGATGCCATACAAGATTACCCTCTGCTACATATGCAGCTGGAGCCATGGGTCCCTCCATGTGTATTCTTTGGTTGGTAGTTTAGTCCTGTGAGCTCTATGGAGTCTGGTTGGTTGATATTGTTGTTCTTCCTATGGGGTTGAAAATCCCTTTAGCTCCTTCAGTCCTTTCTCTAACTCCTCCATTGGGCCCCGGTGAAGAGAGATTCCTTGACCCTTCTCTTCATCCATACTACAATCAGTTATTGGGTGTTTTCCTAGGGAGGAGACAGCACATCTGCAAGGTACAATTCTAGAATTCAACCATTACTTGAATCATATATTTCAGTAAACTTGAGAAGTAAAATAGTAGAAAGGGGAAAGAAAAAAAGAGTGTTAAGAGAACTGAGTGAAACAAAGTCCATAAAAAACTATAATTGTGGGGCATGTGCTCTAAGAGCCTTCTGTGCAAAATCATCCAAATATCTCTATATGCAGAGGATAGTGATGAAAGAAAAAGGACTGTTCCTGTTGTAGGCTATAAGGAATGTACATTTAATTTTGCACTAAGAACACTAAAATAGAAGAATCCATGTGTGTAAGATGATGAGAGCTTGGATGAAATTCCACTAGTAATCAAATATCTCATTATAATTAAATGGTAATTATTTTTTCATGATACACAGTAATGAATCCTATGAAAGTAAAAAAGCTATGAGAAAAACCTACTTTAGAATTTCAGTTAAATGCAGTGTTTGAAAGAAGATTTTATGAACTTAATCTCAAGAAGAAGTCATTGTTATGAAACATTGAAATGTATAATTGACACATATGTATACATAAATATGCACATACATGTATGTATATGTGTGTATAACTTTTCTTTCATGAGCATGTGTGTCTGTGTCTATGTGTGTCTATACATGTGGATACATGAGTGTGAGTCCCATTTGAATGTCCACTGAAGCAAAGTATAGAAGTTCCATCTCTTACTGCATTCATCTTCAAAATTCAGGCCCTTCTGGTCCTGGAGAAGAGCCCCCAAAATTAAATTCCAAATAGAACTAGAATAGTGCATGCCTGTCCTAGGCCATGATGCAGAGTCTGTGAATTGACATTAAATGAACAACTGCAAAAAATGTGCAAATGTCTCAAAACGCCCAATCGAAATGAAACACCTGCATGAACAGTTTCGTCCAGAGAGTACCATTAGTAATGCCTATGTCTCTTTAAACAGCATGTGTTTAGTTTAATGTCATCACCCATTTTGATGCAACCCTATCCTGTGAAGAGTAGTGATACTCCTGCTGACAAACGCTTACCATCTCCATACGGAATCTTGTGAGGACGGTGATAACATGCAGTCTGCTTCTCAGCTGTCAGTTCTCTATTTCCTGAATGCAGCTGCCCGCAGTGTGAACTGAAGATTTGCAGACTCTCCTCATCAGCTGATGTGTGGGAGATGCAGAGTTCCAGTGACAAGTTAGGAGTTGGCGCAGAGAGACTCAGATGGGGACACAAATGTCTGAGTTCATTACCACTTATTTAATGGCAGGGAAGGTGAGAAAAGCAAGCTCAAGACAGTTCAACTCTTAAGCAACTAGGCCTGAGAATCATGCCAAATGGCTGTCACCTTTCATCCAACAAACTTTCATAATGTGGGTGGGTTTACATTTCTACTATACTAAGGGGTGTATAGTAATATAATGACATATTAATGCATCTGAAAATGTACTGAATTAATAATTAACTGAGAAAACACCATGTAGAAACAAATGATTTCAGGTATTTGAACACAGGGATAAGCTAAATAATCTTTTCATTAATACATAAAGACTAGAATACACTTATTATTCTATTTTCATGTATATTAAAATAATTATTATAATCGTGTAGTTTTCTGGTAAATTCCTTTCTGGCTTTTGATTAAAAGCTTATAATAAAATATAGTCAGCTTGTGAAGATTCACAGACTCTGATTCTGTTTTTGTGTTTGAGGTAGGTAAGGAACTAAAGAAAATCACTTACCTTCTGATGTTTCTTCAGGCCTGCCTGACACACGTATAAAGTATAAGAGGACAAAGTAATAGAACTGAAAATAGAAATAAGAAGAGCTGAAAACAATTTAAGAGAAGCTAAAATAAAAGAAGTATGTATCCAGTATCATATTTAAGAATTCATTCAAATCTTAAATTTATGTTGCCTCTCTTTCTCTTCCTCTCCCTCTCCCACTCCCTCTATCCCTCTCCTTCCTTACCCTTCTCCTCCTCCTCCTTCTTGTTCTCTTTCTTCTCCTTCTTCTTTCTTTCTTTGGTTCCATCTTCTGGTTTTTTTTTTTCTCTTCAGATTGGTGAGGGTTGTAGAGCTGGATACATGTTTTTCCTCTTGTACAAGTAAATTACCATGTTCCATTTAGTGTATAGTACCGACACGTGAAAGTTTCCCTGCACATATTTAAATGTAAAACTATGACTCAGCACGAATGTTTATGAATTAAAATTACTTTCTTCCCATTTCAATACTCAGAAAAAGAATGCATGAAGCAGACAGTTTCAAATATCAAATATGTACACAGTTTAAATCTATAGATATTAATATAATGCAAATTGCCATGAGCTTTCACCACTCTTCATATTCATTGCTCATGTTCTTAGAAAGATAAATGACATGTCATCAACATTTAAATGAATGATATATATTTCTCCTTGTACACTATGTACTGTTGAAGAAATATTTGAAATTAATGTAAATTTCTCTTTGGAAGCTCATCAGTTTTGTTGTTCTTAGAGTTACTTTTATTTTTTTTAAATGTCTTAAGTGAATCATAACAAAATTAGTTTTATAGAAAATTTAGGCATTTCAGATAGAACAATAACACAGGGGCAGACTTCAGATCTACTGAAGGTAATATTTGGAAAAGGCATTTGAGGAGGAGAGGGTTACTGATGGGAGAGCAGGGGTAGTCTGATACTCACTTCAAACTTCAGGGACATTAGTGTGTGTGAATCAAATGACTTTTTAAAGACTGCTCCAGAAAAAAAAAATGATATTTGATTGCCAAAATCAAAGTTGTATCAAATTACAAAAGGCTAGTTTAGTCACAGAACTCAATTTCCCAGATCAAGGTGCAAGGACACCATTGTGAAAAGGAACCCTGCAACTTGAAACTTGCAAATATTCTATCCAGGAACCAGTACAAGAACTGCCTGCCTCCAGCCTGGGGAATGAAACAAGTGCCCAGTGGAATCAAAGGTAACCTGGAATGATGCCTTAGAGCCAAGATAGGCTAAAGGCCAAAGAGTATCTTGTAACCATAGAAAGATGAACTATATGTGGAAACAGCGTAAAATGTTCCGCATCAATAAACTGCAAAAAAACAAAAACAAAAAAAAACAAAACAAAACAAAAAAAAAACTGTAATTACCAAACCTGTAAATGAAATGGGAAGATCTTCAGAGTGGCACTGAGTAAGAGCATCATTGGCAAGCACATAAACCGCGATGTTGGTTTACATCTCTACTGACTCCACAGCTCTGCACGATTCCCTCTCCATTCTGGACTGACTACCTTAGCTCAGCACTGGGAAGGTTTCTTCTGCCATTAGGATTGTTTTCACTTCATTTTAATCAATTCTACTAGAAGAAAACAGATGTGTATTAATGCTAAGCAATCCAGTCTTGGACAGTTCTTATGTTTGTCCTTTGTGGACATTAAGATACTCTGAATTCTTCTATGACAAACTCATTAAAAACCCACTCATCGCTGGGCAGTGATGGCACATGCCTCCCAGCACTTGGGAGGCAGAGGCAGGAGGATTTCTGAGTTCGAGGCCAGCTTGGTCTACAGAGTGAGTTCTAGGACAGCAAGGGTTACACAGAAAAACCCTGTCTCGAAAAGAAAAAAAAAAAAAACACTCATTGACTCACTGGCAACATCACTAAAGTGCTTTCACTATTTCCTTTTGAACAGTTCAAGAAAAAAAAAAAGAAAGAAAGAAAATAGCACCGACTTTCATAATCAAATTCCTATTTGCCTGCTTTAATGGCATGAGTCCATGGTAATCTTTAAAATAAGATTTTTCAAATGTAGATAATACCACAAGGGACAAAATGCATTTTATAAGCATTTTATAATATCATTATATAAATGAAACATTTCATATTTTTTTTGTTGAAATGTAAACCTTATGTATACCCAACTACCATAAATAAACAAAAACACAGTTTCCTGGCGGGGGGGAGGGGGGGTTCCACAGTCATTCAGCTAGTATTACCAGTCAGCTTCTATAGGTGAGTTCCATTAGTTTTTAAAAGGTTTACTTTATTATTTATTTATAGTATGTGCTTGAGTATGTGTCTGTGCACATTCATGCGTGAGTCTGCAGAGTCCAGAAGAGGATATCTGATATGCAACCCCCCACCCCCGTCCCCCTCTAGCCAAACTGGGATTCTCTGGAAGAAAGACAAACTCTCAGCCAGTGAGCAATCTTTGCAGACATCCAGCACTTTGTTGTCAGGTTATTTTTTTCCTGTTCCCAGAAGTCTTAAGTTACTGATGCACACCGCCTATATATTCTTTTAAGTTTAAAACTGTGAATAAGTAGTACAAACAATAAACCCATGAATAATGTGCTCAGTGTTGAAACAATATTATAGGTAATATTTTAAAATAAATGTAATTATACAAAGAATTATTGTGTAATTGTATACACACTTAGGTGAATTTTTTTCTTTTTCTAAACCTCCATTGCTTTCTCTTTCCTCTATCTCATTCATTCCCTCCCTTCTCACTTTCTCTCCCTGTCTCTTTCTTTCAGTGTTTCTGTCTGTCTGACTGATCTCTCTCTCTCTCTCTCTCTCTCTCTCTCTCTCTCTCTCTGTCTTTTTCTCTCAGTGTCTCTGTATGTATGACTGATCTCTCTCTTTCACTTACTCTGTTAAACATACATACACACAAACTCACACACACTCACACACACACTCACACACATACTCATACTAACAGAGAAAGAGAGAGAGAGAGACAGAGAAAGAGAAAGAGAGACTAACTATTGTGTCATGAAAAATCTCATCATGAAAGATTATGAATTTCGAGCCACTGATTATTGAGCAAAGGCCTATCATTGCAAAATTATGATTACTACAATAAAGTAACTCATTCGTTACAGATTTTACCCTTTATATTGTCACTAGATTATATTTGCTAATAATATATTTCCAATAGAATTTCTATTTTTTTACTGTTAAGAAACCCTAGATAACAAGATAAAGAGCTCTAACAGATGTGATAGGATTGATATACTTTCCCCCAGGACTCAGACAATAAGTATGTTCCACAATGCAGACAGCCTGCTCACTAGACAGAAGAAGAATGCAATCCTTTAACTGAAAAGACTTTAAAGGAAGCTATTCTTAAGGTGTTAAGGATACGCACACTGGAAAAACCCAAGTTGAAGATTAGAAGATAAATCTAAAAGTTGATATTAGAATGTGAAAATATGAAAAATCTGTTTTGGTACTTGCAGGACAGACACGGTGTATTGTTTTTATTTCCTAGTCTTTGAATCACAAGGTATAAAAGAGAGAGAAAACCTGTAGTCTATTCTAATCAATAGAAAGGACACTCCAGGCAATACTACAAGATCATTAGACTTACATATTGTATATCATATGCATTTCAAAATATAGAGAGATGAGAAAGATACAGGGTGGACAATTGAGTTTAACATTTATACACAGGCCATTGTATTGTAGACATTTTTCTGGGTTCCTGGCAGTGCTATCCACAATAATCGTGTTGGGCATCAATTTTCTCTGAATTGAAACATTCCTTCCTAGAGCAAAACTCAGGCGTCTTCGGAAAAAAAAAAAAAACAGCAGCAGCAGATAGCAAGATTCACAAGGTGTGTCCTCCAGATGATAAAGCAGAAAACGACTGGGTGAAAAAAACTTCCCATTCCCTGAGACACCTGAAGGAAGTTCACTGGCCTGACTGTTAGGACTGCAGACAAGTTACAGGGTTTTTTTCATACTCAGGGTGAATAGACGTGCATGTCTCATTTCCTCAGAGAAGGGTTTGCACAATGTCCATTACAATTCTCAGTAAATGGTTGATAATTGGAATCATTTGTCCATGAAAGGGGTACAGTCTCCTTTCGATTGGCATTCGCAGACATCCCATATTCATTTGCTCTTCCTGTCATCTTCTTCACTAGCTACAAAAAGAAAAAAATTCTCTCTCCCCTCTCATGATTCCTTCACCTTGAAGGAGACCCCTGCATGGCTGGGATTCCTACCTGAACCATGGGTTAGACACAAACCACACCCAAAGACCAATTTTCACAGATAGATTTTTAAATTAACCTTAGTGATATTTTTATTTTTATTCTGACTGAGAAACAACAGCCAATGACCTTATAATTGTAATTTTTAAAAAGAGAAAAGGTAGAGGTCTGTGTTAGTATGGATAGGGATGTTGTGGTACATTGTGATTAGATTGTTAATTAGGTGAAGAAAGGTGAGCCTTTTCATTGCTGGACTTCAATACTTTGGTAGCAGCTGTACCTTGTTACTCAGCCTCTGGAGGAGGAAGTGGCCAAATATGGGAATAAACCTTGGTGCTTAGCTTAAGAAATTTAATGTGTTTTAAGGATTTTTAGCAAGGCAGGGGGATTCAAGAAGAAGGACTAGGCCTACCAGAGCCATGTGTACCTGGCCTGGGCTGGCAATGGTCCCTTCACCGTTACTCACCTCTTCTTCACTTTGCCTTCAAATGACTTTTCACAGAGTATTTAATCTACATGTTCATTCAAACTCTCTCTTCTGAAGAGAGGAAATGAAGTTTGAGTCTTGATTTCTGCCTATGAACTCCATGTTCTTCGGTCTTGAGAGAATTTATCATAGAGCTTATCTTGTGGGAAGTATTGATGGTCCTGACTGCTAGGCTTCTTTTTATACCTTGTCAAACGGAAGAAGTGAAGAAAGACTCCAGTATTTTCAAGAGTATATACAATGGTGGATCCTGATATTCACTAAAACTGGGGAGAGGCTGAAATTGTGTATAACCAGAAATGATCATCTAGCCTCTCTGTTTGGCTGTCTGTCTCTGACACAAGCACAGTGGGGAAGTGCAAGAAAATGTGGAAGGCTCTATCATCAGCTTCTGGCTGAGCCTTGGTTATCATGGATGACAATGAATCCATAGGGATTTTTAACAAGATGGAAAACTTTATTGCCTGAAAGTATAAATCCTGTTGTTATTTTTTTCCTTGTCTGTTTTAGAGATAATATGATTTTACTTGGGTTGTATTATGTTGATTTACTTATTTGCATTTATTCATGTCTTTGTGGTGTTGGCTTCTGCAATCCCAGGACTAGAATGTATGGAGCAAATCAAGAGGTTTACCATTGCATTTCTCCACAGATCCCATACTCTCCAGAGCCTTACTTCTCCCAGCCTTGTTGCTGTACATAGAGCATCAGGGGTTTTATTTCTATTATCCTAATTCTTACTTGTTAAGAATTTTTCATGTAAAGAGGAGTCAGAAAATAACAAATCAATTTACTACACAAATCATTAAATACAGACCTGCTATGATACTATTAAAAATGAAAAGCAAATATGTTAAGTTCTTCAATAGATTTCTATATAATTTTCCATTTATATCACTGTAATCTTTGGTTCATGATGCTTTGTGTGAATACAGCATGCTAATATAAGACTCTGCAAATTGGTGTACAAATATTTTTGCACATAAAACATGATCATGAACATTGTCCCTATATTAAAAAAAGAAATATATACTGAAATAAATATAAATAATTCTGTTTTAATATATGGAGCCCATTGTTTAAATATCTTGCTTGACCTCCTAAACCATGTGTTAGTAAGTCCCCGAATGTAGCTTTCTGTTTTTCATAAGGTTTTCTATTCCAATAAGAACAGCTGGTTAAAACAAAGCACCATCCTAAATTTCAATTAGAAGCCATTGTTGTAATGTTATTTTCAGGATCATTTACTTGGCTATTAAATAAACTCTTTTTGTTAGGGATGCATTCTTACTTTGCTACCATTCAGCTAAGAGAAGTGTCTTCTTAACTCTGAAAAGTGAGTTTACATGAGAGGTGTTTAGTAAACTAACTTGATCCACACGAATTTTTAATGCATTGATTTTGGTTTTGCTACCAATTAAAGGCTAGGTATCACATATATATATATATATATATATATATATATATATATATATATATGGTTTGCTTTATGAAATTTTCAGCTAGGCATCTGATTTATGTTATCTTTGTTTTAAGAAAGAGTTTCATTGAGATTTTTAGCAGACTTCAATCATAACACGTTATGGTAAACTCAACTAAACAAATCAATTTACAAATGAAGTTACCGAAGAATGCAGTAATTAGAAGACACCAAGAATAGGTGCCAACAAGAAGCACCTAATTAAATGTTCAACATCCTTAGTCATCAGGAAAATGCAAATCAAAACAACCCTGAGTTTCCACCTCACACCAGTCAGAATGGCTAAGTTCAAAATCTCGGGTGACAGCAGATGCTGGCAAGGATGTGGAGAAAGAGGAAGACTCCTCTATCGTTGGTGGGATTGCAAAATGATACAACCACTCTGGAAATCAGTCTGGCAGTTCCTCAGAAAATTGAACATAGCATTACCTGAGGACCCAGCTATACCACTCCTTGGAATATTCCCAGAATATGCTCCAACATATAACAAGGACACATGCTCCACTATGTTCATAGCAGCCTTATTTATAATAGCCAGAAGCTGGAAGGAACCTAAATGTTCTTCAACAGATTAATGGATACAAAAAATGTGGTACATTTACATAATGAAGTATTACTCAGCTATTAAAATCAAAGAATTCAAAAAAATTTTAGATAAATGGATGAAACTTGAAAATATCATCCTGAGTGAGGTAACCCAGTCACAAAAGAACACACATGGTATGCACTCAGTGATAAGTGGATATTAGCCCAACAGCTCAGAATACACAAGATATAATTCACAGACTACATTAAGCTCAAGAATAAGGAAGACCAAAGTGTGGGTGCTTCAGTGCTTCTTAGAAGGGGGAACTAAATACTCACAGGAGGAAATATGAAGATAACGTGTGGAGCAGAGACTGAAGGAAAGGTCATCCAGAGACTACCCCACCTGGGGATCCATCCCATACACAGTAGCCAGACCTGGATCCTATTGAGGATGCTGGGAAGTGCATGCTGCAGGGAGCAGGATATGGCTGTCTCCTGAGAGGCTCTGCCAGAGCCTGACAAATACAGAGGCAGATGCCCATAGCCAACCATTGGACTGAAATCAAGTCCCAGATAGAGGAGTTGGAGAACGGACTGAAGGAGCTCAAGGAGTTTGCAGTCCCAGTCAGGGAGCAATGGTGTCAATAGACCAGACCCCTGGAGGTCCCGGGGACTGGACTCCCAACCAAAGAGTACACCTGGAGGGATCCATGGCTCCGGTCACATGTGTGGCAGAGGATGGCTTTGATGGACATAAGTAGAAGGAGTGACCCTTGGGCCAGAGTGGGTTCGAGGCCCCATTGTAGGAGAATGGCAGAGTAGGAAGGCAGGAATGGGTGGGCACCCTCATAGAGACAGGGGATAGGGAAAATAAAATAGGGGATTCTGGAGTGGAGACCTGTAAAGGCAGTAACATTTATAATGTAAATAAAGAAAATATCCAATAAAAGAAGGGAAAAAAAGAGAATAAGTGCCAAGTGGGAACACTCCAAGAAGATAGAAAACATATTAGAAGCAAAGCTTTTCATTCTACAGTTTTCTTTTTTAACTAGTGAAATACTCCTTCTTTGAAATTTGGAAGTTATACTTCCAAGTGTGAGATGACGACTTCTTCAGTAAGTCACTTGCCTTTCAAACATAGAATCTAAAATTGGTCATGAGAACACATACAAAATGTCAGCTTGGTGATAACTATCTGCAGTCATAGTGGCAGTGGGAAGCATACTTGGGGTTTGCTGTACCTCTGTAGAACTCCAGGCAAATAAACGCCATCTCAATGGAGGTAGAAAGCATTCCTAGGAATGATGTCAGAGTTGTCCTCTAGCTTCACAAATGCACACATATGAACAAAAGAGCACATGCATGTGCATACAGATGTATAAAAATAAAAAATAACAAACTCTATCCATATATATGTATATATATATATGTATATATATATATATATATTAATTTTATCACACTTGTAAACAAAAATAAACACATATAAATCCTCCCCAAGCACAATTATTCATTTTCTATGTTTGTAAGACATGAGATTTATTTCAGATACGATGGAAATTAAGGTATAGTTAATAATGTGGTACTATGAAAGAGCACTTTATTAAGGGATTCCAAATAGCATCACATAAATAGAAATCACAACTATATAAATTATGACTATTTGAAAATTGGTTCTTCCCTCATGTATTACATCCTGAATGCAACTTCCTTCCCTGTTTCCCTGTCAGCTTCCATCCATCCACTCTTTTTTCACTTCTCTTCAGAAAAGGGCAAATCTTCCGTAAATATCAACCAAACATAGCATACCAAAATATGATGCTATTATTTTAAATTGAAATATATTCCAAAAAGTTAGATTACGGATTTATTCTAAAATTCATTACATATAAGAAATTAGAAAAACAATATTATATTGTTATTTGAATACTAATATAAAAAATTCCCTTAATCATTGTTGATTTTAATTAATAAGTATTAACTCTCAAAACAAATTTTGTCTTTTCAAAAGTAATAGGAAACAATGTAACAAATTCTGATTGCTTTCTGAACTAATCAGCATAGCTACTTTCAAATTGTTACATAGAGTATGGTTTAAATAAGTTTATTGAGTTTCTTTAAAGCATGGATTTCAAAGATTTCTGTGTGTGTGTGTGTGTGTGTGTGTGTGTGTGTGTGTGTGTGAGAGAGAGAGAGAGAGAGAGAGAGAGAGAGAGAGAGAGAGAGACCATGTGTCTTGTATTATCCTTAGAAATGCCATTCACCAGTTTTAACAGGGTTTCTCACTGACATGAAATTCAACAGTTAGACTGAATAACTGTCCAGTAAGTACCAGAGATCTTGCTATGTCCTCCTACCCAGTGTCAGGATTATAATCATGGGCACCATACCTGGTATTTGACACCATTTCTGGAAATCAAGTAAGTCAAACACTTTACATATTTAACATGCCTTCTAATCTCACCAATATGGTTTGAAGTGTTGTTCACGACTATTTTTCTACTTTTGGTTTTGAGCCTAACCTTTAATGGCTGAGCCATCTCTCTAGCCCATGAATATTTTTCTAAATTATTAATGCTTAATGATTTAAGTTGTAATGTATTTGACTGTAGGCTTACATTTTTTAAAACCTACTTTAATAAGTCTACTTAATTTCTTTAACCTCCCTTCTAACCCACCACCTACCAGAGTTAGTAGAAAGGAAAGGTGGATAGAGCAAAGAAGGATGTGGACCTATTTAGAAATAGATCTTTGGAGTAAATCCAATCTGCATTGCCAGGATATCAGAAGTTCAGCTCACAAAATCGGCAGCAATAGCTCAATCCACTAGCAAGCACCATTCACGAATTAGCAATGGCAGTTTGATTCAGAAGAACCTGAGAGGCTTTGCCAATAGGTCAGAGTGGGCAGAAGTGGCAGGAAGCCGCCGGAATATACCGCGAAGTTCTTCAGCGCATTTCTCTCTAAGTAGTCGTAACAGTGATCAGCAAAGAAAGCAAGGCTAACCAAACTGTCATCATCAGGGAAGATCAGAGTCAGCAAAGCCTAACAATGACCAGCAGAGAATGGCATGGCTAACCAATGCCGCACAGCCTAGAAAGCCACCTGTTGGGTTATATTTAGACCCTTCCCAAACATCACATGTTCTCTCAAGTATTTCCTCTAGCAAAATATCACATGCCCTTTTGCCAGGCAGTTTCTAGAAAAACACCACATGTCTATTCTCAACAAAACATCTTCCCACATGTCTGCTTCAAGAAAAACATCCTCTCATAAGATGTTCCTAATATATCACATGACACAACTGAATCTCCAAAGAAACCAGAGATTTCCAGTTCGTTTGACTGATAATTTAGACTATATTTCTTGGGAACCTGATATACGAACACACGGTATTTGTATCCTTTTTATCTTTTAAAAGTCCTTACATTATCCCTCCACACCCATTCTTAAAAGAATTTATGACTTCATCTTCTATATTAATTTTTGTTATTAGCACAGACACATTCACAAACACACAAATCCAACCCTACTAAGTCCATGTGTGTTGTATTTATTTGCATATCTATATGGCAGAATGTTTTATGCATCTCCTCCAATACTAACTATACTAAAACAATGAAACCATACTAAAGAATGAAGCTAGTTTTCAGTCACTCTGAAAGCATTTACTGCCTATTGTTCTTCATCTAGGGGTTGATCCTTGTAAAACTGTCTTCCAGGTTTGTTGGAGTATGGTCCTAGAAAGCCTTCTGCTGGTAACCATAATATTGTACATTCATGAATACGGTATCCTTTTTCTGTCAAAAACAATCACTCAGCAATCATGCCTGTCATTAACCTCTTTCAGTCTTTTTCTGTCCTCTTCTGAGATGACTTCTGAGCCTCAAATGTAAGGCTTAAGTTTTAGATGTGCACTCAGAAGTGAGAAATCCAGATCCTTATTCTCTACATTTTGAGGAGCTGTGACCTTTCCAGTAGCTACTGTCACTTGTAGGATGGGGTTTCTTTGATGAGAAGTGAGACCTGCAATTACCTCTGGGGTAAGGGTAAATATTTAGAAGGCAACTAGAAACTATACTAATTTACATTCTTCACTAGAGGCTATATCCTCTTGAATCACGGCTTTTTGTCTAGGTTTTAAACTCTGTTCACATACATCTCTCCTTGGGTATATTAATCCATGCTTTTAATCTCAGGACTCAGGATGCCAAGGCTGTGAGTCCAAGTCCAGCCAGGTCTCTAGAGCAAGTTTCTGGACAGCTAAAGCTCTATAATGAGTCTCTTTCTCAAAACAAACAAATAAAAAAGAACATAGCTCTTTTTAATATTTGTCTATTTCCAATATTTGGCCAATTGTAAAATTCTATTAATAACTAAACATTTTCTAGACCCACACTTTATGAATTGGTATAATCTGGTCTCAGAGAACTTTCTAGATGCTCTGTTTTCACTCTCCATAACATCTACATTTGAACTAAGTGTAAATTTTCTAAAAGTCTAGTATGATAAAATTATGCTTGGAACTTGTAGGCCTTCAATGACTTGAAACAAGTTTCATGACATTTTTTTAAATTGGGTATTTTATTTACATTTCAGATGCCATCCCCTTTCCCTATTTCCTCTCCCTAGAAAACCCCTATCCCATGCCCCCTTTTCCTTTTTGCTTTTATACATTTTTTTTTAAAAAGTTAATCAAAGGCTTTATAAATTTGGTAATGCTCAATCAGAAGTGTAACTCAATACCCAACCTAGATATATCAACTATTTTTGACTGGTGGAGACACATGAACATCTTCCTGGATGTCCCCCCACTTCTCTTTCTCTCTCTCTCATTACCTAGCTTCTCCTCTCCTTCTCCTCCTCTCCTTACTCCTTCTCTTCTTCTCCCTACTCCTCCCACATTAGCTCCTCCTACATATCACCCCTCCTGTTAAAATACAGTTTTTCTCTCAAAATACAATTAGAGCATAATTATACCAATTTGTACCAGTGAGGTACAAGATAGACCTAATACCCAGTCCATCATTTTATTGACTAACTGGAACCTCTGTCATCTCTTCTAACTAAAACACTTGTTCTGAACCTGGCTTTTTTCTTGGCTTTAGAATGAATGTCAGCTGAAAACCATCCACTCAAATCATGAATTACACATATTTGTATAAGGTCTGATCTTCTTGTAACTTGTTAGAGATGCTGACACAGTCTGATGCCACATTTCAGCCCGCCATAGTCTATAGTCTGTCAGTTTCCTGAACCAACTCTTTAATGTGCACACTCTCCATTTATGATTCTGTTGGTACACCCACTGTTCCTTAATGATTAATTTAAGTGTAACAAACAGTCACACATGGGTCGATTCTTACCACACAGTCACATCTAACTTAAATGCAATCCTTTTTTGACTTAATATTTACTTGAGTTTTACCCACACATTAATTTTACAAATCATGTTGGCTCACCACAGTGCATCATGAGGGTGTTTTATGTGCACTGTCTCACTTCTCTAAAGATGATGTCTCCAAAGAAGACCTACAAATGTCCTTATTCTTTTTTTTACATACGTAATACTTGTATCTGTGTCTATCATGCTTACAGATTTCTTTATCGCTTTTCAAGTACAGTAAACATTATATCTTAATTTCCATATGCTTGTATTATATTAGATTTGTCATGCTGCACAACTCAAACCTTTTTTCTTGCCTGCAACTAATTTCCATATGAAATTTTAATTTCTATATTAAATAAAAATACATTTCAAAGTATTGTTACCAGAAATGTAACTTTAAGTAACATTGATGATTTTTATTAAAAGAAAGAACTTTTACATAATTCTTAAACTTTTCTGGTTTGCTTCCCTTGAGGCCACCATAATATATTTCTTTCTTACTCTACATCTTACTAGAGATGGGAAAGCAGGAAATTCAATATTTTTCTAATTAAATATTTATTCCAAAATTTATTATTTATGAATTTTACCCACTTATATGCATTGGTTAAAGTCAAATAGAAGAATTAAAACTACTAAAATCTCATCTACCCAAAATTCTCACATTCTCACTGTATGTTAAATGAAATGACTGCATCTGGGATTTCAGATGAGAGTTTAGATAGCGATGCAGAGATTTCAAAAAGCTATTTCTTTTTTCTTCTTTCTTTCTTTCTTTCTTTCTTTCTTTCTTTCTTCCTTCCTTCCTTCCTTCCTTCCTTCCTTTCTTCCTTCCTTCCTTCCTCCCTTCCTTCCTTTCTTCCTCTTTCTTTCTTCCTTTCTTCCTTCCTTCCTTCCTTCCTTCCTTCCTTCCTTCCTTCCTTTCTCTCTCTCTCTCTCTCTCTCTCTCTCTCTCTCTCTTTCTTTCTTTCTTTCTTTCTTTCTTTCATATTTGGATAATTTCTTTATTTACCTTTCAAAGGTTATCCCCTTTCCAGGTTTCCCTCTCCCAGAATCACCCTATCACATCCCCCCTCCCCTGCTTCTATGGGGGTGTTTCCCAACCCACATACCCACCCACTCCCTCCTCTCTGCCCTCAAATTCCCCTACACTGAGCCTTCACAGGACCAAGGACCTCTCCTCCCATGGATGTCAGACAATGCCATCCTCTGCTACATAAACGGCTGGAGCCATGGGTCCCTCCATGTGTACCCCTTGGTTGGTGGTTATGTCTCTGGGAGCTCTGGGGGGTCTGGATGGTTAATATTACTGTTAAAATGTGTTAGTTAATTAAATTATAGCTCTCCACATAAAGTGTTTACAACCTTCTTAATTGTATCTGTTAATTTTCATTAATGACTATGATTTGCCAGGGTCCATCATGAGAATTTTCTCTTTCACATGTAATTTACAAAAAGCATATTTGATATAGGCACTATGAGTATTTTACTGAAACAAAAACTAAGTCAGAGAACGTGAAAATATATCTGTTAGAGGACAGATTAAGGACTTCCGGGTTTCATTATGATAACCCAGGTAAAATTTTGACAAGACTTCCATGAAAGTCTTATTTGCTTTGTAATATATATAAGTAATTAGGAAAAAACATGGGGAATATGGTTAAAGTGACAGCAACAGAAAAATATTACTGACTTATTAAACGAGTATATGAAGTGGTCAATATTTTCTCTAGAGTTGTATATTTCATAATAATTCTTTTTATGGTCACAGATGTTATTATAGATATACAGCTTAAAATCTGTGTAAATATTTATGTTCAATGAGTTCTCACCAACAACTGAATTTCCCAAGGAGATTTTTATAATGTGACTTGAAACTTCAAAAGAGAAGACATACATCAATTCAATTGCTGTCCAGATGAACTTGTAAAAATAATGAAATGATTTATTCACTATTTTCCATAAACTTTCTCCTTTATCTGTAGTTACTCTGGACTTTGCCACACATTAGAAGTCAAAATGACTAATGGAACCAGATGTATCAAATGATAGCTTAATGCACAAGCCTGAGAAATTAGAGATGTAGTGCCGGCCCTAATCATTTAATGTGCTAACTTACTGCAAAATGAAAACATTCTCCTTATTATGTATTAATAGACCACTATAACTATTTACTCATTAATTTTGCTGTATGAGTTTTGAACCTATATCCTCTATATGACAGGAAGTTACTAAACTAGGGTTTGGTTCCTACCAACAACATAATAGTTTATTAACCATCTGTAACTCAAGTTTCAAGGTTTTTCCATAACTGTTTTTGTCCTCTACATTCATGCACAATACTCATCCTTATAAAATTAAAAAATAAAAAGCAGAATACTGAAAACTAGAACTGTATTAAATATATTTTTATAGTCACTTAACTACCTCAATATAGCATATATCCACTCAATTCATTTTTAAAAATATAATAAAATATAACATTTTGGAATGTTAATAATTATTAATAACATACATTCCTTTATAGCTAACATATAATAATTTATATTCACCTTTTCAGAGTCATTTTTCTCACAGTAGCATTGTGCTATTATTTTTTCAATACTTTTTGAGAAAGCTTTGATTTTTGTACTGTTTTGTTTTGTTTTGTTTTGTTTTTGAGTCAGGGTCTTCCTAGGTTCAGGTTATCTCTGGCTCTTGTGGAACTTACTATACAAACTAGGCTAGCTTCAAACTCACAGAAACCTGCCTGTTTCTTTCTCCAAAGTGCTGAGATTAAAAATTTGTGCCAATCTGCCTGACATAGAAAGGTTTTCATATTATAGACTTTGCCACTCCAAATTCAAGGAAACTGGAGTTTGGCCTGGCTGAAACTCTGTTCTAGTTTTGCCATTTATCAATTCCTTCCATATGCCTAGTGACTATCTCCCTGTAGTGGATACTGATTTAATATTATCTACATGCTCTATTTTTCCTTGACATACAGTACAGTTTAAAATTATGTTGGACCATGCTATGAGTGGTAGCACAAGGTGGTAGTGCTTTAAAAAACAAGTTGTGCCTTTCCAATTTTTTCTTTTTTCTGTGACCTCCAAGACAAGATTATTGATAGTGGCACAGTCATAAAATGAAAAAAGCCTTAGTATCTGAAGCATTTACGAAAATCTGTCAGTGAGTCTTTAACAATATCATTGTCTGTGGGGCAACCACATACCACCTAGCTTATTCCTTACATAAACAATGCTTATTTGTGGCTTCAGACTACTCCAGGTTTATACACACACACACATACACACACACACACACACACACACACACACACACACACACACACACAAAGAGAAAGGGAGAAGGTGAGAGAGAGAGAGAGAGAGAGAGAGAGAGAGAGAGAGAGAGAATAAGACAAACACACAGACTCTTTAAAACTGCAGTGCAGTTAACCAAAGAAAATGAACCAGGTATGCTTTCTGAGATAAAGAAAACATGATTTAAGGAAATGGTAAAAAGAATTCTAGTGTAAAATGTAGATTATGTAAAGCTAATGGTATTAATACTAGATATGTATCACAACAGCCTTAACTAACATGAGCAATGTGTACTTATGATTTTAACCTTTTCTATTATGTATAAGATATAAAGTCTAAAAATGTCTACCAAATATTTTAAGATACATAAAGTATCATGCAAATTTTTATGATTTGCCTTGTAATTTTCCAATAACGAATAATTTGAAATATCTATAAAGCTGAAGAAAATTCAACTAATTTTCATCAGAGGCAATTTTCAGGTGAATTATTTCAGCAGTTTGGCGGTTCAAAGTAAAAAGTTTCAATGGGGGTCTGAGGAGACGGCACAATGAGCAACATTCAGCTGAAAAGAGTGCAAGGAACTGAGTTCTGAGTCAGAACCAATCCAAAGCCAGGATTGAAAATCTTATCTATAATCCTTGTGATCCTGTACTGAAATGGAATATGGAGACCAATGAACACCAGAAAGCTTACTATCTAGTTACCCTTGCACATATGCTGGTGGATTCGCCAAAAGAGATAACCAGTACGTAGAAAGCAGAAAATCAGACAGGCAGTAGCAAAACATGAAGTTGTCTGACTTCCAGCTGGGTGGTCTATCTCACAGACATGAATGAGAAAATACTTGCACACTTCATACACACGCACACACACATGCACGCACACACACACACACACACACACACACAACAAGATAAAAGTTGAAAAAGTGAAACTGTTATTTCACACAGTGGTTTCTTAAAGGAAGAATTGAGTGTGAGTCATTCTTTAGAGTTGTTGTTCAAGGAGTCCTGAGACAACTCCTCAAAATTATAATTTTTATCCCTGCCCTTGTGGTCTGCCAGTGTTGAAGGCAAGATTCAGAATGGTGAATCATGACCTGTTCTTTCTATAACTTTTCATGATGAGTCATATGGCTCCATACATTGAGAATGGATGCAATGTTATCAATCACAATTCTATCCTGCAGTCTACAAGAGTATCTAGGTTATCGTTATGGTGACCACAGAATAAAGTTTTCTTGTTGTTGTTTGTTTTTAACTTTATCTCCAAAGTTAGATATCTAATACCTACATAATCTTCAAATTGTTTGTAGTTTATACTTAATGTAAAGGGCATTCCCGAATATTTGCTTGCTGTATTAGTAATATCATATTATACTTAGCTTTGTACTTAGTTTACAACCTAAATGAACTGCAACTCATGGAAACCATAGATTGCAATGATGAGTCATGGTGCCAAAATCTCAGCATTGTGCCTAATTAATACAAAATTCCAGAATATAGTTCATGATAGGCGAGACAGGTAGTCACACTATATAAGATCAGGAAGCAGAGAATACTGGGTGCTCATGGCTTTTGCTGCTTTTTAGACTAGGATCCCAACCCAACAAATGATGCCATCCACACTCAGGGGTTGTTTCCCTGTCTTGCTCAAGCTTCTCTGAAAAATTCCTTATGAATAAGCCTAGAGAGTTATCTTAGAGGTGATTGTAGTCTCATCAAATGACAATCATGACAAACATGGAAGATGGGAATTTCAAATAGCAATGCCTGGATCTTTTGAGAAATACTTTGGTTAGATAAAACATAAATATAAATATGTAAATACACATATTAAGTAGAGAAAGATGGAGACTTTGTAGCTAAAGGAAAAACATTTCTTAGAGAGAAACTCCCACAGTGCAACCTGAGACTTTGTGCAGAATATGAGCTTAAACTGTCTCTTCTTGCTGAACTGTCTCTTATAATTGACTTAATACCTCACATAAAAGATCACCACTTAGAGGGGGAATTGACACCTTTCCAAATCCAGCAATTTAACAAATACTGGCAGAATAAATTGATCTAGGCTTGTGTCACCATTGATATTCTACAGATACTGTACATTCAATGATACACTGAGGAAGGCATTTCTCCTCTATTATCTAATTCCCCCCAAAATGCAACTTGTGAATCCAAATCACTCACTACCCACTTTCCCCACATGTTCACTGTTGATATCCTCCTTAAAGGTGTGCACTTTTTCTTTCAGGTATCTTTCCCAGAACTGACTGTGCTCATGGACCACAATTGGATTCATAGGGAATAAATTACAGTGCTGAAAAGATCTGGTGCTTCTTTTAGGAAGCCACTCAAATCCATCACACCTGGAAAGCCACATTTCTCAGTAATCACTGTGAAGGTATGGCATCTAGGTCATTCTGTTTCCATTTTAGGGGGAAAAAAATCATCTTTCTAAAGCCTTCAATCAGTAAGTTGCAAAAGCACTGTACTGTGTGAATCATACAGCTATAGACTCAAGTAGACATCCTTCTTGTTCGTGGTGTACTTCACCTCAGATCACTCTGAGAACTTTCAGCCAAGAAGAACATTAAGGGTCTTCACAACCCGAGGAACCACAGACAGATCTAACATCTTCTCGGTGATATTTGATGCATATTTTCAAGCCTTAGAATCAATTTTTCTATCCCAAATCTCAACTCCTTCCTCTACAAATTACTTTTTTAATATTGGGTGTGTTTTGATTCAGATTTTTATCCAAATCTGAAATATTATTTTTCTGCAAGTATTGAGACCTATTCACCTTTATAAGTAAAGTCAATTTGTAAAGCATACAGGTCTATGTATAAACGCTGGGGAAAAAAAGCTGTAACTTATACTGAAAATGCAACTTGTGAATTCAAATCACACACTACCTCATTCTCTAGATACTGGGGGAAAAATAGAGGTCACTTCAAATCTGTACCAGAAGAGAGCTTCAATATTACTGGGAATCTTTGATGAAGATTCTCCTTATGGACAGTATACATTACCGATTAATGTTATTTTTATCTTACAACGTATAATTTAGCAAGTTAATGCAATTCTATACAAATAATTAAAAAAGAACTACATTGCTTAGATTAGGCTATTCAAAAGCATAGGCTATGAATTCAACTAATATATATTTTTTCTAAGTATATAATTTTTACAGCTTCATAAAATAATCACATGCTTATATTCAAAATAGCAATGAATTAAGCTTATCTTAAATTTTACTTATATTTTGAAAACCACTTTAAGTAGCATCTCTCTTAATTTACATGCAAAGAAAATGCATTCAAGAGCAATTGAGAATTTACTAAAAATACATATTATATCGATTTCACAAAAACTTGTACAAGGTGAATGACTATCATGTGATTGCTGTTTTTATATCCATTAATTCTGTTATTAAGAAAGCAAAATGCATATGTATCATAGATATATGATTAAAATTTAATAATACTACTTAATATTTTTGATTAAGTATTGTTTGATAGCCCCCATACCTTACTTCTTTCTGAAAAGATGCATGATTTAGCTAGCTACTTAACAAATACCTCCTCCTAGATTCTTTATTTCTTTTTAATTTTCATTTCATGATCACTTGAATCTTTACAGCATCTAGGGATTTCATTTAGGAAAGGATCTAATTTCTAATTACCTGAGCTAATTTAATGGCAAGAAAAACAGGGGAGGGAGGTTTTTGGTTCCTGTCCAGGACTAGGGGGATGCAGATGTAAGCAATGCCTGTGTGTGGCTGTGAATCTGAGGTGGCAATACTGGCTTTACTTTTTGACCAGCATGACATCTTAAGACAAGAAGTAAAATGTCTATCCACCTGGGTTGTCAATGAAGGCATTTAGGTGAGGCAGAGCCAAAGGAAAGTGTTTGCTAATGTTTTTATTTGCAAAGACAAGCACTATGGATAATTATCTCTGTAGTCTGACTTTACCATTTCATGGTGCAATAATTCCCTCTTTTATGGGAGGTGATCTTTATTAAATCGGCTTTTCTGAAGGTTTTACTTATGCTTCAATATGTTATTTTAAGTTTGTGTTGTTTACAGGTGAGATAGAAAAAGCTCCAGGTGTCAGTGTTATGCTCCTGGTGATAGCCAAGGAGTTTCTTCACTGTAGCTCAGCAGGGATTTAGAGTCCTGACAGCACAGGTTAAAGAATACAAAGCAGATGAACTGGAGCTGTGGAATTTCCTCTGCTTGCCACATACATCCGTTGATAAGTTAACTTAAAGATATATAAAACAAATCAAATTGGGGGTGAAATTCAAAAAAGCATATAATCATTAATTCACACTTAAAAAAAAAGACGAAAACATTATACTCTAGGAATGTATACTGATATTTTAATAATTAAAATTTTCTGACTTACTACATTGATGTGTTTCTTGGTATCTGATATCATTATGCTGAAATGTATGTGCATTTATACAATCTAGTAAGTTAATCTCATATTAAGTACTCAACTCTTGAAAAATACCACCCGTTTTTTTAGCACTAAATTTGTGTGTGTGTGTGTGTGTGTTGGTAGAATTGAAATTTTTTTGTTCAGCCCCATTTTTAGTTTGTGTTTTTTGATTACTTCCTACATAAAATTTTGAACCTAGAAATGATGTTGACTTCCTCCCAATTTAAGAAGAAAATTAATTTTAACAGCTGTACTCTCTGGTTTTGTGTTGTCAACTTGACACAAGCTGGAGTTATCACAGAGAAAGGAGCCTGAGTTGATGAAATGCTTCCATGAAATCCAACTGTAAGGCATTTTCTCAATTTACAAAAGAACAACAACAACAACAAAAAAGATTTATTTTATATATGTGGGCACACTGTCACTGTCTTCAGACACACCAGAAGAGGGCATTGGAACCCAATACAAATGGTTGTGAGCCACCATGTGGTTGCAGAGAATTGAACTCAGGACTTCTAGAGGAGCAGTCAGTGTATAAAACAAAGAAAGAATATTAAATGCAGTAAGGAAAAAAGGCCAAGTAACATGTAAAGGCAGACCTATCAGAATTACACCAGACTTCTCACTAGATACTATAAAAGCTAGGAGATCCTGGGCAGATGTCATACAGACCCTAAGAGAACACAAATGCCAGGCCATGCTACTATACCCAGCAAAACTGTCAATTACTGTAGATGGAGAAAACAAGATATTCCACGACAAAACAAAATTTACACAATATCTTTCCACAAACCCAGCATTACAAAGGATAATAGCAGGAAAGCTCCAATACAAGGAAGAAAATTACACCCTAGAAAGAGCAAGAAAGTAATCTTCTTCCAACAAATTCAAAAGAAGATAGCCACACGAAAATAAATAAACCTCTAATAACAAAAATAACAGGAAGCAGCAATCACTGTTCCTTAATATCTCCTAACATCAATGGACTCAATTCTCCAATTAAATGGACTCAATTCTCCAATTAAAAGACATAGGCTATTTGACTGGATACATAAACAGGACCCGGCATTTTACTGCATACAGGAAACCCACCTCCATGACAAAGACAGACTCTACCTTAAAGTAAAAGGCTGGAAAACAATTTTTTCAAGCAAATGGTCCTAACAAGCTTCAGTAGCCAATCTAAAATCTCCAGCCCAAGAACACATAGGGAGGGACTCATCGCTTCACCTGTATAGGTAGTTTAGAATGGCCTTGCCAAGAATCAGTGGAAGTGGAGAGCTTTGGTGCCTGAAAGTTTGGATTCCCTAGTGTTGGGGTATTCGAGAGTAGGGAGGCAGAAATTGTAGGATGGTGGGAGCACACCCTCATAGAAACTCCCAGAATTATATGATTTAGGCATGACAGAGGCAGGCTGCCAGAGACTAGATTCTAGAATTTAAACAAAAAAATTATCTTGATACTAAACTTTATTTTGAGAATTGTATATTGCAGAATACACGACCTTGGTGTATATACTCATCAAGCTACCTGAGCAGACCTGCTCAAACTTCTGATGTCCTGGAATTCCAGTTGGATGCAGTGAAAACACAGCATCAGAGGCTTATCAATTTACTCTTCCCCTGCTCTTCTTCTAATATCTCAACACCCATAATCAGCTTAAAGAAGTTAATGAAGAGTTGGTGCCACTATTTCCTGGGCTTGGGGACTGAGGTGGTTAATAATGGGCTGTCTTTCTAGGGAAAAGTAGTGGTTTTGTTGGAACAGGGTGGATTAGCTAGGATTTATTGCATAGCCATAACCTATTGGTAGAAATATGTATAATTGTTATTAAGATGAAGTTATAGTTTCTTAAATGGTACAAAATTTACTTTGATTTCAAATTTAAGGTTTTCATTGGTACAAGCTTTTTATCAATATAAAAGAGAGATTAATATTGTTGCTCTCATAAGCATTGTGCCTGTATAACACATTTAGGACTACAAGGCTTAGATCCAGTCCTTCTTTAATTTTTTTAGCTGATTTGAGATGGTTAGCCTGTGAGTTAAGGGACTATAGCAAATTCATGGCTCTGAGTTTATTGTTAGAGTGTTTTCTATATTTTATTTAGAAATAGCTGAGTGAAGTTAACAAACAACAGTCCAGATTACCTTACATGTATAGTTGGTATTCAAAATATCAGAAGTCCACAAAATTGCCATTTCAAACATTTCTGTATTAATGTTCATTTTAATTAGAGACCTGTCTGCTCCTGACAGCTTCTTGTCTTGGATTCTAAGAAGAAATTGAGCATCTTTGGAGTTACTCCCGTTGTGGTGAGACAGCCACTAGGCAAGAATTGCCTCTTTTCATCTACAGACAAATCACTGTCCAGAAAAGGACATATTTGCAGAACAGTTGCCTGATTATACCTGCCAAGACAGAGTAATCAGCCGTTAATAATTCTGCATCACTTGGTTTGTCAGATGATCCTGGGCCAGAAGGCTGAAGATCAGATGCTCCAACATTTTGTAGTATAGGGGCTATCCAGGTGTTCAGGGGTCTCTATAAATTGGCTAAGTTTTAGAAGGTATACTTTGTGCTTCCCATAATTTCAGTTAACTCAGTCATTCTGAATTTCTAATGGAATTGAAGACTTATAGTCTCATAGCAAATCCCAGCTATTTATTTGAGAGAAAAAATTTGAGAGGATAATTTTCAGCTGAGATTTATTCGAAAGCCAAGAAAAAAGCCAGGTTCAGAACCAAGTCTTTTAGTTAGGAGAGACGACAGAGGTTCTTTTTAGTCAACAAAATGATGGACTGGGTATTAAGTCTATCTTGTACCTTACTGACACAAATTGCTATAGTTAGGCTCTGATTGTATTTTAAGAAAAAAGTTTTATTTTAAAAGGAAGGGTGAGTAAGGAGAGGAAGAGGAGGAGTGAAGAGAGAAGGAGAGGAGAGGAAGAGCTAGGTGACAGAAAAAGAAAGAGAGGGAAAGGGGTGAACATGGAGGAGGATGTTAAAGATAGTTGATATATCTAGGTTGGGTATTGGGTTACACTTCTCAGTGTATGGGCATCTTGTTATTGAGCATTACCAAATATATAAAGCAAGAAGAAGAAGAGGGTGGATTAGGAGTTTTCTAGGTAGGAAAAATGGGAAAGGGGGTGGCATCTGAAGTATAATTAAAATATCCTGTAAATAAATAAATACATAAATAAATAAAAATAAAAAGAAGCTACAATTTTTGTAGTGTGAATATAAGTTTTATACTTAGGTAAAACAATGCCAATGCTATGTAGACCTATGAGAACTATGAGAAAATAAAACAAAAGTGAGCAGAGGCAAAACTACAACCTCCAAAGTTAAATTTCAGTCATGCAAGAAACAGATAAACTCCCAAAATAGAAGCTCTGTCCTCAATCTTGCCAGCAGTTGAGTCTTCTGGAATTACCTCTAGTTTTTACATAAACACAAACACCAACAGAACACACACACACACACACACACACACACACACACACACACACGAGAGAGAGAGAGAGAGAGAGAGAGAGAGAGAGAGAGAGAGAGAGAG
>JANHMN010000001.1:251285362-251357649 GCA_030674055.1 Rhabdomys pumilio | reverse complement strand
GAGAGAGAGAGAGAGAGAGAGAGAGAGAGAGAGAGAGAGAGAGAGAGGAGAGAGATTAAATAACTACAAAATCTAGATCTTAATAAGAAAGAAATTACTTTAATTAATTTGTTTAGAATTATAACTCAAACCTGTATGTGAATCATTGCATGAGAAATACTGTAAAGCTAACCTAATTTAGTATATTCCCCTCAAGTAACATGTAAATGTATTTACTACATCTTAAATCTATATTTCTGTCCTCCAAAGGGTAAAGGAAGATCCTAAAAGATATTGAATACTTAATGCTGTCAAATACTGCATCATCAGTCCATAATTTTTGAAGAGTTTCTTGAAATGAATGATGGCAGAAACTGGAGTGAGCACTACTCAGTTCTCTACTGCAGAGGACTGCTTTTGTAGAACAGAAGTGCCTGTTAGCCTCAAGGGCTGAAGCTATCCTAAAATCCATGTCTGCACTAGTTGAACTATGTTGCTTGCCCTCAGTGGGAGAGGAAGCACCAAGCCTTGCATAGATTTAAAGTGTCAGGTTTGGGGGAGATACCCAGAGGCACCCTTCCATCCAGAGGAGAAGGGGAAGAGGTAATTGCTAAGGGAACAGTAAGCAGGATGTAAAGTAAAATAAATAAATAAATAAAAGTTTTCAAAAATTACTAGAAACAAAAGAACAGGTTAACTGATTTTAGGGAAACTACAAAGATTTTAAAATTGCATTTATATTATTGCACACCTCCACTGTAATAAAGACTATCATTACTTGAAACAACAACAACAAACAAAAACAACAACAAAAATAACAACAACAGCAAAAGTCTTTGTAAGACACATGTTAAATGGTTTCTGATTTGATCCGTACCAGTGCCTGGGAACACAGTGAGAGTCAAGCTGTTCTTGGGACTCTGATATTGGGTGATACACATTTTGGATTTTCTCATAGAGCTGGCCAAAATATCTTTAGCAGTCTGAGGCATTCCTTTCTTTCTTAGAATTCAGAATTGAATCTGGTGCAGAAGCTCTCCTTGTTTTGACTTTCACTCATTTGATGATTAAAAGGAATCCCTAGCAAGCCATTATACTTCTGATTCACTCCAGGTAACACTTTCTAGGAGAATTCAAGATGATATAGTTAAATTTATATTTTAAGATAAAATGAGACAGAATACCATGTCTGAATTTATTTGACCACATATTAATTAATGAATTGGGCATAATACTGAGTGTAGGGGCTCAGTCTGAAGAACACAAGAAAGTTGCGGTAAGGCACAGTCAGTAATGGATAATCTCCTCGTTTACAGGAAGACCTTGTTATGGCCTGTTGGAAATTTCTCTCTTGAACTGCAAGTGAAATAGAATATTTAAATCAATTAGGCTATACTTTATTTTCTCTTTAATAGTGGGCTTCAAAAATACAAAGCAAGCTTACGTTTGCATTTTTTTCTCATGCATAGTTACTCTGACTTAGGGAGATCTAACCATATACTTTCTATATCTGTAGTCTTTATTCTTTGTCTTTTTAAAATTATATTTTATTTTATTTCATGTATGTGAAGTATACACACATAGCTGCCAGTTCCAGTGGAAGCTAGTGATGCGCTGAGTTCCAGACTCTTCTCTACAACCAGAAATGTCTACAATGGTTGATTTGTAGCCAGTCCTCTCTCGGATTTAAATACGGGCTTCACGGGAAGATAAAGATATCAGAGAAGAAGCAACTAAAGTGTCACTATGTAGCCACATGAGTCCCTATTTTGTAATTAGATGATGTAATCCTCAAGTTGCAACATAAGGCACATGGCATAATGCATGAGACATCGGGGAACCTAAGAGGAGACTAAATAAATTGTAAATGGAGAAAAAATGTGGTTCATATTAAAATATACTCATTTCACTTCATTGATAATTTGCCCAAGTACACATCGTAATGTGCCCATCCTGTATGTCAGCCGTCTACAACTGTTATGAAGTTGGACATATTCAAGGCATTGTCAGAGCAAGTGAAAGAACAGTTTGTTGACTGCCATAGTGATTTGTCTTGATGCTGCTCTGTGACCTGTTTATTTGTTTGTATGTTGTCTCACCCATTACCTGTGACAGTTTCATGGGTTTATTCTTGTTTTTTGTAATGTAAAAAATACAATAAATTCTAATCTTCAAAACAGCATATATTGTATTATATGTTGTTCAAATTGCTTAAAATAGTGCATTCTTTGAATATATTAAATCTTAAATTACTGATAACTAGTAGGTAAAATAAGCTTGAGGTTAAGGTGATATTAGACTTGATTCATGAGTCACAAATAGAAACTAAGGATTCCTAAGACAACTAGGCAAGTAGTCAATGAGCACACATTAATATATATATATATATATATGCACTTTTAGAAAACATGAGGGCATCTGAGGTGTGGTGAGACTAAGCTTATCTATCTAGGAAACTAAATGGCAGTGTATATCTCACACAGGAGAAGACAGTGTTCACATAGTTTATAAAGAGCAGACATCTTGTTTTGAAACTGATCCAATCAAATTAATGTCTAGGAATATGACCAGAATGAGCAGCAAAACAGCTGTCGGATTTATTTGATTAACCAAGCCCCAGTTAAATGATTGAATATAATTTAAAAATGGTGTGCACAATTTGTGTCTATTAAAGCAAAGTATAAACAAATAACTTAATTAGACAAAAAGAAACTCAGGCAAGAATAGCATGACAGGATTCCTTTTATGTATACTGGTGTCTCACAAAAGCGTGGTATGTCATAATTCAAAAGAATCAGAAATTAAACACATTTGTCCAATTATCTTATATAAGCCTTAATATTTGGTCACATGACAACATACTTTACATTGCACCATATCTTTGTAAGATAAGAAAATAGCAACCAACTATTTACCTATTCAATTTATTCACCTATAATGCTTTCCATTCCGACAAAGATTCTATGTAAGCCAGACCCCGCTCCCCAATCTTTTGAGTTATATAAAAATGAGCAAAACTGTCTAAGTGTCTATTTTATGTGTTAATGTTCTCAAGTGGGAACTGATTTCTTCAGTTTTGATTGTTTCCCTTCATGTGGAGAGAGAATACTCCAGAGTAATGAAAAGACTTCTAACACAAAGTAAACAGCATGAGCGCATTCAGCTGACCACAGGATGCTGCCTCATCTCTGCTGGACTAAAACTTCAAACCCATTAAACAGGGCGGAGGCATTCCAGCTTCCCGAGTCAAAAGTTCAGCAGCGCGTGTTACAGGATGCGCCCCACCTCTAATGTTCTCTAATACCCAGAAGTCATTTCCATTCTCAGGGCACAGTGGTCAATAACTGCCTTGATTCTGAGCACATGCACTGTCACATAAGAGCCGATTTACCCCATTAATTGGCAAAGCAGCAGCGATTGTTAGGGAAAAATAAATAAATAAATACTGTTTTGAAATCTAAAGAGATGTGATTTCTGTCTGAAGTTGGAAATGGCTCTGTTGAGGAATTGGTGGTGCCTGTTAGTGTGCCCTCTAATCCTTCTGTTTCCCTCTTCATTATGAATAGCTCTGAAGAAGGCCAAATTAGTTACATCATAGTATGAGATTGCCATTCTTTTGTTACATTTGTTGCAACTGGAGGAGGAACTTGGGAAGACATCCTGGTTTGTCTAATTGTACCTAACCTGCAGTTTTTCCAGATTGCAACCTCCTGTAACAAAATGACTACAGGTTCTGAATAATCATTACAGACATAAATGCCTAGAGAAATAGCTTTTAGTCTCTGGTCATCTGTCTAAAGAATCATCAATTTTAGCATTTGTATATTCCAATGTATGCTCATAAGTACATATATCTACATATATTTTAAGCATGTTAAATATCAATTCAATTGAAACACTATTCATTAAGAATATACTTCACAACCTCTGGAATTCTGATGGTTGAATTAAAGTGAGTCAACGTTGCCAGTATTCTTCAGGCATAGTTCTGTAGAAAGACTATGTAAAAATATAATTTATATGTGTACATATGCATTTGTATGTACATACTTGAAAATTATTGTTTGTTCTGATTTGGGTAGTACATCAAATATAACTGTTCTTAAAAATTAACTTCAGAGGTAATATCTGATTGCATCTATTTTTAATTAATATTACTCTGTCAATTTTTGTGAAAAAATATGTGATATAATATTATGTACGAGTGAGGCAGCTGACAATCTGACTTCATATTATCCTTATACCAATTTGTTATTATGTTCATAAACATTTCAATGATGGTAGAATCAGAAAAGCTAGCTATGTCATTTTGGACAGCCATCTGATCTTGCTTAATTGGTTATTGAAAACTATTTTAAAACAAAATACATACTAGTAAAATGTATTTTTCTCACCAAATATATTTATAAGAATTTAGAAATAAAATGTTATAATTATTCACCCTTGAGTTTTATACTTAATTAAAAATAAAGGCTTGGTGTTGGTATGATATGCCTTTAATCTCACCACAAATGAGATAGAACCAGGGGGATTTCTATTATTCAAAGCTAGCTGGGTCAATAGAAAATTTCTGGTAAGCAAAGACTTCATAATAAGGCCCTGTCACAAATAAATAAATAAATTCAAGCAACACAGAAAGGTACCAGGTAAAATTAAAGTTAATAATAAAAAAGATTGATTTCATTGACATTAACACTAAGCTATTCTCCATGTTAAAATACAAGTTTTGTCTTTGTTATTCCTAAATATGCATACAAGAACATCATAAACGTTTACTGATTCATCGCTTTTTATAATTTTACTGTTAAATGTGTCTGCAATTGAAATTGAAATATTGTCTCTCTGCCAGGCAGTGGTGGCACACGCCTTTAATCCCAGCACTTGGGAGGCAGAGGCAGGTGGATTTCTGAGTTCGAGGCCAGCCTGGCCTACAGAGTGAGTTCCAGGACAGCCAGAGCTACACAGAGAAACCCTGTCTCGAAAAAAAAGGCAAAAACAAACAAGCAAACAAACAAACAAACAAAAAAACAACAAAGAAAGAAACATTGTCTCTGATGTTACCACTCTAGATACTTACAATGCTCATTTTCAAAAGAAAAAATTGAATATTAGGCATCAACTTAACTCAGAGTGTTGAATGAGGAAGTAAGCATTAATGTTTAATGTTTAATCCTTCCCAATATTAAATATTATAAGCTAATCATGTCTAGAGTCAGTGTATGCAATTATTATATAGTTCCAAAAGAAGTAATATTTCATAACCTGGGGACAAAAATATTTCATAACTCACACATCTGTTATATAGTTCTTCTATAAAGACACATTCTAGAGTTTTCTGATTTTCTGTTCTAAAGCCTGTTTTCCTTGATTTTTTATCAAATAATTGTTCTAGTATTTCATTTTATCAACAACTGTGATGTGCTCTTTTTAATTAGTTTCTTATATTTTACATCCTTAGATATAATATTTATAAGTACAGAGCACTCTCAGGCTGGACAGATATGATTTAATTATTTTTGTGCTGAAAAAAAATGCAGTGTACTAATTTGATGGACGTTGCATTTGGCCCCATGGACATCAGGACTGAGATGTTATCCCCAGGTCTCCATTTCTAGGCCACATTTCATGCAAATCAGAATCGTTTCTCTTATGTTGTGCTGGATCTTACTGGTTTACCTGTTTTGAGATTGCGGTTGAACGTTCTTCTTAAACCAGGAAACAAAATCAGCAGAAAAATTCCCATTCTTAAGTACTACAGGCTCATTTCTTTATAGGATCGTAGGCATTAATATCCTTGATGCTAGTAATGACTTTCAAACTACACACACACACACACGTGCATGTTTATATTATATGTCTGTATATGTGCATTATGCACACGTACATGCATACTTTCTAGATCTTTTATGCTATAAACTATTTGTTATATGTTAGCCCAGTACACTGCACAACAGTGAGCTTGTTTTAGGATGGGCTACACAATGAAACAGGATCTTTTTGGTGGGTCAGATATGTACATTTTAGATTCAACTTAACTACAGTTCAAAAATACAAAAAAAAATATCTTTGTATGTACTAAACACACTCAGAGTCTGTCATTATACTCTAAACAGTATTGCACAACATCTATTATAAGAAAGTGTCGTGACATGAAGCATTATAAATTAGGTAAAGATGATTTGAAGTGTTCAGAAGGATCTGTACAGGTTATAGGCAAACGCTCTTCCATTTTACAAAAGGGGTCGAAACATCTAAGTATTTTCATATTTTCAGTTCTTCGTAGAAACTTTTCCCAGAGAACGTGAAGGACACCTGTATATGCAGATGGTCTTGACTCAGATGTGAGGTTACATATAAAGTTGTGTTTACCTGTGTTAATATACCTACACTTTTAAACATTGCTGCTTAGCAACAAAGTCCAAATGAATCCAGACTTAGAATATTTAACTTAAAGTTATCAAATTTGCGAAGCTGTAAAAGTTTAACAGAAATGGCTTTTTAAGGACTGATCTTCGATATATACTGTAAGGCTGTGTAGTGATTGCAATGTAACAAGAGACTCCCTGAGTCTAGCAGCATCTGTACACTGCAGAGGAAACCACTGTTCGCCACTTAGGTCAATGATTCACTGCTAGCTGCTGCTTGTAGCTGGAACCCAACTACAGAGTGAGCATCTCTAGTCCTGGAAAAGAAAATAATTAAAAAGTAACTTTTATCTGTGTTTGTGTGTTACCTATGTATGTGGTGTGTATGTGTAGAATTGTTCTTGTGTGTGTACAAACTGCAGAAGCATAAGTTTGAACACATGCTTGTGTGCAGGCCACAAGTCAAAGGAAGGAGATGGCCTGCTTAGGTAAATGCTTTTACCTTATCTTCAGAGACATGGTTCACTGAACCAGTAGACTGGACTTCATACTAAGCCTCTGCCTAGTATCCTCCTGGCATCTGTGTCTCTGCTTTTGTGCAGCAAGGGTACTGTTGCTTGTGGCTGTGCAAATCATTTCTGTCTACTATCAATAGGAGATTCTCTTAGAGTATATAGGAGTTACAAAAAAGTGGGAGGCACAAAGCTCTCCCTCTCCTAGATAGAAGCTGGAGAGAACTGCTCCAGACTCTGAAAGTGAGGACCTTACAGGCATCCTCAACCAAGGGATCAGGAAAGGAGGGACAGTCTCAGGTATCAAACTGGTCACTGGATGAATCATTGTGTCCTAGAACCCCAGGACTGGAGAGGCATTCCTTAGCTACAGACATAAAGGATAAGAATACCTCCAAATTAAAAGCCAAATCAGCACAAAGACAATTTTTGCTTTTTCCCTATGCTAAGTCCCTTTCTGCACAACTGTGTTTTGGTTTGAACAGTATTAGTTATTTAATTTCCAACACAACCATAATCAGCTTTCTTTTATAGGTAGCAGACATTTGGAACTCAGGTTTCCTTGTTTCTATAGGAAACATATTATCCATCGATCTGTCTCTCTCATCTGTGGTTCAACATTTGAACTATTATTTAATAATTTCCATCAGTTTTATATTGTCCTTAAGTCTAGCAATCATGAGTTGGAACATTGTAATTCTAGGACTTTCTGTATTTAATTTTAAATGTTTTACGTATGACTGGGGAAAGAGTTTCCATCTAAGAAAGATTAAGATTAAAAGATAATCAGTATACTGTAAACATTTAAAATATGTAAACATAGTTTTAGGAAAGTAAGTACATACACAGATAATGTATATTTTTTCATCCTAAATAAAGATGATATATCGAAAAAATTTGTATAATCCGGTTACAATAAACTGTCAGTGTGATAACTGCTTAGCCAGGCTTAGGAACTAGTATATTTATTTTGAAAAATAATAATTCTCTTAGTATGTTCCATCGTCATAAAATATTCCTGAATCTTTTAAGAGAAGACACATACATATTGATGCCCTCATTCATTAAAGCTATGTTATATTTTATGATACAATAAACTCTTATTTATAGGGAAATCAAATTAATGATTATGGCTCTTCTTTTGAATGAATCCCTCTTTCATGGAAGACTATTTTATATTCTTTGTATTTGTTATTGTTTTGCCTTCTGTTTGGTTTTGTGGAATACAGTCTCACTCTGTAACTCTATCTCACTTGAAGCTTGCCCTGTAGTCTGGGCTAGCTTTGGAACTTTCACTTATTCCTAGCGTTTACCTCTCAACATTGACATGTGTCATAATCTCCATATTTCATATATTCATTTTCAATTTTTATCCTCAATTTTTATTCATTCTCTTATCATTCATTACACTCTGATGGCAATTTCCCCTCTTTTCACTTCTCCAAATTCCTCAGTTCCTCCCCATCTCCTCTCTCCTCTAAATTAATTTCTCTTGTTTTCCTTCTAAAAACAAATGGCAAAAAAAAAAGAAAAGAAAAAGGAAAAGAAATGAAAAAAGAAAGAAAAGAAAAGAGGAAACAGTCAGGCCCTCCAGAGATATCCAGGGAACATTGCTTAACCAGATACATTGATACTGGCCACAAATTTTTTTTATCATGATTTCATGTAGCAACCCAGTAAGAGGAAGAGTCCCAAGCATATTCAAAAGAGTCAGAGACACCTCCTACTCCCACTGTTGGGAATCCTACAAGAACAAGCTAAAAACCGTAAGGTCCATGCAGAGGACTTGTCCCTCAGTATCTGTGCTGTGAGCCCTTTGAGTTCTGTGTGTCATGTTCTTTAAAAAAAAAAAAAAAAAAAAAAAAACAATGTTTTTTTTTTTTATCTATGTTTCAAATATTATCCCCTTTCCAGCTCTCCCCTCTCCCCCAAAACCATATCCCATCTCCCTCATTCCTGCTTCTATGAGGGTGTTCCCACCCACCCACTCACTCCTGCCTCTCCACCGTGGCATTCCTGTACACTGGGGCATCGAGCCTTCACAGGACCAAGGGTTGCTCTTCCTATTTGTGTCCAACAAACCATCCCCTGCCACATATGCGGCTGGAGCCATGAGTCCCTCCATGTACTCTTTGGTTGGTGGTTAAGTCCCCAGGAGCTTTGGGTGTCTGGCCTGTTGACACTGTTGCTCCCCTCACCAGGCTGCAAAACCCCTCAGCTCCTTCAGTCCCTTCTACAACTCCTCTGTCTGGGACCCTGTGCTCAGTCCAATGGTTGGCTGCAAGCAACTACCTCTGTATTTGTCAAGCTCTGGCAGAGCCTTTCAGAAGACAGCCATATCAGGCTCCTGTCATCAAGCACTTCCCAGCATCCACAATAGCATCTAGGTTTGGTGTCTGATGGATCTCCAGGTGGGGCAATCTCTGGATGGCCTTTCATTCAGTCTCTGCTCCACATTTTGTCTCCATATTTCCTCCTGTGAGTATTCTGTTTCTCCTTCTAAGAAGCACTAAAGCATCCACACTTTGGTTTTCCTTCTTGTGCTTCATATAGTCTGTGAATTGTATCTTGGGTATTCGGAGCTATAACCAATTATCAATGAGAGCATACCATGTGTTAGCATTCTCTCTATGCTCCACCCCACACTTACCTGGCAACAGCCAGCTAGGCCTGACCCCACTATAAAAGGGACTACTTGCCCCCTCCTCCCTCTCTTGGTCTCTTGATCTCTTCTTCCTTTCTTGCCCTCTGACGCTCTTCCCTTCCCCTCCCCTTCCCCTTCTCTCTATGTGCTCATGCTGAACCTCTCTTCTCTACTTTTTCTCTCTGCCTCTTTCTGCCTCTACTAGCCTCTTAGCTCCCGTCCCCATACTCTGAATAAACTCAATCCTATAGTTTTTGTGACTGCTCAGACATCCACTCCCCCCACACTTCATCATAACCCCCTCTCTTTATGTTTTTATAAACATATCACCATGTGTGTCCTTTTGTGACTGGGTTACCTCACTAAGGATGATATTTTCAAGTTCCATACAATGAAGGCATTGTTTTTAGTAGCTGACAAATGGGACCTTGTAAAATTGCAAAAATACTTTAAGGCAAAAGACACTGTCAATAGGACAAAACACCAACCAACAGATTGGAAAAAATCTTTACCAATCCTAAATCTGATAGACGGCTAATATCCAATATATATAAAGAACTCAGGAAGCTTGACTCCAGAAACCAAATAATCCTATTAAAAATGGGGAACAGAGCTAAACAGAGGAAACTTGAATGACCCAAGAAGTACCTAAAGAAATGTTCACCATCCTTAGTCATCAAGGAAATGCAAATCAAAATGACCCTGAGATCTTACCTCACACCAGTCAGAATGGCTCAGATCAAAAACCCAGGTGATAGCAGATACTGCTGAGGATGTGGAAAAAGAAGAACATTCCTCTATTGTTGGTGGGATTGCAAGCTGGTACAATTACTTTGGAAATCAATATTGAAGTTGCTCAGAAAACTGGACATAGTACTACTTGAAGATGCAGCTATACCACTACTGGGCATATACCCAGAAGATGTTCCAACACTTAATAAGGACACATGCTCCACTGTAGTCATAGCAGCCATATTTATAATATCCAGAAGCTGGAAACAACCCGAACAACCCAGACGTTTCTCAACAGAGGAATGGATACAGAAAATGTGGTACATTTACACAACGGAATGTCATGTTCTTGATCCCTCTACAGTCCTCGCTCTCTCTTTTCTACTGGGACTCCCTGGATTTGTTTAGAGTCTGACTGTTTGCCTCTGCACCTGCTTTGTAAAAACAGATTTTAAATTTGTCAAGTTTGTATTTTAAGACAGATGACGCAAAACATACTATATAAACCAACTAAAAACTACTGGTATCTTTGTTGCTTTTTATTTGGCACTAGTACTAAAGACACATTATGTAGACTGTTCATCCAGGCATAGAATATTTGAGGACTATATTCATGTTTATGTAACACACACAAACACACACACACACACACACACACACACACACACACACACACACACATTATTGTATTCAAACTATTGGATTGTACCAACACATGGTATTTTTAATGAAGTTCAAATTTTGGATTGAGTTGCTCTGGTAATATTCAGAAGACAGTGACAGGGAGGTTCAGCTTGTTTCTCTACTTTTAAGATTGAGGATATATTGATTGTAGGAAATCAGGTCTGTAGCCTCAAAAAACTAGTGTGCACATGTAAATAAATAAACACACACACACACACACACACACACACACACACACACATATATATATATATATATATATATATATATATATATATATCTCCAAGTATAATATTTTACTAGACAGAAATAAACATCCTTTTAAGGGATACACAACAGGCTATTTTAGCATCAGCTCTGTTTCCTCAGCCCTTGCTGGTCAAGTAAGTGGAACATGCTGTTTGCAAAGGTCTATTCACTCACAGGGAGGGGTGGTTTCCAGTTGATGCCTTTGATTGCTTTTCTGTATACAATTTAAACCCTGGAATTGTGTAGCTTTTAGAGGACAACCTAAGGTAGATTATGTCTTCCTCAGTAAGCCTGCCAATTTCAGTCTTTTTGAGAGGATAAGAGATAAGACCAGGGTGTGAACCAAGGGAAATCATCAAAGCCCTGTGAAGAGAGCCAGGGCAGAGGAAGGGGAGTGAAGAATAGAGAGACACAGGAAAGTGCGCTTGTTATGCATCAGCCCCTTCTTGAGTGGGTAAGTGTGTTTTCAACCTCAAATCCTGAATCAAATAGTGCCCCCAGCACTGGGGTTCCTGCTGATGACACTCCTGTGCCACAGGTCTGCTCCTGCTGACTGAGTTTTGCATTTTTATAAGGTCTGATTATAAAATGAATGACCCTAAAACCAGCATAACAGGGTATTACTGGTAATGGCTTTAGTCTGAATTATAGTAGTAGTCAGACAAATAGACCCACCCAACCATGTCTCTATACCCTACTCCATTTCATTTTATATCTCATCAACAAAATTGATTTAAATGGTCAGGATTCACTGCCAGTCACCTGATGTGCTCTCCTCATTGTTGTTTAAGGATCTTTTTGTTGTTGTTGTTCTTCAATGTTAAAATGCTTAATGTTTCTGAAACATGCCAGGTTTTTTTTTTCTAACCAAGTGAAAATATATTCAGCACTGAAGAGAACTGAAGGTATTTATTTTATTAAAGTATAATTTTAATTTATTTGTCTCTTTTAAAAAGAAGGCCCCAATCCTCTGGGAAATGTCATTTTATCAATGTTTTATCTTTGCTAAAATAAATAAGTAAATGATACAAAGTTTGAGGAAAGCATTTAATTACGTGGCACCCCATAGACAAGGTAGGCTTTAAAATGGATAGGTAATGATCACTCTGTAGATTTGTGGGGAACAAAACTCGGGGGGGGGGGGGGGGGGGTCCGGCGGGCCGCAAGGTCCCATGAGGGACTGCAGCTGTGTCCTGCTGCACTTCCCACACTGCCAGCAGAAGGTCCCACATGCATGTAGCTGCTGTGGGCTGGCAGTTGTAGTTCAAGGTTCCAAAGTTCCAAAAGCTGGCAGTCTGGTGGCAGGCGCAGGAAGGCCCAGGCAACACGTGGCGTTTTCCAAAGCTTTTATTGTTCATGGCATGGTGAATAGGTGTAAGTGTAGATGGTACGCCCTTTCCCCGCAAAAGTCAGGCTCCTCTGACTTTTTATAGGGAGGGGGGGAAAGGGGGAGGGAATAAGGGAATAACTTAATTAGCTACGCCCCCCCCACACTGCCTTTAGTTAACTCATTAATATTTTAATCTCTGGAGGTGGAGACCTGCTAATCACACCCTCTACCTATGTGCTAGGTGACCAAAGGCACAGGTTAAATAAAGTTACCTCATCCAGGGCCCAACATAAATTAATTTTTAAATAGTGACGACATTAACTGAATGTATTCAAGAGATGAATACTGATAATAAGAGTATACTTGCACTTGATTTGTAGTGGTAAGATGCCCTTGCTTTAGATATGGGTAATTTTTTCAATGTTATTCTATTTCCTAAGGATATGTAGTTAGCCAGAAATGTAGATAACAACGATACAGTTCTAAGTCCCAAAACGAAAAATAAAAAAGATCATCAGAAGTTTTTTGTCTTCTTTAGTTTTTTAAAATCAGGTAAAAAATCTCATATTGCACCTACAGAATTAAGTCTGCTTTTTATTATTTTCAAAATCTGTAATAGTAAAAGGCATGTCACTTTCTTACAGTATAATAGTAATTCACACTCTAATCATATTGTTATCACTTAACATGGAAAGACATTGATAGTTTTCTTTCTCTAGTTTATTCCCTGTAGCCACTGTCTAGAAATTCTAACTGGATCACAGCTGAAAATATTCTCAGTTCTCCATGGATTTGAATTTGGTACATCTTTACTTCTTTGTAAATGACTCTGGCCACTGACCATATCCAAAGTATGATTTCAAATTCTAAATTCTTTCTCCCGTGAAAATAAAGCAATATATATATATATATATATTTCTAGTCATAGTAAGCATGCTATCATTTTTCCAGGAATGCTTTTAGTATACTGTACTGCCACCTATGACAAAAACCAAGTGTCCACAGAATGTAAGCTGTTTCTTACATATAGTATTCAAATACTTTATTTGCTAGAGCTTTTTATGAACACAACATGACTATGAGAAGTAGCATTTTCAAAAAGAACAATTTCACCACTTTATCTTACTTAGGATTTTCATGACTGTTCATGGCTGGCAGATACTTTGAAATCTTTGTTTCAAAATTTTAGTATCTGTTCAGATCATCTTTGTCCTGACATTAACACATTAGGTCAATTTGTGAAATGTATTTGCATTATTGCATTTTTTTATATTTTATTTTGAAATTATAGCAGAAGAACAAAATTTCCCCCCTCCCTTTTCTCCCTCCAAATCTTCTCCACTTTCCTTTATATTCAAATATAATGTTCCAAAATATGCCTTGTTTAGTACATAAATGATACCTGTATGTATGCTCTCGGGAAGACTGAACAAACAGCCAATTGTCCTCTCTCCTGAGAAGATCAACTTTAGCTTAGAGAGGGATTCCTTAGAGAAGGAATCCCTGTGACTGGCAAAACTCAAAAAATTCAAAGTCAAATCATGGGTTACATGCTTAGGGCCTATATTGTGCTTAACACAGATTTCTAGACAGCTCTCTGCTTGAAATAGCTTTCACTTACTATTTTAAAATTCTCTCTATAAGCTCTTCTGCAAAATAAAAGCCCAGTCTTTTATTTGCATATCAATTCATTCATTACCCAGGTTCTCTTTTGATTATCCAATGAACCAGCATCCCATGACCACATTCCCTTAGGAAAAAAAAAAAAATATATATATATATATATATATATATATATATATATATATATATATAAAAGCGCAGACAATAAAATAGCTGGGTGGAACCCTGCCCTTGAATTTACCACTCATGCCAACCCCACCTGCTTCTGCACATGAATTCCCTCTGTCCCAGGTAGAACTCAGCAATCTGTCTGCCTTTGTAACCATAAACAAACAAACAAACAAACAAACACCTTAATTGCATGGGATCCTGCCCTGCAATCGCTACTCTCTAAATCTCTTAATCCCCTTCCTTATCATCTTTCTGACAAGCTGATTCATGGTGCTGCTACCTCTGTCCTTTTACATCTGTGAAGCTTCTTATACAATTCATGTTGCATTCTTATATTCTGCATAGTTGAGAAATTAAATATTTTTGAACTCATGTTTTTAGTCTTCTTTCCCACAGTCTTAAGGGCCATCCTAATGGTCTCAGGCCCATACCATTTTGTTGAAACATTTAACACACCCTTGCCTACCAGACGAGTGGAGTGCTGTCTCTGATTATCGTGGAGTCCTTTACTATGACAGAGAGGATATTGCTCAAAGGAAGAACATGAAAGTATGTACATTATTTTCAAACAAGCCTTATGCCCACAGCAGCCATCAACACTTGTGGAGGCCTACACCCTGTTGGCTCTGCTCCAAGGGTGACAACCATGGCACTATATCCCTACCATAGCTAATCAAGACTTGGCATACTTCTGGTCCAAGCTTTCCTCAGCTGCCTACAGCTTTTTTTCTGGAACTGAGGCCTCCTGGGTTTTCCCTACCTACTGTGGCAAGTCTAGCCTTTCCAACCCATATTTAATAAATTACGCTGGTGACATTTTATCATTGTACCCTTTGATTACATTAATGTACATTATTACATTTTCTATGTTACTAACATAGAAAAGGAACCTGCTTTTCCTCTTAAAGTTATATAGGTTTGTGCCGAATTTTACTATTTTATTTTGTCAGCTGTATTTCTTGCCTTAAGCCTCATCTTATAATATTGTAGATTAATCAACTGTGATTGTGGCCATGATAGGAGTTTTTAGCGAGGTTCCACTCAAGCATCGGTATTTTAACATTTAGAACCGGCTTCTTATGAGCAGAAAGCATTTGATTTACTGAGAAATCTTTTGTTTTAATATTAAACTTTATGGTATGAAATGCAATGTGTATGGTGAGGTTCTTAGCAGGCCCATGCCAAGGTGTCCACTGTGAAATTATGCCATGCTGCAGAACTGGTATATGGGAGGTTTATATGGGGTAAGGGAAAGCAGAAAAGGGATAGACACAGATGGCAGCATGGGTATGCTTGCAGGCAGGCAGAGAAGTGTGGGGAGGGCAGGGAAGAACAGAAAGAAGGACAGAAAGGATGAGAGACCTGTGGAAAACACATTGGAATATATAGAGAAAAAGAGACAGAGAGAGCTGGGGTGTCAAGGAATTCTTTTATATGCAGCCTGCACGTGGCATTAGTTAATGGCAGCAGGTGATGAAATAAGCCCTTTCTTGGTCTCTGGGTGGAGACTAGGGAAATGGCCTGTGAGGTAATATTTGACACATCAGTCTGAACTTTACATTTTAGCATCTATTAATCTGATATGGTTATTTTGATTTTCCTTTCTACTACACGGGGTTTCTTTATTTCTTGTATTCTGTTAGCTGCATCCTTTTACATTTCCTCCAAATAAATTTTTTAGTTGAATGATAGTTTTAAATATCATTTACTTGCTTGATTTAAAGGTAGTGCAATTTTCTATATTGCTCTTTGACCATCATTTCAAAACTTTTCTAACATTTTTACCTGTAAGTACACCCTCCACGTACTTCTTATTTTGTAGTTTTCCATAGCTATAATGTAAATTATATTTTTAATTAGTATACTGTTTTATTTTCATAGAAATTTTTTTCAATCACCAAGTTTTTAGAAATGCCGACTTATTTAATCTTCTTGTCCCATATCTCTTGTACCTAAGATTCTAATTTATTTCCCTTGTCATTGAAAAAGCCATTCTGGGTTATTTCTTTTTCCATAGATGTATTGAATAGAAACATAACCTTTTCATGTGCTTGAATAATTTTCTTTAGATTTTATTTATCCTAAACATGTTTTCTCAGGATAGTAAATTCTAAATTATTTCCTTTCAGACAAGAAAAATATGAATTGTTTTTCTATGGTCTATCACATAAGCTAAGATACCAGGCCTGCCAGTTTGTACTGGTTTTTCTACAGTTTCTATGAAAGGAAACTATGCTTTGATTTTGTTCTGTTCTTCTTTTACTATGTTTTCAATATGATATGCCAAGCTGTAGCTACACTTAAGAATTTATTTATGTCTGATTTATGTGGGTTCACTGCTCGTTATATTGAAGTTCTGTACATATTTTGCTGTTCTGTTTGTTTTTTATTGTTTTTAATTCTTCTTTCTTATTCTCTGTCCACTCCACAACTTTCCTTAAGATAACACAGTTGCTGATATGCTATATTTAACTGTAGTGTCTGTGATTCTGAATACGAACATTTCATTTTGACATTTGCTTCTTATTTCTCTTGTAAATCTTTAAGTATTACCTCAGCAGATCTAAGTGTATGTGCTCTGTTTGTCTTTCTATAAAATCAGGGTTATGAGTGCAATTTATTTACTTTTTCTGTTTTTACCAAAACACTATTCTGATGCTTATTCTCTTCATTATATTAATAATATTTAATAAATATGTACATATGTGTATATAAATATATATATGTATATATATACACCTATATATATATTATTAATAGTATATATGTATATACTATTAATATATATTATATATAGTATTTATTTTATACAGTTCACTGATACACTGGTATATTTCAAGTATACCTACATACATCTGAACACTATCAAATAACTATATTATTATGCAGAGTCTTAGAATCAGCATTCTAATAAGGTTTTATGCCAATATTAAGAGAGAATCTGAAGGGGTTTGCAACTCCATAGTAAAAACAAAAATATCAACCAACCAGATCCCCCAAAGATTCCAAGGACTAACCCACCAACTAAAGAGTACACATGGGGATACCCATGGCTCCAGTAAAATATTTCGCAGAGGATTGTCTTATTGGGCATCACTGAGAGAAGCCCCTTGGTCCTATGGAGACTTTATGACCCAGGGTAGAGGAATGCTAGGTTGCTGAGGCAGAAGTGGGTGGTTTGTGGGTGGGAGAGCACCCTCATAAAGGCAGTAGAGGGGGGAGGAGACAGAGAGTTTGTGGAGAAGAAATTGGAAATGGGGGTTAACATTTGAAATGTAATTAAATAAAATAACCAATAAGAAAGAAAGAAAGAAAGAAAGAAAGAAAGAAAGAAAGAAAGAAAGAAAGAAAGAAAAAAGAAAGAATGTGGACCATAGTTAGCTGAATTTCAACCAGTAAATGATTGAGCACTTTATGGTCTTTTTATAGTTCAACTCATTATTAGCATATAACCCTTCTAATAAAAATTATGGAATTTAATGAATGCCTCCCTTTTCCAGAAGTGTTCTAATTTCTGTGTATTGTATTATTTTACATCCCATGAAACTAATGAACTGTAACTTAATTTCTAGAAAGCCAACCTTAAAACAAGATACATTAAGTGGACGAAATACAACATCTCCCAGCTTCTTACTGATAGTACACTTTCATTTCTGGGTCTGAGCCCTGCAAATTCCCTCTGCTTTGGTATCCTAATTATATCACTTTAAATGCACACACACACACACACACACACACACACACACACTCATTCACTCATACACTGGCATTTATTTTCTTTTTGATTTATTTTTTTCAGTTTGATATAATTTATTATTAAAATTAATTATGGAGTTATTACACTTTTTTGCTGAAATCTAATATTGGTACACAAATATTTAAGTTAATTTTGTTTCACTTATTTTATAGGTAGCTGATATTCAGAGACAATCTTTTGGGCAGAGAAAAATCAGGAAGATATCATATATTTCATAATTTTTAAAATGTCATTTCATTTATTTAGGCACATTTTTATTTTTATTTTTTTCGATATAGGGTTTCTCTGTATAGCTCTGATTGTCCTGGAACTCACTCTGTAGACTAGGCTGGCCTCGAACTTAGAAATTTGCCTTCCTCTGCCTCCCAAGTGCTGGGATTAAAGGCGTGTGCCACTACTGCCTGGCTAGGCACATTTTTAAAATGTATACAGTTTACTTATGACTTATAATTCATACTCTTGGAAATAGTTAAAATAGTAAAGGTTAAAAAAGTTTGCAGTTCTTCTTGGTTCTTAAGTAAAGCCTAGAAGCTTCACCAAAAACTACCCTGGGAAGCTCTCTCTTCTGGTGCAGTTGTGCCACAAGTGTTATCAGAGTAGCCAAACACTCTGCGACTGATTTCAAAACCTATTCCACAAGACTGAACCCTTGCTAGCCACTGCTACCAAACCAACAAATGATCTCAGCAGAGGTCGTAGACCCCAGGAGTGAAACTATTATTATTAATATGCTAAATGGATATCTTATGAAATTTATTCCTAATGAGTTATCACTGTACTCATAAATTGTTACATTTGTCAATGTGCATCAGAAAAACTTCCATTTACAGTGCAGAGCTGTCAGCACAGAGACCACATTCAGTGAACATTCTAAGAATAAAGATTGTGTAGTGCTCGGCCATAAATCGCACATCAATGTTTTACTGTATCTCTGCTCAAAGCTTGGAATTCATTTCAGCAGCAGGGAAGAAAGATTGTTAGAGCTGGAGGCAGTGGATGACTACAGCCTAGCAGAGATTTTTGGACACAATCCGGTAGTTGCACATATGACCTCACATCTGTTGTGATAGCACGTCTGAGATCTGTAAAAATTCAAGCTAGACAATTTCCTAACATAGAACATTAAAGGGATCATGAAATTTCACCCCTAAATAAGGAGCTATTAGCTGGTGGTGAATTGTAAGGAAGACAATATTTTTTCTTCAAGGATATGAACTATTAAGGCTACCTATGTTCTAATGGATGGTCCTACAGTAAAGTGCATAGAGGAATTATGAGGTGGATTCAGGTTTTTAAAACATGTATCACATGAAGTTGGAGAGAAAAATGGTGGGGGAGGGTGGCAAGCAAGAGAATTTAGGGGAGGTTTGATCAAAACACACCGTGTGCCTGTATGAAATTCCCAAATCAAAATGAAGAAAACCACATATAAAACCAGACTCAGTTTCTTTGCATTTTTGGAGACCGGAGAAGAATTTTTGTAATCCTTCAAAGTTAAAGAGATGCCTGAGTTACCCATCTCTCTCAAGGGCCTACTTTTACTACCCATAGAAATTGTAGAATTGGATCATAGTGCTGTGATGAGAAATGGAGAGGTTCTAATAACTTGACCTTGAGTCAGGCCTCAGAGCTCTGCTGTTGACAAACCATTTCCTGTTCTATCCCAGTGGTCCAGACTCTGTCACCTGTGAAGCTGAAACTTAACTGATAAATAAATGTTTGCAACCAACTCTTATTCTGTTTAACAAGTTCCGGTGTTATAGCTCACTGACAGTGTGTCCTTAGTATGTACTCAACACAAGCTCAGTTCAGATCAAGTGAAGATGAATGGGGTAAAACAGGAAAAGAAGTGCTTCTTCATGCAGCTTTTTAAGTGGTTAGTTTATGGAGTAATTACTGATACCTTGGGAAGAGGAGGAATTATCTCTGTATAGATTTTTTTTTTGAACACTTGAATGTGACCGTTAATTTTTATGTTTTCTAAATATTTTGAACTTTCCGGTTTCCTCATTTTACATAGTAACCATTTCTGAATAAATAGACTTATTGATGGCTAGTTAATAGTACTCATTAACTTCTTATCTAGGAGGCAGGCTGCCTTACCTATGTGTAAAAAAATTGTCAAGTTAAGGGTAGCCTCTGGACCTGTCTACACAGGATTACCTAAGTTATCTTGATTAAATTGCAAATATAAGCTAACTGGAGTTGGTATGATTCTTTATACAGGGGATCTTGAACTCTATATGATTAGAAAATTCTGCCTAAGAACACCCATTCATGCTCATTGGTTTCTGCTCCTGATTTTTTATGTGATAAGGCCAGTTCCTTTAAGCTCCTGTATCTGTCACTTCCCTATAGTGATAGGAAATAACTGGAACTGTGAATGAAAGTAACCCATTACTCCTTCAAGGAATAAGACTAACACGCCTTGTCTTAATCTGTGTTGTATTGCTGTGAAGAGATAGCATGATCCTGGTTATTTCTGTAAGGAAAGAAAAACATTTAATTGGGGCTTACATATGATTTCATAAGTTTAGTCCATTATCAGCATGGCAGGTGGCACACACATAGAAATAGAGAGGGAAAGCTCTACATCCTGGTTTGCAGGTGGCAGGAGGAGAGGCACCACTGGTTCTGGTCTGGGCTTCTAAAATGTCAAAGCCCGCAACTCTTAAAAAGTTCAAAGAGTGTCACTTCCAAAGAATTTAAATAGATGAGTAAATGGAGGACATTCTTATTCAAAAGACAATGGTTCTTTTGTCATAATATTTTATGATGGCAATAAAAATAAACACAAAACCACAACAACAAAAAACTTAGGCTCTTTAAATGAAAAATTTCAATATTTGACACATTTTTACCTCTGTATCCATCTTTTAAAGATAATGAATTTAATAATATTTCTTTCCTATACCACACATTCTCTCTTTAAAGAACTCCAGATTAAAAATAGCATAGCAATATTTACATTTAAGTATTGCCACTCTCCTTGTTTTTCTCTACATGATTTCAGCCAAATGGAATCTTGTTTTCATAGTACCAAATGGCTACAACTGAATTTTCATTCTCTCTTTTTTACATCTGTAACTATGACTTCCCTTGGGCTTTTAAATATTACAAATAACTAAGTATTCCCTTCTGCCAACAATGTCCTTTCTTCATGTACAAAAGATGCTTATATCTGAATTAAAATGCTGGTCACTCTGTCCTACATGAGATACAGGATGAAACAGAAGTGTCCTTGAAAAAACAAATCCAATACACTTCACCAGTTCAATGTCATTATTTTTTTTATCTAGTGTAAGACAAGCTTGGTTTTGCTCCAAATATGTTCCCTCAATCCCAATAAAACCAGCTTTAGTCAGTCTATATTGCCCAATAGCCCTATAAATACCTGTGTGGTTGCTGGCCTTGAACAAGATCAATTATGGTGTCCTAGAAGATAGTGCCTTACAAAGTGACTTTATTTTTTAACTTATTAAAAACTCATTTTTCTACCAAAACTACAAAATGTGAACATGAGTGACTTCTGGAAACCATATTTATATCAAAATTATACAATTTTAATTAGTTTTGTCAATTAGCAAGACAAGTAAATCAGCAAAAGAGAGACAGACAACACTGCTGAAGTCTAAATGTAGTCCAAAATAAAAAAGTATATTTTAAGTGTAGACTTCTTAAATTTAGAGTTTTCAGATTTTAAAACTTACATATCTCAAGTTTTAGAAACAATAAACTAATTTTCCATAAATTAGTTTATTTGGTTTGATTTTTTGTGGTTTTTTTTATTCTTTTAATATAGTAGATATATGGTTATGTGTATTTATTCTCCCTTGTTTGTGTTTTTCCTCTCTCTGTGTGTTTTGTGTGGAAGTGAGAAGACAATTTAAAGGAGTTGGTTACATCTTTCTACCATGTGTTCTGGGATTGAACTTGGGTAATAATGCTTGGATAGTTCACAGTTCACTTTATCCACTGAGTCATCCTGCAAACTTACTTTATATATGACCACAAAAAAACAAGTGATACGTTAATTGAACAGTTACTTGAAACACATTCTACAAAGTCGATTTATAAGAATTTATAATTTGTAGCTTCTGCAATTCATGTTTTATCTTTCAGTACATGTTGTGATAATAAGACTATGTTGCTTCAAGAAAGGGACCTACTTCCTTGGAGTCTTGGAAACAAGGATACTAGTAGACTTTGCTTTGTGAATCAACTTTTCATACTCTGCTGATTTTATGTGCATCTGGAGTGGTTGGTACATGCCATATCTTATTTCACACACAGGTTGAAAAATTGCTTAGCAGAAATGGGTCTCTACTTGCTAAAAATGCTTGTTTAATTTACGCCATAAAACACGACCTATTTGGTGGAAGGTGCTTCATTTAATTTTCTTGTAAGGAGAATCTTGTGAGGATCTGAATTTACTGGCACCATATATGCAAATTATTCCTGTGATATATGGATTGTACTTTGGATAGCAGCCTGGCTGGCCATCCTGAAATCTACACAGCTATCTTCATACTGTTTTCTCTGCTGGTCTTCAGGCTAGACCATTCAATATTAATAGCTCAACATTTCAACAAATCTGTATTTGATTTCCTGCCTCACAAGCCCAGCTGGTTGTTAAAAGTTGAAATAAATCATTTTTGCCTAAATTAACAGTGTTCTTGACAATCTGTTTTATTATATTTACCCTTGAATCCCACTATGCCTTATAAATTGGAGCCGGGCTGATTTACTCTGACAGGAGGAGGGAGGAAGGGAGGTGGGAAGGAGATAGCTCACTTGCTCCCAGTAAAGTAGAGTTTTTAATCTAAGACCTAAGCTGCTGCTGTTGGTCAGGTTTTCAGAATGGTTATCTAGTTGTTTTACTCAATATTTCTCACATTATATGCTCTTCAGTGTGTATTGAAGATGATACTTCTGTATGTTGACATAAAGATGTATTGGTGATAGGGGCAATGAAGTGAATGAATGGCATAAAGAAGCAAAGAGTTATTGGTCTTGATAGTTTGGTCCTTGTTAGATAGCAGCTGGTGCTGAAAATTAATTAATGATATTAGAGAAAGTGTCAAATACACAATTACCATAAAATTATGAGTCTAAAAGTAATTTGAGAGCTCAAAATATATTTTCAACACCCAGGATTTATCAAAAGTGGGGTACTGTACTTGAGGATACCTTCAAAATATTCAGTTTGGTAAAGATTTTTCTTGAGAGGATTGGTGAGTGTTTTCTTTGGAGTCAATGCCAGCATAGAACATAAGAAACATAGTACAAGAGGGTGAGATGGGTACAGAAATAAGTTTTACTTTAAATAGACTCTAACCATATGAAATAGAGAGAGCATTTGGAAACCCACACATTTGTATTCAGGAAACATATCTATGCTGTCATTGGTATAACAGGTATGTGTAAGGAGCAAAGCATTTACCTTTATTAATTTTTGGCCAAAGATCAGCAGGTTGTGCCCTCAATTTGTTGTAATTCAGAAGGCACAGCAGACATAGGTTTCACCACTTTCTCTGATCCAGATACGAGATCCTGGAATTTGAAGTCATAGTATGTGAGAAGACTTCGGCAGAAATTAAGCAGGAGAACCTATAGCTTTAAAGCATCTCTTAACTGTGGAAGTAATGTGAATCACATCACGGGGGCTAGATAGAAGGCAATGACATCACCATCCTTGCTTCCTGGCATTCACCAGTTTTTGCAATGTTACTTACTTGAAACTTGCCTGGAGATGTTTTTTATTTCTAACAAATGGAATAACTGAGAAGTGATGTTACCATAAAGATCTGAGTTTCAGGTGATGGCTTCTGTGTTCTTTACTGTTAACATGACTATCTTGAGTATTTTGTTACTCCTTCTAAGAAGGACTGAAGCACCCACGGAGACAAAGTGTGGGACAGAAACTGAAGTAGGGGCCATCTGGAGACCATTCAACCTGGGTATCCATCTCATGTGCAGTCACCACAGGTAGACACTGATGTAGATGTCAGGAAGTGCATAATGACAGGAGCCTGATATAGCTGTCTCCTTTGAGCTCTGCCAGAGTCTGACATATTCAGAGGTGGATGCTCACAGCTTACCATTGAACTGATCAAGGGGTTCCCAATGGAGGACTTAGAGTAGACTGAGGAGTTGAAAGGGTTTGTGGGCCCCATGAGGAGAGCAACAATATCAACCAACCAGAGCTCCAAGGGTCTAAACCACTAGCCTGGGGTCACACAGGGAGGGACCCTTGGCTCCTGCTGTATATGTAGAGGAGGATGGCCTTGTCAGGCATAGGTGGGAGAGGAGATCACTGGTTCCATGAAGGCTGGACTCTGAGTATGGGGGAATTCGAGGGTGAGGAGGTGGGAGTGGGAGGGACACATCCTCATAGAAGCAGGAGGAGGGGGAATGCAATAGAGGGTTCCTGGGCAGGGGTTGGGGAGAATGGGGTAAGGGGAAAACATCTGAAATGTAAATAGAATATCTAATAAAAAAAATTTAAAAAATGACTATCTTGGGAAATCATGCAAACCTAATTTCCATTCCACCTGCATCTCTTTGCAGATGATAATGGGGAGGACAGAGAATCATCTCACATGGATGATCACGAAGGCAGATACCCTCCAAACACACAATGTAGTTAGCTTCTTAAATGGAACGTGTAAGCACATCCTTATTATCAGGTTTACAAAAGCCTCCTGAGAAATTTTGATTCATTAGAACCCAGCTAAGTCTGTCCTAATCCCTGGCCCAGAAACTGCGATTTAAATATTCTCATTTTCTTCCATTATTTTTAGGAAAAGTTATTATTGACATTCTACATGAATTTATTTGTTTATCTTTTAAATTTTAACTATGTAGCATTCATATGCAGGTGTAGGTATACAAATACCCAGAGACAATAACATTAGAGTAATAGTAGTTTTGGAGGGTTAGTTACTAATGTGTATTATTTTTTCTGCTACCAATTATCATAGATTAAACCAAAGAGACTCTGTTAGTTTGAGTGCAGTCATATGTTATTTTGTTCCTGTATGACAATATATATTAGACAAAAATAGAGAAGAAAAAACAAAAATAACAGCATAAAAATCAAATCTATTCAATGGATAATTATTGTATAATTGAAATATACATAGTGATACTAGTGATGGGTTACATATATACATCATAATCTGAGTAATTATCACACAACTATGCATGCTAACTTTATGCATATGTGAGGTAAGGGTTGTAAATGTAACTTAAACATTCTAATCTTTGGGTATTTGTATGTATGCCTGCAATTATAATTTTTTTCTCGAACACAAACCAACTCATAAAAAAAGTTATTTCATTGTTGTCTAAAATTGCCTCAGTTTTCAAGAAACTAATTTTATGTACTAACTTAGACTGGTGTTGTTGTTATCCAAATTTCTGACTATCTATCCATGTGAAATAAAATAATGTTGAAAAAAATTACCTACATCTAGAGCAAGAGCATACTTAGCACTACAAATAAAATGCAATTATACTCTTACTACCAGCATTCATCCCTTGGATTCAGGTATGTGATCACTAGTTAAAAATTATTCTGCAGAGTGATCATTACCTATCTTAAAACCCACCTGGTCTATGGGGTACGATGTAATTAAACGTCTTCTTCAAATTGATTTATTTACATGTTTATTTTACCAAAGGTACAACATTGATAAAATGTCATTTCCCAGAGGTTTGGGGCCTTATTTAAGCCACTACATTTCCAAAGTAAAATATTGGTTTTTTTTTAAACTGTTGTTCTCATAGAATATATTGATCCTGTTCTTTTCCTTCTCACAGTGCCTGCACCTTTCCTATCCACTTAACTTACTCTCTTTCTCTTTAAAAGCAAAAGTAAAACAAAAGCACTCACAAAATCCATGGAGTCTATTTTTTATTTGTCAACTACTTCAGATCATGAGAACGTCTTGGAATGTGTTTGGTAATTGCAGTGTCACTCCATTGGAGAAAACCGACTTTCCTTCCTCCAAAAGGTATCAATTGCAAATAGTTTCTTGACTGGGAATATGATTTTTGTCCATGGGGTTTTGTCTTTTTTGAACTTGTGCAGGTATTATACATGTTATCACAGTCTCTATGAACTCATATATGTATCAGTCTTGCTCTGTTTGGGTTTCCATCACCTCTAACTCTTAACATCTTCCTACTTCCTTTATAGTACAGATAACTGAGCCTTGAAGAAAGAGGTGTGATAAAGACTGCCCAGTTATTGTTGAATGCTCTCCAAGGTCTCTCTCACTGTCTGTCTATTTCTTAGTAGTGAATCTCTGTGTTAGTCACCCTTCATTGAAAGACAAAGCTTTACTTATGAGTGATCGACTGATCTATGGGTATAACAATATACCATTATGAATGGCTTTACTGCTAAGTTCACGAGTAGAATAATAGTATTTTCCCCTAGGATTCATGACTTATCAAGTCATAGGTTCTTGGTCTCAATAACACTAACAGGTATGAGTTGCAACTCATGGAGTAGAGCAATTCTAAAAACTGGTTGATTGCTCACATAATTGTGTCACTATTGCACCAGTATATCTTGTAGGAGCTTGATAGTGTAGCTCCTAGGGTCCCTAGCTGAGTGAGATTTATGGTTACATTTTTCTTCTGATAATATAAATAATACCTTCCATAATTGTGAATGGTATGCTGTACAGGTGAAGCTTCTAGCTGGACCCTAGCTATATATATCCATATTCTATGACATAAGAATGTGGTACAGTCAGGAAAAAAATAATAATTATCATTTTCAATTATCTATTAAGAGATTAGTTAACAAAGGACTATACACTGAAGAGCCACAGCAAGAATTCTTTTCAATGTAAACTTATTAGGCTCCTCTTTATCATATAATTATGGCAGAAATTAATTTTACCCATGCAAAGATCAGATACCTTTGTCAGTATAAGCATATACAGTGCAGTTTGTTTAGCTTGTTTGTAGTTTCAAACCATGGTTTAAATAAAAAGCAGAAAATTTTGTTAAATTTGACATTTCATCACCATTGAGAATCAGAGAAGTTATACATACCACAGCTTTCCATGTATTTGGCTCATGTTGAATTGATGGAGTATTAGGGGAAATATGAAAAATGACATTAGGATAAAGTATAATAGATTAAATGCAGCAATGAACATGATTTAAATTCTAGTAATTTTTTTGTATATTCTCCCTTTGTTATTCAAAAGGCTCAGGAGTTTATATCTTTCAACATCAAAGTGATATTGTGATACTATCTCTCAGAAACATGGTAAAACCAGTCCCTGATGATGAGGTTTCATTGTGGTATGCGTAAGATAACTAATTAAGGAGACATTTTTCTCACTTTATTTCAATATTTAAATTATTCCACAGTAGCAGGAAAAGTTATTTTTAGGAGGAACATGGGATTGCCCTATATATTTTAGACACTAATGAGTTATTAAGCGGGAGGCTTTGTCTTCTTTCCTGTGTAGAACTCTCCTGGCAGCTCTGATTATATTGACTAGAACCAAATATCTGAGAAGTATGTCTAAGTATACTTCCTGTCTAAGGGACTGGACTTACTATGCTTTCTGTGTATCTTCTCTGATTTTACACTGTTCACTTTGAATAAGTTTCTAAAGTCAAGGTGGAAGATAACTAAGCAGCCCAGAAAACACTTTAATTCATAATGATAAATGACCCCACAGTCTCTGGGAATCTTAACAGAATCAGTCTCATCTCTTTGAGCTTGTATGATATTAGAAGAATATTAAGTGACTGAATATTAGGTCTGGATATCAGGATCCTTTTAAACCACTCACTATCTTAAATTTAAAATGATATATGGTTTCCATAACCTATGGCTGTTTTCTTTCTGGTAAATTTATACCAAGATAAATCTTTATGACCTTACATTTAGAGATACCTTAAACATATACACTTTACACACACACACACACACACACACACACACACACACACACAATTTGGAATGTTCTTTTCTCTGTTTTTATTACTAACAAATCCACACAAAGAAAATATACGACTATTTACTATACTTTTGTAAACAAACGAAAGGGCTGCTTAAAAAAAACTGAAAATCTCTACTTCATATGCCAAAAGAAGCAGTTTTCTTTTAGATTTTAATATTTAGAGGTAAGGCAGGTTTTATAAGTTTGTGAGATTTTATGAGGCATTTTGGATTTCTCAGATTACATTTCTACCAGGAAATAAGCACACACTATATTGGATTCCCTGAAAGTCATGATGCAGCTCACTGCAAGGCATCACTATTCTTTCCCTGAGTCAGCCTCTATTGAAGTCTCATGGAGCTGCTCTATTGGTGTCTCTATAGAACTTGGCAGGGGTTACAGCTAGTAGTCTGTGACGGCAGAAGTCATTTCTCTTTGACAGGATCCATAAAGCCACAGGCTGTAATAACTCCTCTGATGGGGATACTTTTTGTCTTTTTACCATTGCCTTTTGCACTCAATGGGTCCTTCACCTGTGGGGAACGATTGTGACTCTCTGAGGTCCTGTTCTACCTGTGACCTCTGATCAGCCAAAGTGGCAGTTTTTCCTCAAAATGAATTTGCTACTGGGTAGTACATGCAATTTTAGTGAATTCTCATTCTCTAAGGACCTCTAGTAGCTGCCTCAGTGCCCTCCCAAGGTAACAAGAGGCAAGCTCATAACTTACTAGATGCTCACTCTCTCCGTTCACTTTTCACATGGTCAGACAGAAGGTACTAGCTGTGATGAAGATGTAGAACTGCAGACAGACAGTTGAGGGGGAAACGTACAATGTACTGGTAATGAGTACATTCTCCCCCATCTTCTCCCCAAAGAAAATATAATTTACTTTTATATTCAGGCTTCTGAACAAAGTCCAGTAGTGAATGAGCTATTTAATTCTAAAACTCTCAAATCATTCTTGAAGAACCCGTGCAAGTTTTTGAACTTACTAGCAACGTTTCTTAAAGTATAAGATTGGACTACTCTCATTTAAATAAATGATAGTTCCAAGTGTCGGTGCGTATTATTTTGAAGCTTCAGAGAAAATATTCCTGAGTTTTGAAGGTTGTCATGCATCTTAGCATAATATCTAACACAGCAGCAAAGAAACCATCTGACCTTTATGATCATACTCAAGAGATTTGGAAAAAGAGGAAGGATTTTTTAAAGGGATTACAGTGAATGTTTTTTGCATGTTTTGAATATATATATTCAATATATATGTGAATATAAATATATATCAATACATATAAATATACGTATTTCCTATACAGTGAGATACTGAGATAAAATCCTAACATCAATTCTTCTGTTTCCTATAACTTGGGTACTCCTACTTAAATCATTTTGCATAGCTATAAATATGGATCATATATATATATATATATATGTATATATATGATCATATATATAATGATTTATGTATACTTATGTATATTAAAATATTTATAAAATTAAAATATGAATAAATATATCTAATATTTGCTCCTAGTGACCAATAAAGCAATTTAAATTTGGAGCTGTTTAAGAAAGGAATATATAATGAAAAAATTTTAAACCTGAAGATATTCTGCCTCACCAAACCATGAATATTATTTTAATTTACTTTGTTTGCCACATACATAAAAGAGACTTCATCTCTAAATTTTGACATTTGTGAAACAACCACAGATAAAAATACAATTATATAAAATTGAGGAATTTTGTTGGTGGTTGGTAGACTATGCAAGGAGTAGATAAAGCTTCTAAATCTCAGTGAAGTTTATTAATATAACTCTCCATCTGGTCAGTATTCTGTTTATTAATATAAATGAAACAGAAATTTTACTGATCCTGGCAGTGTAAGGTTGAACAACCCTCTGTGTGGGGAGTACGAATTATTATAGCAAGACAGAAAAGAAGACTCAGAGATAAGAAACAAGAGACTAAGTTTAGAAATTAGGAGGGCTGTCGAGTCAATATTGTGGCAGCCTGGAGGGTAATTCTTGTAGACTTTATATACTTTACAACACCATGGGAAACAAAGTCACAAGATAGCAGAACACAATGGTTAACATGCATTTGATATCTGTACCCCATCCAGAGGTCTCCTTATTCCTCTCTGTTCCTTCCTCCAAGATTAACAGAACATTTAGCCCTTGCCTTAAGCTTCAAATATATCTCCTCTTATCGTTCTATGTGTCAACAGGCTCAAAAAATCTGCCAATAGACCCTGGTCCTCTTTGACTTTGCCTGACAGCAGGCTTTCACAAAAACAGACAAAATGGCTCCCAATAAGAAATACTGATGGCATTATAAACCTGCAGGAGAATTTATGATACATAACACAATTACAGAGGGCAAACAAAGCCGAAACTTCATGTTGTGTCACAGGCATTGGAGATGTGCTAATTGATCCAGAGGAAATATCTTTGATAACAGGAGCTTAGCAGTATCCTAGGTTTCAGTTTTGATAGCTAGTTAATTCTGAAAGCTGGAATGATAAATAGGTTTTATACATTGCACAAAATCAAAAACAATTTGTTTCTATTTTAGATCTGATATTCTTCAAATACTCATAAATTTTAGGTAGTAAATTTAGAATGTATATAGTGACATTATAAGAATCAAATCTGCTCTGAGCTAAAAGTTATGTCTAACCATAATATAATAGACTTGAAATGATTCTTGATCTACAAAATGAAAACAAATTCAGAATTAAGAGTGCTTTATTGTAAAATAATTAATACTAGATAAACAATTAGGTAAAAAGATAAGGAAAGTCTCCTGTTTTGAATATTGCTTTCTATCTTTTTAGCACACTGTTGTGGGAGCTATTTAAATCTTAGTCGGCATTCAATCTGGCTTTACTTAATCAGCTGCCATGTTCCCCACTAGCCTAGGCCTGCAGTCCCAAGCAGTGGCAAATTGCTGCTGCTCAGTTTATGCCATCTGCTGGCGTGGTCAGATGCACAAGCCCTGCCACCCACGAGACACCAGCATGGGAAACTGGTCTGCCAATCTTCCACGCTCTCTCCACAAGGTTGGGCTTAGCCCAGACCATCCCACCATCCACACAGGCCTGGTACAAATGAGACTCTAAGGCTTAGATTATCTAAAGGCTTTATATATTTGGTAATGCTCGATAACAAGATGCCCACACAATCAGAGGTGTAACCCAACACCCAACCTAAATATATCAGCTACCTTTGACTGCTAGAGACAGGCACACATCCGCTTCCATGTTCCTCTCTCTCTCGTGCTTTCATCCCTCAATTCTCCTCTTCCTTCTTCTCTTCCTCTCCTTACTCCTCCTCTTCCTTTCCTTACTCATCCCACCTTAGCTCCTCCCAACTTGCAGGAAAAATATCCTGCTACAAGCACACTTTATGTAGAGTCAGTGTGGAAGAAAGAGATTAGAAGTAATCTGATTGGCTTAATTATAACATTAGCAAATGTAATGATCATGACTTCATGTTTATTTTCTTATAAGCTCCAGCCACTCTCTCAGAATTCACAGGTTACATTTTTACAAAATGGAACTTCTCTTCTTTAGGATGCTAAAAAGTTTAATCCCATGCTCTTTCCTATAATATCAAAGTCATACTATACCTTCACATATATTTTAGCAACTACATACTAAAGTGCTACCTTGTGCTATTATGGTGTATAGACTCTGAAATTCATTGAAGTTAGGTTTTTACTTTGAAATTTTAGACTTAGGGAAAATGTAGGTTATGACCTTACCCCTTCGGCTATAGAATTTTTTCATTCAGCTTGGGCTGCTGATATGGAAAAAAAAAAGTTGAATTACTGGTTTGAAAACTGTGTTAAAAATCCAAACAAATAAACAAAGCAAAACAACAAAATCAAGTACAAGGCTATATTTTTCTCTTGCTATGTTTATGATTATGTCTAAATGTATTTAACTTTTAATTTAGCATATTGGAGGTTTCCTCAGCTTCTTAAATCTATGGATTTGAGTTGCTGAGCTCAATTTGGAAAAAAATCAGTTATTTTTATTGAAAATTTTCTCTTTCTGCTTCTTTCTATTACCCTGTGTGCATATTCTATATTTAGATGCTTTCTCAATCTTTCTGAAATGTCAGAGAACTATGTCTCCTTCAGGCATTTCTCCTGTTCTTTCATGGCTGCTATTGTCAGTCCATTTTTGAGAGAATGTACTTTCTTTAGTCATAAGCTTATTTCCGTCTTGAAATATCAGGTGTTAAACTTTCAAGGATATAAAATATTGTGTTTAATTGTTGTCACTGTGTGAGCATATTCATTCTGCCTTTTCTCCTTTAATGTAAAAGTTTATTCCTGTACCTCATGGAACATAACTGCTTTACTATTCATTCCATTTCTCCAGAAGAGTTGATCACATTTTGTGGTTCTTTGCATTGTGTTTAACTTCAGCTTTGAACCTAAATACTTGACTTGTAGGCACTGAATCATCAATTTAGTTAAAACTGCACAATTTTATCTGTGCCACGATCATCTTACCTTAGTTAGAGCACCTTGGAGCCTACTCTATCCTGTGCATACTCCAGGACTGTGCTTCTGGATTAGTTCCTAATGCCTGTTCTTCAAATCCATACTGATTGGAAACTAATGAGATGAGATGCATCGATATCCCATCTGTGAGAATGTTGGTGACATTGCTTTATCTTGTGATCACTTATTTTATATACTTATTCTCTTTCCTAGCTCCATGCCTTTGCTCACCATAGAAGGCAAACAAAGAAGTAGACACTGCAAATAGAACACACATAAACCTGAAAAATTAAGGAAAAAATAACCTATTCATTTCATCTCTCAAGTTCAGACCACAACTTTATGGGGAGTTAGATAGGCTCTGAACACTGAAAAAAATATATGACACAATATGATATATAATATGATATGACTTGATTAAGAAATGATATGGTATGATAGCCAAATATCTTAATATTTTTTGCATGTATTTCTTTCAGATAAAAATCCACTCAGAGGTGAGCCCCTTAGTGGATCCCAGAGCCAGTGAAGGTAACAGCTGGTGTTTACCATCACTGTACCTACTGTGCTAAATCAATTAATTGATTCTTTTTCTCCTCCTATTTTTTATATTTATTCTTGTCTTCTTTATTTCATAGCAAGTGAGACATATACTTCAGTCATGGTTATGATATGTGTCTGTCATCATTTAAATCATTCTCAGTAAGTCTAGTTGAACAACTAGTGTCTCCTCGACTCTCCATTTTTTTTTTGTAATTCCTAAATAAAACTCCTATAATCTATTTTGTGTAATCTAAATTGATTTCCTGATTTTTCCAGTGTCCTTTAGTTACTCTCTAATATTCTCTTGATTTCACTTCCTACAAGTTTGTGGTCTGAATTTGAAAGATGAAATGGGTAGTATTTTTGTTTTCTGGTAAGATTTCAAGTTAATATATGTGCTCTTTGCAGTGACTCTTGTGTTGCTGTACTATAATTTGTTCCCCTAGTTTGTTTATATGGTTTTTAGGTAAAGTGTAGGGAGATTTGCACACCTATTTACACATCTGGCATTTTCTTAGTTATTTTATGGATTTATTTATTACAATTACACACACACACACACACACACACACACACACACACACATATATATATATATATATATATATATATATATATATATATATACTTGTGTATATATATATGTGTGTGTGTAATTGTAATAAATAAATATATACTTGCACACATGTGCACATGCACATACACAAAGTATTATTTCTTTCATTAACACACATTTTTATCTGGCATAAAGTGAATTAGAAAAAATTAATGACATTTTGCAGTAAAGTGAACAACTGATATTCACAAAGTCTAATGGTATAACTACAATCTGTTATAACATAGTTCATGGTGGGCACGCAAGTCCTTAATTTTAGCTTCATGCCTACATTCAGTGCTGATATTCATTGTTGACAAACTGCCTCTCTGTAAGCTTCAAAACATAAGTGATATGTTCATGTGTCAGAGCTCCTCCATTGTTCACAACTGCTTTGGAGAAATATGCTTAGGATGTAATCACGTCTTTCTGAAGGGAGGGGTTGGGAGCTCTGTAAACTCTGAAACACTGAAAACCAAGATTATGCTGGCTCTCAGTGAGAATATTTTAACTTTTGTATTTTATGAGAAAACATTTTTTTTACCTCCCAGAAAATACGATTGAACAGCCTGATTTTTCAAACTCCCTTTGCTTGATTTCACACTTTGTTCTTGGTGCTTGTCTTAACAGCATATACAGCACAGTTCATGAATGCTAAACAAGTACTTGTTTGCTGTTTGGTTTATGATAGACTACAATGCCACAGAAAATAACTTTCTTTACACAGAGTGTGAGCTGAATATTTTCCTGACTCCAGAAGGTGTTCACTTCAATAGTTGTGCAGGATAATGAAATCAAAGTGCATTGCCATGCTCATTGAATACTAAATATTCACAGTTACAATATGTGATGTATCATACAAGGTATTCAACATATACATTTAATTATGCCCTGACATTTATTCTATAAAAATGTTCTAAATATTTAAATGTGTTTTCTTTTAAACATTCAAGTATAATTAATAAAAATAATAGTGAAATTTGATAATATATACAGTGAAGCAAATTCATAAATGCTAAACAAATACATGATTTGAACTAGGGTGAGGCTGAGTAGTACAGTCCTTATTCCACACGATCTAGATTCTTGGAATCTGCTGTTCTGAGGAATATGCCTTTTATGTCTTTTGATCTTCTTTGAAGACTTGAAAGCTGTTTTGTGCTTTCTTTTATAGAATTTCTGCATATGTTAGAATAAGGTATTAAGAAGTTCTTTTCTGTTCATGTTCTCAGAGTCTTCAAATCCTTCTGTATCTACATGTCTATAGAATTTCCAATATTAAGTCAGTATTCTGATATTATATATGGAGTGTTTTAATCATAATCTTCTTCTACCTTTCCTCTTTATTTTATACTCATCCATCATAAGACTGGCATTATAGTTTACTTTATGTAAAAAAAATTCATGTTATGATGTATATACAGAATCTAAATGTAACATATAACTGTACATAATAATCAATCTGGAAACTGACAAAGCACAGTGATTTCTAATCAAAGACTGATTCTTATTCATCAGAAATTCTCTTTGAGTTAAAATTATATTTGTTTCTCTAGTACCTAAGATAGTTTTGCCCTTCCTTAAATTACATTGATAGGTAGTCAATAAGTATTACTATTATGCACAGCCTTCATTTGTTACATCACATACTAATATAACTAAACTGCCCTTTGTAATCAATGGCAAAATTTTACAACTGAGAACGAGTCACTAAATAAGTGTCATTTATCAATAACAAAATTTCTTTAAAAATACCATTTTTGCTAAGTTATTGAATTCTATATTATCTAAAATAGAAAAAATTATGCAACACAAACAGCTGCCACCTGATGCCTGGATCCTACATTCAAGGCCCTAATAAGTATTTATGATTCAAATGTCTGGAATTTATTTTCAGTCCTTGATTTTAACTACCTTTTCCTTTAAACTGATGGCTCTGTATTTAATAGAAGTAAGACGATAAAAATCAATGGAAATCACCTGACTGTTATTAAAAATATATTTGAAGAAAAAATAATAGTTATAAAACATGTACAACCAATTAAATATTTTATCCATTTAAGACTGTTTATCAGCACTGAGCTGATCCTGGACAGCAGCTCTGCCCCCAATATCACAGAACCCAGAGGAAACAGACTTCCCAGGAGCATTAACCCATGCAGTATCTTAGGTAAGCAGACAGCAATGTCCACCCCAAACAGGGAGTAACTGGGACCCACTGAGACCCAGGAAGTCACTCCTGGCTCAGAGCACTGGTTCCTTCCTATCTGAGCCTGAGCACTGAGCAGATATTGGGCTCCAGTTCTAACCCCAGTGGTAATGCCCACCCCACACAGTTCTGATACAATCAAGATAATAGGAAAGACAGGCTCCAATCAGAGACAGGGCAGATAGCACTAAGTAGATCCAGATGGTGAAAGGCAAGCACAAGAACATAAGCATCAGCAACCCAGGGTACTTGACATCATTAGAACCTAGCTCTCCCACACAAGAAAGTGCTGAATTCCGCATATCACTAGGAAAGCAAGATTCAGATTTACAATCATTTCAAATGATGATGATAGAGAACTTTAAGAAGGACATAAATAACACTTTCAAAGAATTTGAGAACACAAGTAAACAGGTGGAAGCCCTTAAAGAGGAAACACAAAATGCCCTTAAAAAATTACAAGAGAATACAACTAAACAGGTGAAGAAATTGAACGAAACCATCTAGGACATAAAAATGGAAGTAGAAACAATCAAGAAATCACAAAGGGAGACTAGCCTGGAGAGAGAAAACCTAGGAAAGAGATCAGGAGTCATAGACGCAAGTATCACCAACAGAATACAAGAGATAGAAGAGAGGTGCATCTTCTGCATCTCAGGTGCAGAAGATACCATAGAAAATATTGACACAACTGTCAAAGAAAACACAAAATGCAAAAAGTTATTAAGACAAAATATTCAGGAAATCCAGGATGCAATGAGAAGACCAAATCTAAGGATAATAGGCATAGATGATAATAGGCATAGTTCTAATCTAAAGAACGAGATGCCCATAAACATACAAGAAGCCTATAGAATGCCAAATAGACTAAACCAGAAAAGGAATACCTCCTATCACATAATAATCAAAACACAAACTGCACAAAGCAAAGAAAGAATATTAAATGCAGTAAAGGAAAAAGGCCAAGTAATATATAAAGGCAGACCTATCAGAATTATACCAGACTTCTCACAAGATATTATAAAAGCTAGAAGATGCTGGACAAATGTCATACAGAACCTAAGAGAACACAAATGCCAGCCCAGGCTACTACACCCAGCAAATTACCATAGATGGAGAAACCAAGATATTTCACGACAAAACAAATTTACACAGTATCTTTCCACAAACCAACCATTACAAAGGATAATAGCAGGAAAGCTCCAATACAAGGAGGGCAACTATACACTAGAAAGAGCAAGAAAGTAATCCTCTTCCAACAAATCCAAAAGAAGATAGCTACATGAAGGTAATCCCACCTCTAATAACAAAAATATCAGGAAGCAACAATCACTGTTCCTTAATGTCTCTTAGCATCAGTGGACTCAATTCCCCAATTAAAAGACATAGGCTAATGGTCTGGATACATAAACAGGACCCAGCATTTTGCTGCATACAACAAACCCACCTGAGTGACAAAGACAGACTCTACATTATAGTAAAAGGCTGGAAAACAATTTTTCAAGCAAATGGTCCTAAGAAACCAGCTGGAGTAGCCATTCTAAAATCTCCAGCCCTAGAACACAAAGGGAGGGACTAATGGCTCCACCTGTATAGGTAGTTGAGAATGGCCTTGCCAGGAATCAGTAGAAGTGGATGGTCTTGGTGCCTGCAGCTTTGGATTCCCTAGTGTTAGGGAATTTCAAGAGCAGGAAGGCGGGAATGGGAGAATGGTGGGAGCACACCCTCATAGTAATTGGAGGAGGGGGAAAGGGGTAAGGAGTTAGGCATCAGTGGAAGTGGAGGGCCTCGGTGCCTAAAAGTTTGGATTCACTAGTGTTGTGGAATTTGAGAGCAGGGGAGAGGAATTGGGAGGGTAGTAGGAGCACACACTAATAGAAACTCCTAGAATTATATGGATTAGACATGACAGAGTCAGGCCACCGGAAGACTAGAATCCAGAATTCAAACAAAAAATTATCTTGATAATAAAATTTGTTTTGAGAATTATATATTGCAGAATACACAGGCTTGGTTTATCTATTCATTGAGCAAGCTGAGCAGACCTGTTTGAACCTCTGATGTCCTGGAATTCCAGCTGGATGCAGTGAAGACATAGTGTAAGAGGCTTATCAATTTACTCTTCCCCCCATCTGTCTTCTAATATAACAAAGCCCATAATCAGCTTGAAGAAGTTAATGAAGAGTTAGCACCCCTATTCCCTGGGCTTAGGAACTGAGGTGGTTAATAATGGGCTGTCTTTCTAGGGAAAGGTGGTGGTTTTGTTGGAACAGGGAGGATTAGCTAGGATTTATTGCATAGCCATAACCTATTGGTAGAAATATGTATAATTGTTATTCAGATGAAGTTATAATTTCTTAAATGGTACAAAATTTACTTTGATTTCAAATTTAAGGTTTTCATTGGTTCAAGCTTTTTATCGATATAAAAGTGAGATTCATATTGTTACTCTCATAGGCATTGTGCATGTATAACACATTTAGGACTACAAGGCTTAGATCCAGTCCTTCTTTAACATTTTTAGCTGCTTTGAGATGGTTAGCCTGTGAGTTAAGGGCCTACAGCAAATTCATAGCTCTGAGTTTATTGTTAGGGTGTTTTCTATATTTTATTTAGAAATAGCTGGGTGAAGTTAACAGACAACAGTCCAGATTACCTTACATGGATAGTTGGATTTCAAAATATTAGAAGTCCACAAAATTGACATTTCAAGCATTTCTGTATTAATGTTCATTTTGATTAGAGACCTGTCTGCTCCTGACAGCTTCCTGTCTTAGATTCTAAGAAGAAATTGAGCATCTTTGGAGTTACTCCAGTTGTGGTGAGACAGCCACTAGGCAAGAATTGCCTCTTCCCATCTAAAGACAAATCACTGTCCAGAAAAGGACACACTCGCAGAACAGTTGACTGATTATACCTGTCAAGACAGAGTAATCAGCCCTTAATAATACTGCATCACTAGGTCTGTCAGATGATCCTGGGCCAAAAGGCTGAAGATTGGATTCTCCAACGTTTTTGTAGCATAGGAACTTTCCTGGTGTTCAGCAGTCTCTACAAATTGGCTAGGATTTAGAAGCTATGCTTAGTGCTTCCCATAATTTCAGTTAACTCAGTCATTCTGGATTTCTGACAGGGTTGAAGACTTATAGTCTCATAGCCACTCCTGGCTATTTATGTTGAAAGAAGAGATTTGAGAGGATGGTTTTCAGCTGATGTTCATTCTAAAGCCAAGAAAAAAGCCCGCTTCAGAACTAAGTGTTTTAGTTTAGAGAGATGACAGAGGTTCTGGTTAATCAACAATATGATGGATTGGATATTAGGTCTATCTTGTACCTCACTGATACAAATTGGTATATTTATGCTCTAAGTGTGTTTTAAGAGAAAAGTTTTATTTTAACAGAAAAGGTGATATGGAGGAGGAGCTAAGTTGAGAGGAAGACAAGAAGTAAAGAGAGGAGGAGAAGAAGGAGAGCAGAAGCTAGGTGACAAGAGAGAGAGAGAGAGAGAGAGAGAGAGAGAGAGAGAGAGAGAGAGAAATCGAGAGGGGGGCATGGAGGCAGATGTTCACATGTCTCCATCAGTCAAAGATATCTGATATATCTAAGTTGGATATTGGGTTACACTTCTGATTGAGCATTACCAAATTTATAGTCTTTGATTAATTTTTTTAAAAAAAATTGTATAAAAGCAAAAAGGAAAATGGGGCATGGGATAGGTGTTTTGTAGAGAGGGAAATTGGGGAAAGAGGATGGCATCTGAAATGTAAATAAAATATCCAATAAAAAATAAATAAATAGAAATCCCCACACATTTTGGCAACCTGATACATCATGTAAAGTGATGAATATGTTGAGAATATAAATTTTTCATTTCGTGTGCCCATTAATGGTGATCAGTATTTGTTGTGAAGTAACCATTAATGTGAATGTAGAAAATTCTAAATGTATAAATTTATCAGAGTGACCCACAAAATAACTTTAGCTTTAGGGACTTTCTGCTTATAATCTATGTTGAATATAAAACACAAGTGTTCTGGTTTTTTGTATGTTAACTTTGGTTAAACCTTTAATGAAAGATAACTCAACTTTTAGTGTTAAAAGAAAAAAGAAAACAAAAACAAAAAAAAAAAACCCGACTGTTTATCCATAAAACTGGGAAATCTAATGGGGAAAATGTTGACATCTTCTTCCCTAAAAATGAAAATGATTTAAGTCAAACATTTCTACAATTTTTTACATATATATTTTTGTATTTGGTTTTATTTTTATCTATGTATGTGTCTGTGTTGTACACTTATGTGTACATAATTGAAAGTCTCCCCAGAAGCTACAGGCATGGGATTCCCAGCAGTGAGACTTATAGGTATTTGTAAGTTTCCTAATGTGGGAGCTGTGAATTAAACTCAGGTCCTCTACAAGGGCCATATGCACTTTGACTACCAAGAAACCTCTCTTGCATATCACACATATATTCTTTAAGCACGTATTACAAACAAAAGCAGTAAGCTAATTGCCGTATGCCTTGATCTGATGAGCCTCTATTAGTAACCTGGAGAGGATAAAGAAAAGTGAAGCTTCCAGAGGAAGTAACATGTTTAGGAACATTTAAATAACCAGGTGAATGAATGATAATGATCATGTTGAACAAAATTCTTCAACTGAAACTATTGCGTAAAACATAAACATGCTGCAAACTACCCCAATTGGAGCATGGCTGCGGTATGAAGTTAAAGACAGGAGGTGGGAAGCAGGGTATCTGTTAGACATATACAGATTCATCATGAGGGAATGTTATGCCATAGATAATAAGTAGTAAGCTAAACTGCCTGCCTGCCCAACACATCCTTAAAAATGAATAGGCAAGGACAGTAGTTCCCTCACTTCCTAAGTCAACTGTCTTCATTCTCCATTTAAAAAGAAATGTTCCATCAAACAACAAAACACTCTTCTTTTTACTGAAGACTGTATTAAGTGAGAAATTACAGTTATAAATTAATAACCTTAAGTAAATATAAAAATTATGTGTATAATAAATGATGATCTTATCCATCTGGTACTGTCTCCTTCAAGTTGTACCCAGGTTTCCAAACATATCTCCTCTGAACTTTATGCCATTTTAATAACCCAACAAACCAATTTGTGCCTCCCTTGTTCACATGACTGTGGTGTCCATTGGGTTATGAGCAACCTTCCAGTTTCCATCCCTCCACCGGAGAAAAGTGACTCACCCCACCTCAGTAGGTATTAGATGCTAAGGTGTGAGTAGGTTATAGTGAATTCCTCTTTAGTTCATGTACCATATATTACCGTCTTGGTTTTGTGAACTTCCTGTGTGACTAACCATTGGTATTATCAGTCATTATGTATAATAACTATACCATATCAGGAGATCAGCTTTTCATGGCACTAAGTAGGACATCATATAGGCATGCTAAATTTATTCTTTTGAAATTATCCTGTGAATGACATTTTCTTATACACAGTATTATATAAGAAAATGTAGTCACAGTTGCTAGTATCCTAGGCCATATTTCTAATAAAAATTCAAGTCTTAAGTTTAAAAAAATTGTCTCAGACCATGCACAATTTTACATATTCTTTGCATGCTGCAAAAAAATCAAACTCTAATGAAGAATTAGCCTGGCTCTATGGTTTTCTAAGTAATAGGAGTAATAGTCTTTTATAATAAAAGGAATTTTGATGTAGTGTTCGTATAAAAGAATATGTAAATTAGAATGAAGAAACAGGTAACTTTGTATTATGTTTAAACCATGTGTGAGGAGTTATGAATAATTGAATAAATTATATATTCAAGTGATAATATCATGGCCAACAATGATGAACTTTCAACAGATGGAGACATTCTCCAAAACAACTTCTCATATTAATATGAATATTTAATGAAACCCTAGAAATCAACAGGTTTCTTATTTAATTAATGTATTATGTTTAGAGTTGTTTTAAATAAATGTATGAGATATTTCCTGTTTGTGAACATTATAGATAAAACAGAAAAAGTATCTTCTTAATATGTTGAGATAAAATAAAGCACAATTTTATATTTATATCTTTGTTATTTTTAAAAGTACTTTTGATTTGATTTATTTGAAAATAGTTTGGTGTGTGATAAATTAGGCTTCATTAGCATAGCATTAATATTTACCAACACACAGAAAAGTTATTCCTCAGGGATTATTCCTTCTCATGCTGAGATATAAACTATGATGTAGTTTAGTGTTTGTGATTGGAAATCATTTTTGCCTTGCTGGGGTTCACTCACCTCTTTGCATTTACTTTATATGTTAGAGCACTGACACCAAGCATTCTTATGCACTTAAATAGCAAGGTGATTAAAATATAATAAAATACGTTATAGTTTCAAATTTCAAACCAGATTGTAAAGTAACTTTACCAAATATATTTGTCTTTTGTCTCCCTGTTTCCCTAGACATACTATGTTCTAGACTTTGCCTTCAGAAGGAAGACCATATGTGAGATAACAGAATACCTTTCTTGTAGACTTTATGTCACTTCTTAAGTTATTTATTCTTAGATATAAACTGAACATATATGACTTACAGGTTACTCTACATGACTGTAATTTTACTTCTGAGCATTTTCTTCTTACAGCATTTTTTTCTGAATAAATATCTCTGTGTAATTGAGAATGCTATATAAATTCATTTAGTAAAATCAAATCCATTTGTTATGTTGAACCATTTTTGCATTATGCAATGTCATCTGACAGCTCAGGAGGAGGATTCACTAGAGGGTCCTAAAATGTTAATTGTTGTTATATATTTGCTATTAATTACTTTATGTTAAATGTGTTAGTAAGCATTCTGGTATAAGAAGTTACTTGAGGAAAGCAGTTTATAAAGAGAAAAGGTTTATTTATCTCAGAGTTTCAAGCACTCATATGAGTGTGCTTGTTGCTTGGAGCTTGTGGTGGAAGAGTGCAGAACATTGAGAACATGGGATCCATGTTCTCATGAGGCCTGTTCTTCTTGCACCAGAAACAAAAAGATATATAAAGGTGTTGCTCTTCAATTTAAGAACACATTTTCTGTAATTTAAAAACTCACCCTAGGCCCTTCCTCAGGAAGGTTCTCTGCCTTCCAAAGATCAGAGGCTGGGAATGAACTGAACAGATGAATGGTAATGGGGAACTCTGCTTCTAAACCTGGGCATAGACTACAGATGCTTCTGACACCATTGTCCTTACACATTATCTTCCACTTTCACTACACCCATTGTTCTAATATCTGGAAATGCAGATTTCTGGTAAAAATGCTTTTATTTTAAAATCATGGAAATTTTATTACCCACGAGCCTTTGTTTTTCCCCTAGAAAAGAGTGTTTTTGTTTGCAGGAAACATAATAGGTTCTTCTTTTTCAAAATGTTTTCAGATTATTAAATATAAACTATAAATGTAAACCTTCTTTAGTAAGAAGACACGAATTTCCAGTTATCAACTTTTCTGTGAAAATTGCCACCAATTTTGATTAATAAATGATTTGTTCCATTTTAAATGGTGGGTCTGTGAATGTTGCTTTAAAAAAAAGCAAATGTACATATTTTCTTGAATAAATATTTATGAGATGTCAACCTTTATATTTCTTCTTTTCAGTTATGATCTAGCACATATTTAGACTTTTAAGATATAGGTAGACAGCATGTAGATACTGGCCATAAGTAGTAATGCTAGGATGAGTTGTAAAATGTTACATCTGTTTCTCAAAAAAAGAACAAGCTTGGGGTGTTTGTGTAGCATCTCATAAGGTGTAAACATATTTGAATGGTGGCATGAGTCGTAAAATAAAAGAGAAAATATTGTAAATAATACCTACTTTTAGTAGTGTTTCTGTTAAAATGATGTATTTATACCACAAGTAGGTTTTTTTTTTTTGATATTTTTCATGTGTGATGTTCTTGCTCAAAGGAGTTTGCTAATTTTATTGGCAAGTAGATAGATATATAGATGCATGATGGAAATGGTCATTTATTCATAGATAGAAATAGTCACCAGTTATTGTTAATTTAATCTGATGTTAATTATTTATAATTTAACTATCTTCATATGAAAAATGTCCTATTTTGTATAATACTTATATTTACGTTTGCCTTTAGTAGAAATGCATTAAAATGTATTACATTTTCATATGATAATATTACACATCTTAAAATAATCTTTTATGCTTATGGTTTTTTCTTAGTCTCTTGTATTTATACTAGTAGCTTTTCAATTTCTAGTTTAGTCTTAAACTTTCTAATAACTATAGATCTGATGTGTAAGAGTAATTAACGTCTGGTCTTTGCTATACTGAGGACACTATCTTGTACTACACATATCTAACCAACATATTTGTAAGAATAGAGTTCTCAAATTCTCTCTTATGTTAAATTTTAAGTTATTTGGAACATTTCTCGGGAATGTGGATTTATAAAAGAAAAGGAAGCTAGCTATTGAAAATGTATGTTTTCACTGAGCACCACACAAATACTGCCCTGAATAAATTTTATTTCACCTATTTTCCAAAACAAGATGTGCAGCACAGTCTATGGTTCAATATGTCCAATTTTCTTTCTATTTCAGCTACAATTGTATGTTGCTTCTCTTCGGTTTAGACAGAGATGATACTATTGAAAAATATCTATGAGATGGGTTGTTGTTTTGCTTTGTTTTCCAAGTATTCTGGGTCATAGGGTTATTCTTTGATATTCTATTGAAATCTTTCTAACTGTTTGAGATTTATAAACACACTACATCTGTACAAGGCTTCAAAGATATACACAGTGACACAGTCTTGCTATCTTTAAAAGAAATACAGTGTTAAAGCAGACAGAGGAAAAGATAGAGTCCAAGGAATTTCTGAAACAGCTTGCATCATCATGACATAAAGCTGAAGCAATCTGCTTCCATGAAAATGATTGGAACAGTTGAGCCATCAGATCCACGAACTGATTACTCTTTTAATACTTTCATACCTATTTTTATGTCATTTAATACATTCTTTAAAATATGAATAGTATGATGTGTATGTGATGTTCCCAGTTTAGTATAAAAAATGTGCAGATTATGAATGATATATTACTGGCAGAGTATGAGGTCAGGGCAAGCATTACCTCCACTGAGTGATGTGCTAGGAGCTTGGTCACAAGTGGAGCATTGTTAAGGTTGTGAAAACTGTTGAGTGATTACACTAGGGAGTTTGATTCTTGTGAATAGACTAATTCTGCCTAGTAGGAGAAGGTCTAGCCTCTGGAGAGTTCCCTGAAAATGTCTTACAATAAATTCAAGGAACACATATTTTTCATCTTCTGTGTATGCTTGGTTCTGAAGAGCCCAAGTGGAGATGCCTCAGTCTCACTGGGGAGTGAGAAGAAAGCAATCACAAATGGGGAAGAAGAGAGGAATCAGGGAGGGAAAGTAGGGAGGGAGGAGAGTGGAACCTGACCTGGTATTGGGTGACAGAAAACAACTGAAGACCTGAGGACCAGTGGAGAGAATGGAAACAGGCAACTTAGGGAGGAAGGAGGTTGAGGTGATCCTTCAGAAAGCAATAGAGACCTAGAAGGTGAGAGACTCCCACGAATCAAATGGAGGGAACTTAGATGAAATGCCCAACAGTATGGAGAGGGATCTATAGAGCCCACCTCCAGCAGAAAGACAGGTAATAAAATGAGGGAGGGGGGTGCCAACCCACAGTGAAAACTCTGACCCATAATAGTTTCTGTCTGAAAGAACTACAGGTGTTGTAGTAATTATTTAAAAAGTGGCCTCTGGTGAAGCCAACTATCTATGGTGCAGTGGCTTTATCTAGCTCAACTGCCATATTGTGTGGCCAAAGGTCACATGCACCGCTAGAAATGGCCAGCCAGGCTTGCGAGGATGTGGAGAAAGAGGAACACTCCTCCATTGTTGGTGGAATTGCAAGCTGGTACAACCACTCTGGAAATCAGTCTGGTGGTTCCTCAGAAAATTGGACATAGCACTACCTGAGGATCCAGCTATACCACTCCTGGGCATATACCCAGAAGATGCTCCAACATATAACAAGGACATATGCTTCACTATGTTCATAGCAGCCTTATTTATAATAGACAGAAGCTAGAAAGAACCAAGATGTCCCTCAACAGAGGAATGGATACAAAAAATGTGGTACATCTACACAATGGAGTATTACTCAGCTATTAAAAATAATGAATTCGAGAAATTTATAGTCAAATGGATGGATCTAGAAATTACCATCCTGAGTGAGTTAACCCAATCACAAAAGAACACACATGGTATTTACTCACTATTAAGCAGATTTTAGCCCAAAAGCTTGAAATAGCCAAATTCAACTAACTGACCACATGAAGCTCATGAAGAAGGAAGACCAAATGTGATGTCTCAGTCCTTCTTGGAAGGAGTAACAGAATGCTCAAGAGAACAAATAAGGTGACAAAGCGTGGGACAGAAAATCAAGGAGGGGTCATTGAGAGACCTTAATATCCATCCCATGTGCAGTCATCAAAGATAGACGCCTATATGGATGTCAGGAAAGTGCATGCTAACAGGAGCCTGATGCAGATGTCTCCTGGAAGGCCTGCCAGAGTCTGACATATCCAGAGAAGGATGCTCTCAGCTATCCATTGATCTGATCAAGGGCTCCCAGTGAAGAAGTTAGAGGACTGAAGGAGCTGAAAGAATTGGTGGCCCCAAGAGGAAAGCAACAGAGCTAGCCAACCAGAGCTCCCCAGGGTCTAAACCACCAACCTGGGAGCACAAAGGGAGGCACCCAAAACTTCATGTTATGTATACTTAGGGGAGGATGGCCTTGTTGGGCATGAGGGGGAGAGGAGATCACTGGTCCCATGAAGGTTGAACACCGAGCAGTGAAGAATTCGAGGGTGGGGAGGGGGGAGTGGGGGGTAGATAGGGGCACACCCTTGTGGAGGCAGAAGGGGGGATGGGATAGAGGGTTCCTGGGTAGGGGGAAATGGGGTGAGGGGATAAATCTGAAATGTATTTTAAAGAAATAAAAAAAAAAAGAAACAAGAAAATCACACCCTCATAGAAGCACAGGAAGGGGGATGGAATAAGGGGCTCCTAGGGTGAGGGGAATAGGGTTTATTGTTAGGGTGTTTTCTATATTTTATTTAGAAATAGCTGAATGAAGTTAACAGACAACAGTCCAGATTACCTTACATGGATAGTTGGTTTTCAAAATGTCAGAAGTCCACAGAATTGATGTTACAAACATTTCTATATTAATGTTCATTTTGATTAGGAACCTGCCTGCTCCTGACAGCTTCCTGTCTTAGATTCTAAGAAGAAATTGAGCATCTATGGAGCTACTCCAGTTGTGGTGAGACAGCCACTAGGCAAGAATTGCCTCTTTTCATCTACAGACAAATCACTGTCCAGAAAAGGACACACTTGCAGAATAGTCAACTGACTATATATGTCTAGACAGAGTAATCAGCCCTTAATAATTCTGCATCACTAAGGTCTGTCAGATGATCCTGGGACAGAAGGCTGAAGATTTGATGTTTCAACATTCGGTAGTATAGGGACTGTCCAGTGGTCTCTATAATTTGGCTAAGTTTTAGAAGCTATACTTTGTGTTTCCCATAATTTCAGTTAACTCAGTCATTCTGGATTTCTGACGGGGTTGAAAACTTATAGTCTCATAGCCAATCCTGGCTATTTACTTTGAGAGAAAAGATCTGAGTGGATGGTTTTCAGCTGATATTCATTCTTAAAGCCAAGAAAAAAGCCAGCTTCAGAATTAAGTGTTTTAGTTAGAAGAGATGACAGAGGTTCTGGTTAGTCAACAAAATGATGGACTGTAACTATCTTGTAGTTACTATCTTGTAACTCACTGGTACAAATAGGCATAATTATGCTCTAACTGTGTTTTGAGAGAAAAGTTTTATTTTAACAGGAATGGTGATACGTAGGAGGAGCTAAATTGGGTGGAGTACCAAGAAGAAGAGAAGGATTAAGGAGAGAAAAATAAGGAGAGGAGAAGCTAGGTGATGAGAGAGAGAAAGAGAGAGGAGGGACATGGAGGCAGATGTTCATGTGTCTCCACCAGTTAAAGACAGTTGATATATCTAGTTTGGGTAATGGGTTACAAAGTTCATCACAAGTTCACACCAAAATTCAAATCATAAATTGAAATAGAATTTACAACAGAGAATGTATACATGCATATCCATTAGTTGTAATTATCTAGCTAAACATCCACCACCTGTCTAGCTCCACAGGTTAACTGAATGTTTAAAACTATAACTAAGAAATTAGTGATGTTTTATATAGATAAACTCAGGTAATATTTTATCTTCTGTCCTAGCACCTATAATAAAGTAGTTCCCTTTTAATGACCTATGATTAATTGTTTTACAGTTTCTTGGAATGTACTCTGAGTAAGAGAAAGTCTGGTTACTATCTAAGAGCAATTAACTGATGACACTTGGGAGACTTGGAGAGTTCTCACTGCAGTTTTGACTATCAGAAAGGGACCTAATAGAAGTCTCAGTATAAAAGAGCTTAATAATAATCATTGATATAATTTTAGGAATTCTTATAGAATCATCATTAAGACTTAAGAAGTCATCTATTTGTCTATATAACATCACTACAAGATAGTACATCTTCATGAATCTGCAGAGACCTGCTCCAAAGGGGAGTGCATTACTTAGTGACTATTACATATGTTTAATAACAATAATAGGAAAAGCATATTAATAGCAGGAATCTTTTCTAAAATAAGTCCCTTACAGCCTTGCTGAATAAGGGCTCACTTGTCTCAGATTATATAATAATCTAAGGCAAGCCATTTCAGGATGATCATCTGCTAATTATTAGCTTGTTCCATTATGGCTCCTGACACATTGTTAGTGATTAAAGGTATGTAGTAAGGGCATGTCTACCAGGGCGGTGGTGGCGCACGCCTTTAATCCCAGCACTTGGAGGCAGAGGCAGGTGGATTTCTGAGTTCGAGGCCATCCTGGTCTACAGAGTGAGTTCCAGGACAGCCAGGGCTACACAGAGAGACCCTGTCTGAAAACCCCCCCAAAAAAAAAAAAAAAAAAGTAAGAGCATGTCTGTATTCCAGCCAGATCATATAGACCTAGAAAGTATTTGGATGTGACAAGCCTTGTTTATGAATTAAACTTCCTAGGAAAGAGTGTTTCTCTTTAAAAACTGACAGCTGTTCAAATTGCCTAGGACAACGTTCATACAGATCAATTAACCAATGAACATTAAGAGGTTGAGCTGGTGCCTACATGGAGCCTTCATCCCTAGGTTCTAGGTTCTTTGATGTAGGTACTCTGAAGGCAGCAGGAAGAGAAAGGTAGACATTGACCCATTCAAAAACCTTTGACTAACAATAAGCTCTGCCTGTAAGATGTGCTGAGGCAATGGTGCCAAAGAACTTTTGGGAGTGGCCAACCAATGTCTGGTTTAACTTGTGGCTCATCTATAAGAGGGAGTCCATGGCTGACACTGCATTGATGGTCAGGAACCAGAGACTGCATATCCAGAGGCCTAGGGTAAAAATACTACAAGACTGGCGAAAGAAACAAATAAAACCTATGATTCCTAATGATCTTCTGCTGTACTCCTAGACAAGTGCCTGTCCAGTTGTCATCAAAGAAGCTTTCACTAGCATCAAATGGAGTAAATGCAGCAAACCATAGAAAGACATTATGCAAAGAGAGAAAGAGAGAGCCAAAAATGGAGGTCCCCATCAGGTCCCTCCCTTTAGAGTTCCAGAATTCCTGCAGAAACCAAAGGGAATGGAAGACACCAGGAGAACATGGCCCATTCAATCAACACAACAGAGCTCATATAAGCTCACATAGACTGAATCAGCAAGAACAGGACCTGCAAGGCTGTATCAAGTCCTTTGCATATATGTTTTTTTGGGACTCCTAATTGTAGGAGTGGGTCTGTCTCTGACTCTTTTGCCTGGTTTTTGAACTCTTCCGAATCCTCTTAGGTCACCTTATCTAGCTAAATTTATCGAGGGCTTTTCTGTGTGTCTTATTGTATTTTGTTGATATGTTTAGATGTTATATCTTGGAAATCTGCTCTTTTCTGATGGGGGACAGAGGGGAAGTAGATTAGGTAGAGAATGGAGGAGGGGAAGTGCTAGGAGGAGTGGGAGAAGGAGAAACTTTGGTCTGTATACATTGTACAAGATAGAAATCTATTTTGAATATATTTAACAAGAAAAAACAAACACTAACATTATCAGAAAACTTTATATAGAATTCATTTTTGTATTTTGTTTTTGTCATGGTGCCTACACTAGTCACACACAGCAGCATCTCAGAGGCAACACAATCACATACAAAAGTCACTTACTGTGACCCATATGGTTCCTTTACCCCCTGCATGCATAATTGTCTTCCCCACTTTGCAAAACTAATCATTAATCAGCATGGATCTTTTCAAAATTACCTGTTTACACCAGTGGCTATTGAGCTACAGAGTGCACATTCCATTAAGGTGACCTGAAGTTCTCACAGAAAAAAAAAAGAAAAATCAGTGTGAGATTGCATGAAGGGAATTGATGAATGCTTGTTCAGACACCCTGGGAACATCAGCATTAGGATAATACTTATTAGGTAGAACCCACAGTATCAATAGAAGCTCTAATAATAGCCCTGACCTATATAGAGCTTCATCTCTTCAAAGGTGATATGAATACATTATACGGAGAATAGCCAGCTTCCTGTGGGGTTTAACTGCAACTGTGCTCAGAAGAATTAATCTGTAATTGTCTTCTTCCCCTTTCCTCTATGGCTGTGTGTTCACTCTTTCACACTCAGTTTCATTTTCCTCTCTCAGGTCAGGTTCCCACTCCCATGTAAAACACAGACACCTAGTTAAATGAAATTTGATACTCAAATGATTTACATTTGCAATAAGTTATGATTTTTTTCCTCTGGATTCATCACTTTCTTAAAGCAGTAGAGTTGTAACAAGCAAAAAAGGAAGAAAATAACATTGTAATTAATTCCATCCCCATAAACTGGAAATAAGTAGATAAAAAGAAATAATGAGGATATCTGAATATCAAAGGAAAGAAACACATTAGTGTGGTAGATATATGAATTTTAGGCCTCTATGTGGTCTGCATTAACCACCTTAAAATGTACATATACATATGTATTTATGATGATTACCACAAGATAAGCATGTATTTAAAAATAATTATTATTTTTTTAACCAGAAAACTGAAACATCAACAAGCTTCTATCCAAAATCTTTAAAAAAAAAAAAAAAAAAAAGATGTTTTGAGACAGGGTCTCACATAGCTCAGACTTGGTTCCAAATATGTTTTATAATTGAGATAGCCTTGAATTCCAGATTTTGCCCTTACATTCTAGGTTCTGGGATTGCAAGTATATGCACCCAAGCACAGTTCCAAATCTTCATTTTTTAAATAGTTACTGTATTTCAAAGAAAGAATACCATTCTAGAAATAGTAATTAATATTAAATAATTGAAACACTTATTTCAGGACCTTTGAGGTAAAGACACAGATGAAGGGAGAATTCCAGATGCTTTCACATATGTATCTGCATCAAAAAAAATAATGACAAATATCATATAACTTCAATCTGAAACCACTTTATATCAGTTAGAGAACAAAAACATTTCCCCATTGAAAGCAAGGAAAACAACATTTAGTCCATGTAATACAGAAATCAATGAGCTTTAAAAGGAAAAAGTAGAAATAGAAATTATTTTGGGTTACTTATTTAAATGTTTGGATATAATGATGTATTATGTGATCAATACACAGACTACACAAAACTAAGAGTCTCAGATGACATTGGATGATTTGAATGAATTTCAAAATTTTACAAAATTAAATGAAATCAATGGATTAGTCACATTTCTATTGTTATGGTAAAATAACACTATGCCCAAAAAAGAAAAAAAATTAAGGAAGAAAGGGTTAATTTTTCCTTAGGTTTCCAGGATAGTGTCCACAGAGGAATGGAAGTCTTGGAATAGCAGCAAGAACGAGAGCTGTCTCCTCACAGTACAGAGAGTGCAGGAAGTTGAACAAAGCTATAAACCCTCAAATCACTCCCCCAGTGACTTGCTCTCTCCATCAAGGAACTGTCTACTGAAGAATTCTCCACCCCTCTAAAGAGTGCCACAAACTGGGGATCAAGTGTCCAAATACACGAGCCTATGTGCTACAGTATTGATTTCACCACAACCTGACACTCCACTCTTCTGTGTTGTTCTGCCTTCTCACATTTGATATTTGTTTGCCTCCTACAATGATGTAATTTTTATGTAACTGTGTAAAATAGGTTTAAAAATTATAGCACAACTCTGCAAATATCTATAATTGTCTATGAAGTCATGTCTATTGTGGTCTACCTACTAATGAGTGTGTGATCAATATTAATTTATGTGGTGCTATTTTAGGGTTAGTTGCAGCGAAACTGCAAATTAACTTTTAAAATTTGATTAGAATCAAAATATAACTATTAGTAATGGGTAAGGGAACAAAAAATAAAGACAAAAATAAACACTTATAAACTGTTACACTTCCACTCTGTTCAATAATTAGGATGCTTGGGGGTTCTATTAACATATGCGCCCTCTGTCATCTCATCCAATAATTAAAGTTCAAGTTCTTGAATACATGTTTACTGTGAAGAAGTGAAATTTCAGTGAAACAGTTACAGAGCTTAAAACAGAAAACAGTAGAGTGTAAGATATAAACTATTCTATTCACATTTCTCTATCCCATGTACACCTCTCAACCTTTGAAAGGTTATTTTTTTATGTTCTAGAATTATATTTCAAAACCTTTTAAAAATAAACTTCATCTAAATGCCGGCCATATGTAATACATAGTGTTTTCATCAGTAAAGTCTTACCTTCTCCCTCTGGAGAAGAAGCAGGCACAATATCAGTCGTCTATAACTTTTTAGGAGTCTCTTGGACAATCTGGACCAAAAAACTCAAAAGACAGCATTATGCCTGGTGTCAGCTGTGCTTTTTGTTAGATGGTCTTCAGATTTTGGTGATATCATGGTAAGCCTGGTTTAGAAAATTTTATTTAAACTATATATGTACATTAATACACAGACAGGCATATTACAGATATTTGTATATGTATAATTTTTTATGATTTTTTGAGACATCTGAACCAAAACAAAGAACATAGCATAAGCCAGTTTATTGTTTCTAGTAATGCCAGACTCAACACCAATAGAATCTCACCAACATCACCATGTGACAGATAATCTGAAGAAGGACAATGATGGACACATGGGAATTGGCAGGTCAAACTCCAGGAGACCTCACACCTTCACAAATAACTACATGAATGAAGCAACTAATGAATGAAGACAGTGGGAGTGATAATCTCAGAGAAAATAATACGAATTTGCTGTCCAGCATTGAGTTGTCAGTCCTTTACTCATTCATACATGCATGCATACATACATACATACATACATACATACATACATACATACACACATACATTCTAAGCAGGTTGTATTTAGGAATACAGATATGTATGCATATACATATATAACCTTTAATGAAAACAAACCTATAGACTTTAAAGTAGACCACATGGTACATTAGGTCTCCCAATAGGTACATGTGAGAGGTGAGGTTGGAAGGGAACTGGAAAATTATGTAATTACATTGTACTCTCAAGACAACAACAAGAACAACAAAAATCATCAAAGTAATTAACAAATTAAACTTAAACAGTTTCTTCTTACCTTAAATAGGTAGTTTATTATGTTTTCTGTCCATCATTTTAACTTTTCTTATACAAGGTATGTCCTAGAAATATCTAATATGACTATAGAGTTCATTAGATTTAATATATTAACTATTCTATTAAGGAGCTGAAATGTAGCATATCTTTAAAAGATTTCCAGTGGAATATGGGTGACAATCTATAATAATGTACATACCATCTGGGAGTTCTGCTTTCTATCTAAAGTACATGCACAGATATACACTCACAAATACATACTCACATGAATGCACACACACAGTTTGTGAAAAATAAGTGGATGATGTTGCTAGTATAATGACTACTGCTATACATAATGACATATAAACATTATTTTAAATGCATGTGAGAAAAAGGATGATATAAAGAAGGAAATAAAGAGAATCAAAATCAAAATTCTCTTTTAATTCCGCAGCAACCAGTACATACAAGCATTGATTTTTTTCAGCATTTTATATTGCCTAAAGCAATACTTCAAAATGCTGCTTTCTTCACAATTTCAAAATAGAAAGTGCTGTCAGACTGTAGAAGTCAGCTAATCAAATGCATAAGAAATTATTTTCCCTTGTTCTACTATAAGAGAGTAAAAAGTAAAGTAGTTACTCATGTCTCTTACTTTAAGTCATATACAAATAATGTACATATGTTATATTTTTAAAGATTGTAGTAATATTACACTAAGAGCTACATAGTAGAATAAAGCTATTATGTTAAAAAAAAAAACCCTCAATTTTACTTATTTTTGGTTTTGCCCATTTTAGAAAATGATGCTAATCAGAACTTTATAAAGACAAATATATTAATATTTTATTTCTGCTTTTAGAACTGACAAGAAATACCCATTTTACCTAATGCATATCATTTTGACAAAATATATTTAAATATTTCATGTAAAATTTTGTATGGAAAATTTGACAGTCTGAGTCTATATGTCAATAGAAAGTAAGTGAGATCATTCCCAGAATCATCCCTCTTATCTCTCTCTCTCTCTCCCTCTCTCTCTGTCTCTCTCCTCTTTTTCACACAAACACAGACATGCACACATACACACACTTCACACACATACTCACACGTTTTATGTTTATTTAAAATATATTTGATTTCTCTTAACTATTACGTATAAAAGTGTATGTGTCACCAACATCTTGATATTTAATCTTTACTCTATACTAAGCTTGTGTGAGTTTGCTCAACATCTTAGCATTTCTTCTTAGCTCTTACAGGCTTCTTCTACAATTGAAACATACCTTCACGTTCTATTAAGAACCCTCTTCATGGCCCTCCTTCCTCTGGAAATTGCTCATTTACTGTGATAGCATTTAACAATGGCTGATGTGTTTTTCTTTTGTATCTAAGAAGTCGTTTCTATGGTTGGAATATACCTGGCTGCCTGGGATATATATGATGAATGTGACTTTTTCAGATATTTTATTTATTTTATTTATTTTTCCCATGATTTTCTGAATGTTAATTTGCCAAAGTATACAAAATTTTTAAGTGGTTGATTTTTGACCAGTAGTCTTGAAGTGTACTGAAGTGTTTTTTGTTTGTTTCTTTTCGTTTCCTTCTCCACTTCCATTTCAAGCTATTAAAGATTGTAAACGTCATCAGAGTCTTTCTTATTTTTCATACCAAAGTGATACTTCATCTCTTAATCTTTTAATCTGAGTTTACCAAAAGAGTAGTAATAAAACCCATTGAGATAACTGTGAAACATCCAACCAGTGTCCAGAAGCATTGTCCAATAAGAGCTACCCTCCACATGCTCTATGTCTCCAACAAGGCAGGGATCGCTTGGTAGTTAATGATATGTGTCATCTCTCTGGATGTTGGCTCAAACTGCTGACATTGGGCAAGCCCATCTGAAACGACCCAGGCCCTCCCCAGACTACTATTTTTCTAACACATGTTCAACCTAGGCTGAGATCCTCCCTGGTCAGGCAGCATTGTGTTTGCTATATTATTAATAAGAATTTATGATATTTGATAAACAACAATGTAATTTTGGTTTTCTCCAATTATAAAGGAAGTAGTTTATAATTCGATCCAAGTTTCTTTTTTATTATATCGTATTTATTTAAGATCTATCCCTGTATAGTATTGTTTAGAGTTTTTACTTTTATTTTTATGGATGACTCACCATCTCAATTTCAAGTAATTAATTGAGTTCATTTTTAACTCTATTTGTGTATTTTAGTATGGAAATACAAAACGGGAACTTTTCTGAAATTTTTCTTTGGTTTCTCTAGATCTCAATCTAAAGCCTGAGCAGTGTCTACACATAAGTCATAAAATTAAATAAATTTTAATATCCAGGATGACTTGCTTTCTCAGCAAAGCTGATTTTTTTCAGCATGCTCCTGAGTGTGTGTGTGTGTCTCTCTGTGTGTGTGTGTGTGTGTGTGTGTGTGTGTGTGTTTAATCAGATAATTAAAACAACTCTTTTAATTAAAACAGTTTTAAGGAAAACAACTGTTGCTTTTGTAAATATATAGCATCAAAGTGGATTGAGAGGTAATTGCTGTTATATCTTCATATTGAAGAAAATGAACTACCTACTTATAAGTTACTTTTGATGCATAGATAGCAAAGATAATTTTATTGTTCACATTACTGATTTATCTTTTATTATATTTCTGTTTATTCTGAATTCTATGTTTCTCCATTCTAGAGGCTGAGTATACACAAAATAGACATAAATCCTTTAAAGATGTTTTCTTTTTAATTTTTTCCAATTATTTTTATGCAATATTTTATTTATTTACATTTCAGATGTTATCCTCTTTCCCCATTTCCCCTCTTCCCCACTAATCCCCTATTCTATTTCTCCTCCTCCTTTTTTCTTTTATACCATTTTAATTACATGCAAGTATTAAGGTCAATTCTAGGTTGAGGAACTACCAATACAACAGACGCAAATAGGCAAGGAACAAGCAAGACAATAAACCCAGATAGTCAAAGAACGCACAAGACAATAAACAGAGTTCCATGATCACTCCTGTGATCACTGTTTCTAAGGGCTTAACAGGATAAATATCTGAGCCTATGTCCCTGTCCTAGCCCAAAGTCATTTTCATGCCTGAAGCCTACATTTTTGTTCTAGCTTAAGATTTATATTCCTGCCTGAAATTACTTCTTTGCAAAGGATGAGGATAAAGGAAGCATCAAAGACACAAATTACATAAGCAATGGTCATGCAACAATTTATTTTTAAGTCATCACTGATTCAACATTTGGCTGTTATGTTTCTAAGTAACATAGATGTTATTGGACATTCAGTGAATTCAATAATGTCTTTGGATATAAGCTTTATATAGATATATTTTTTACATTTCTTCAATGAGAGAGCTCAGTCAGTGACAGAGTATAATTTTTTTTTTAAAGTTTCCCAGTCTCAACTGGTTCTACTCATTAGTCTGTGATCATATAGTGAGTAGGTTATTAGAAAGAATGAATGGCTTTGCAGTAATGGTTCAGAATATATATTCCACTCTAGTAAGCCTAGTTATAAACATTTTTATTCCACAACAGATGGTATAGACTCAGCCCCACGACAGTAATTATAGACACATTTTGTACCATTATGGGTAAGCAAACAAGTATTAAACAGCTTCTACAATACATTTGTGAAAAAACAGAATCATTTGCTTGCTAATGTGTCAGAGATTACACACCAAGCGTATTGCCACTAACAATAAAGTATTGGATTGATAGGACTCTGCAATGTGACAATGCACATGAGAATTAAATCATCAGTCAATCCTGTTTAATGGTATGGATGAGCTGCTCTGCCTTTAATCATTTTTGAATAACATGTTTCTGAAGACCTTTACTTTCACTGTATTCAGATGCCTAATAGTAGCCCAGTTAAGTAGGGATTTCAAATGAAATATCAATAACAAACCACATGAAAGAACATGGTGACAAAATCCAGCAGCATAATCTTATAAATCTCAAGGTTTTAGGAATATACAACAACCGCATGAAAATAATTTACATCTCACTTTAAATTTCTAAAATACATTGTTGACTGAAATAGAATTATACTCCTTTCTTGTTCTTCCTCCAGCCCCTCATGTATACCTTCCCTCAAAGTACCCATTTGACTTCCATTCTCAGGTTGATAGCCCCTTTTCTACTTTGATCTTTATGATGACACAAATATGCATGTATGTATACTTATGCACACACAGACACCACACACACACACAGACACACACAACAGACACACACATCTGTGTGTGTTGTGTGTGTGTGTGTACATATAAATATATTCATATATGTATGCAACCTAATAAGCCTGTTTTTGTTGGTGATGCATTTTGATGGGACATACATTTTTAAGGCTGATCTCTCAGCATTAGGCAACAAATAACAGGGTCCATTCCAGGCAGGAACTAATTCTTCTCCTCTCCGAGCTTGTTTCTAGCTCATAGTCGAGGTGTGGAACCCTGCTCGTTTTCCCTGCTCTGAGCCGTGATGTACACTGACATTGCCCTTGTTTTAGTTTTGTTTATGGAGCTATTTCTAGAAGAGACAGGATCTTGGATGACTTCCTGGCACTTGGGTTCTTACAATCTTTTCTGTGTGTCCTCTGCACTGTTTCCTGAGCAACAGATGCAAATGATGTGATGAACACCAATCTATTAGGGCTGGAATACCCTGACCGACGAAGGGCTGACCTCTGCATTATTTTTTATTTTGGTCCTCTTCAATGTTTCCATTTTTCCGTAGGAGGACACTTCTTTTATAAAGGTTGTTAGTTACAAATATAAAGTATTTTTTTTAATACTAGAACAATTATTCATATATTAGGATAAAATTTAGATTGTAGTGAAGAATTATGCTTGGCTAGCAAAAAGGTGGTAGTAGATTATTTTCTAAGTCTCGTGACATCACCATCATGAAAAACTCTACTAGCTTTCCAGTATTAGAAATGATTTACTTCCTGTTGAACAGAGTTTAAGTCCAATTAGAATACTATTGGCTGTCACTGGCCTATCAGTATCAGCACTTACACATTTATGCTTATCTTGCCATGCGGGTAAGCATAGTGGTTCACAGATACTGCTGCTTGGTAAGATTGTTCAATTGCTTTCCCCAAATGGCTGCTTATAAAGTATTTTCTGGACTCATAGAAGCCAAACTTCAGCTCTTGGCTTTGGGTTCTAACTCAGCACAAAATATCTCAGTCTTTTGTTCTAGGTATATGGTGCCTTCAGCAACAGGGTGCCACTGCCCTTGAGAGGCAATTAAAGGCTATATCAATAATCTATATTGTTTTGTGAGTCACTTGAAATGCCCTGACCAACCATTCAAAATGAGGTTTCTCATATATCATACTGGGAATTTGTTAGTCTGGTTTTTGTGGTCGATCATTGTCAGCTCAAGTGACTAAACTTCCTTTAAAGTGAGTGTGTGTGTGTGTGTGTGTGTGTGTGTGTGTTTGTGTGTGTGTATACAGAAACTTAAATGTCTATGGATAATTTTAGATAAATATAAAATAGTGGTGTTCATTGAGGTTTATGAAACAACTTTTGAATTAATTTGTCCCTCATAAATAGGGACATTTAAATTATAAATAATTTTATATTATTATAAAATTATTTTTTATCTTTGGTGTGTATTTTGGAAATATACATTTAAAGTCCATGTATTTAATAGTGTTTAAAATGTTTCTAGTGCTGGGGATGTTTATTAAGTAAGGTAAGTAATACCTTTCCTTAAAACTAGTCTTGTGATAATACAAGCTAAGCTAATACACATATATAATTAAATTTAAAAATATTACAAATATTAATTTGTACCTGAGAGTTTATGTCAAGGCCATTGTTGGATGATACTGCTATTGAGGTCATGTTCTACCATGTCCAGATGACTCTCCTGAGCTCTGGACAAAATGGAGGACTCACATTCCCAGTGGGCTTTCTCTTGTTATCTGAGGAGCCAAATCCCATATCCTTTCCCTGAGGAATGTCATGTGTCCTTGGCAAAATTAAGGGTTTGACTTCTTGTCCTGTCTGGCAAGCACCTGGAATACTTCGACATGCAAATGAGGCATTTACACAACCTTAAGCCTCAATCAACATACATTCACCTTCAAAAAACAAAACAATAAAACAAAACAAATAAAACCCATTCCCACTCTACAAGGTTTTTATAGTTTTTGCTTATCTCAAATAAAGAGCTTGCTGACAGGAATCTGCTGTGTTGGTTCCTTGGGAGGTCCGGCCAGCAACTGACCAATACAGATGTGAATGTTTGGAGCCAACCATCAAGGGAACCTTGGGGAGCTGGCAGAAGAACCAAGAAGCTGAGGGGGTTGAAAGACCATTGGAAAAACTATATAGGCTGGACTGACCACCCTGTGCTCCTAGAGACTAGACCACCAAATAAGGAGTATACCTGAAGGGATTCATAGCTCCAGATACATATGTAGCAGAGGATGGCCTTGCCTGACAGAATAGGAGGTCCAATGGAGGTATGATGCTCCACTGTAGGAGGATGCTGAGGTGGTCTGGGGATTGGGGGGAGAGGATAGGTGGTGAGGGGAGCACCCTCATATGGGCAAAGGGGTAGTTAGGGCCAATGTGGGATGGGGAGTTGATGAAAGAGTAACCAGGAAGTGGGATATCATTTGAGATGTAAACATATGGAATGATAAAATTAATTAATTAATTAATTAATTAATTAATTAAAGCACAAACTGTTACACTGTCTAAAAGAGCCATAACATGGAAATCCCTGGAGTCTGGTAAGACACAGAATGTGGAACCACGGGTCATGTCTGATTACCGCATTCCGTATTAAAACTAGTCGGAAGTGTTGTTTGATTATTTTGTTATTTTGTCTCTTTTTTTTTGTCAAGGTTTTTATTAAGGAATTTGGTTTAGGTTCATTGGTAATGCAGTTAAACTGACAATTAAGAATGGCTTTTACAGTAGATCAGTTGCTCCTCTGTCAAATTTACTAAGCAAGAATAGTGATGTATACCCTGGGATGCATTCCCTCTCTAAGGAGGGGGTCTTGATTGGGTTTATAGTACCAGACAAAGATTGGATCTCAATTCTGTAGTAGTCCTTAAACCCTACAATAAAGAAGTTAGTTATCCTCATAACAACTGTCATGCTAAATTATCGTGGGGTATCTTGTCTGGTATGTTTGTATTGCAGTTTGTTAAGATAAAATTGTGTGCGACTACTGATGCATTTTACCCCCCCCCCCAATAGTCCATTAAATCATTAAAGCTAGTCCACTAGAAGAGAGATTCCTACCCAATTTCAGTCTGACTTTTCTATACCTTGCAATCAAGGTGTGAGTTGTCTTTAGCAAACCTATCTTAATACCCACTCTGCTGAGCAAACAAGTGAGGTAGCAAAGGGTTTTATCATCTTGAGATGTTTCTTTGTAGGTATCCCACATCCACTGAGTTTCCTTTAATAAATCCCCGATTCTATGATCAGAATCATCCTGACATGGTAACTAATGGGAACTATCTTGCCTCAAACTCTGCTTTGAGGCAACACTTTTGACAGGTTTGCAGCTTAGTAGTTTTCCAAGTTACCTTGACGTTATCTTCCATTTAAGCTCCCAGATCCCTCTCTGCTTAAATATTTAACATTTGGTTATTCTGCTTTTGATAATATGCTGGCTAGTTTTGTCTAAAATTAACACAGGCTACAGGTATCTGAGAGGAAGAAACTTCAAATGGGAAAATTCCCTCACCAGACTGTGTTTTACTCAAGCCTATTAGGCATTTTCCTGATTGGTGATTGATACGAGAGAGCCGAGCTCAATGTGGGTGGTTCCACCCATAGATAGCTCAGTGTAGGTGGTGCCGCCCATAGATAGCTGGTAAGAAGTTGTACAAAAGAGGAAATTTAGCCATCAAGGAAGAGCAAGCCAGTAAGAAGCATTCCTCCACAGCCTCTGCTTCAGTTACTTCAGACACAACAGGACAGTTGCGCATATAAACACACACAAGCCATCAAAATCTCCCATCTTGGAGGAGGAAAAGTAGACATAAAGTCTCTACCCAAGCTGAGGACCAATTGACATTTGGTTGCTCCTGGAAGAAGAAAAATTAGGTTTAGCTGTTGTTGATGTTGTGTGTGTGTGTGTGTGTGTGTGTGTGTGTGTGTGTGTGTGTGTGTATGTGTGTGTGTGTGTGTGTTTCTTTTGTTTTCCCCAATGATGTGTTGCCAGTATTTCTGCAATACTTCAGCAGAGGCCTCAGTGAAGTCCCTAGGGCAGGGCTTTATGGCCAGAAATGGTCAAGCAACACAAACAATATCCAATATTGGGAAGAGGGAAATAGAAAAGAACAAAGTGGGGGACAGGCACAGAAAAGGGGAGAGAAAATGTTAGGGATTGATTCTAATTAGATTGCACTGGCAAGGAACCTAGGAAGGAGGGGTTCATAGATTAGACATAACAGCTGCAGAACAGAAAGCAACCAGCCACGTAAGAATTCAGAAAGTGGCCAGAGGGGTTAGTCTGGGGTAGCAGAAATTAAATGTTGATTTAACAAGTTGATTCAGGAAAGCTGGAGGGCAGAATGCATGCTAGCCATGGGAAAGATTAGAAATGCCAGTGTGTGTGTGTGTGTGTGTGTGTGTGTGTGTGTGTGTGTCTGTCTGTGTGTGTGTATCTGTGTGTGCCTGTGAGTGTGTATGTGTTTGTGTGTGTGTATGCAAGAGTGCATGTACATGTGTCTCATTCACAAATCTTGAGAACTCTTTGGCAGGTGCAGCACTCAAGACCCCCAGCAAGGCAAAGCAGTTTAACTAAATCCTCATTACAAGGAAAATGAAGAAAGAATGAAGTTAGGAAGGCAGGAGGAGCTAAACTCTAGAAAGATTTATGTAGGGTTATGAATCTTATCACATTGTATTATATAAAATTCAAAATGTTACACATTAATTCTTTAAAAGAAAATAGAAAAATTAACACATAAACCACTACTGTCCAATGTGGCTATGGTTCATGACTTTTACAAACTACCCATTGACTGTTGTTCCTGGTAAATGAATTAGATGTCAGTTATACGTAGCAAACAATATCATCTACAGTTGTGTTAAGAACAGAATCTACATATGCAGGGCTTTTCTACATAGAAGACTTGATGTACAATAAATTTCTCCCCATATGTGTCTACATCATAAATCACCTGAGGTGATTACAACTTCCACTACATGAAAGGTACCATATATCACTGTGATTGATTATAGTCTTCACTAATGATGTCATTAGGTCAACCATATTATTAAACAAGTATATTGTGAGTTGTGGCCCATTAAATATAATATAGAATAATATTGGCACATCCCAGCAAATAAACAAGTGTACCAGCTGCTTTGAGAAGTTTGCCTTTTCCTGCTTATAGAGAGCATCACACATTCATTATTAGCAAGTTCTTTTGAGGATGTCGGATCACTATCTATGGATGGCCAACTTCCTTGTTCATTTCTTCCCAACTCCATGTTGTTTCCTCACCAAGGACCAGGTTGGTTCTTTATTGAGCACTAGAAAAGTAAAGGAGAGTATATGTCTTGTGTAGGATTCTCAAGAAAAGTTAGAGATTGATTTTTCACATAGGAAACAAAATGTAGTATTTAAATAAAAGTATCTACTCAAAATACCACAACAATGGAAAAACAAGCTATTGCCTATGGGATGTGGAAACAATCCATGTTGCTCTGAGGATACTGTGTAGCATTAATAAAGACAACCAAAGAGGAGATTTAGAAACAAATAGAACCAAATGATTGAAGTCTCTGACAGGAAAAATGCTACATGTTTTATTAAGGAAGCTATCTTTTGTTATACTTTGAAAATAAATGTAATTGAACAAGATGCAATTACAGGAGATTAAGGGCAAAATTTTGAACGTGTTTCTAGAAAATACTGAGCCACTTGGCATTTTTTTTTCACCTGAGCAAAATTTAATTAAGAAGGTAAATGGATACACTGAAAAAGAAATGACTAAATAAATATATGCAAAAGTAAGTAAATTAGTTTGGGTATTCTATACTTTTAGGAACATCAGACCACCCTGGTGTCTTTCTAGGAAATGGACTTGACAGGGGCAGCTTGATATGTAGCTTCCATGAAATTAAATAATGACACCACAAAGATGTCTGGGATCACTAACAAAGAAAAGACTTTCATTGACAGTTTTAGTATTTCTATAGAATCTTTTTATAATCTTGAGATATGGATAGTGCTGTTAAGATCTGCCTCCTGGATTCAGTATCAAGGCAATTTATTAAGCATACCATTGAATTTGTTTTAGAGACTATTTTGTAAACATTATCAAAATGAATACAAAGCTATGATATGTAATGTGTTCTCAATGTCTTTTTTTCCCTTTTAATTAAGCTAGATTTTTTTCTCACACAATATATTCTGACTTACGTTGCCACTTCTGCTACTCTTCTCATGCTGTTATCTGCCTATGTCATCATCCGTGTCCACTCTCTTTCTGTACTCATTAGAAAATTAATGGGGTTTTATGGGACAATAATAAAATAAAAATAAAATAACATAGAATAAGAGAAAACAAAACCAGAACACAATAATTCAATAGGATGTATGAAGAGAAGAAAAAAAATTCCAGGAGAACAGTAAACTGAAGCCATACTATAAACCCAAAGGACCTATAGGGTAGAGAAAATTCAAAAAATGAATAAATAAAATAAAAAAAATTAAAAATGAGATTTAAAAAAATAAGTACCCAGATGCTCTGATGTGACATTCTGAGAAAAGGAACTGTCAAAGACACCCTTGCCTTTATTTTCTTTTGGTCATCAGTAGCTGTGCCTGAAGCCATAACTGTCTTTTCCCTAGTGATGCTCCTTTGGAGTAAGGTTGACTTTCAGTTTCAAATGGTTGTCAACTGAAGCTGCTTCTGGGTTAGGGATGGGATCATGTGTCCATTTTTCTTTTGACATTCAGGATTCATTATTATATACTCTTGCAGGCCCTATGCATGCTTTTTCTGCAAGTTCTTATGTGCATCAATCATGTCTATTTAGAAGACCATGTTTCCTTGGTGACTTCTCTCCCTCCTGGCTTTTACGCTTAAAACTTCTTCCAACTCACATTCCATTGGGTATCAGGAGTCCTGAGTAGACGGATTTGATCAAGATATCACCTTTACAGTGAATGTTCCAAGGTGTTCTCTCTATATAAAATGCCAGAAATTGGATCTCCAGTTTCTTATCCAATCTTAAGCAGGAGGAAGCTTCTCTGGTGATTGCTGAAGATGGTACTGATCTTGGAATCATCTGATTGTTGGGTTTCTTAAAATTTAATTAATTAATTAGTTTGTTTGTTTTTAACTTTAAAACTGTAGTGTTTGGTGTTATGTAGGTCCCTGGGCTATTTAGATTCAGATTCTTGGTTACCTTAGCAGTGTTGATTATGGGTTCCATCACACGGAATGGTCCTACAGCCAAATCACTAATTGGTTACTCCTACAAACTTCATGCTATAATTGTTCTAATATATCTGTCAGTTTGGACATAATTGTAGATCAAAATATTTGTGGCTGAATTGGTCTACATTTCTCTTTTGTTTCCATGCAGAGTACTTTTCTTTATCAAAGACACTAGCAGGTAGATGTAAAGAATATATGTAGGCACCAACTCAACTTTTCCATGTACAGTGAGCTGTGTATGTGTTGTCCTCAGCAACTGAGAATAGACATCAGTTCTTGGAAAGCAAATTAAATTCTAGGCAATATCCTGTGCTCTTTGAGGGTTACTATAGGACACCTTTGGCCAAAATCTCAGTTAGATGTAACCAAACCCTAGAACTTAGAGCTTGATTTGGTGACATGATATAGCCAGTTGGAGTTCTGTGTCTCCCATTATTTTGAAATTTTATTTAGATCTTTCTTTTTTTTTTGTATATATTTTAAGAAGATTCCACTATATTTGGTTTCAATACTACTAATCAAATGGCCCAATGGCCCATAATTTTACGTGTCTCTCCATATACCCTCCTTCATCTTCCTCAGAATTTTTCCTTTCTTCATGATCCTTCTGCTTCTGACATCCTCTCATCCAATAGAAAAATTTACTCTATTTTCTTTCCTATAGAGAACTATCTTTTCTCTGTCCAGACCCTTTCTCTACATGTACGCTCTTGGTTCTATGAACTGTAGCTTGATTATCCTACACTGAACAGCCAGTATGCACACATAAGAGAATGCATACCATATCTTATTCCTCGGCCTATGTTACTTACCTCATGATTTTTTTCTACTTCCATCCATTTACCTGTGATTTTAATGAATTCACATATTAAAATGCTGAGTGATACTTCAGTGTGCAAACATACTACATTTTCTTAAATCATTCCTTTGTAGAGGGACATGTAAGTTATTTCTAATTTTTGGATATTAGGAATAAAGCTACAATGAACACAACTGAGCAAGTTAATCTGTGGCATGATAAAGATACTTTGGCTCTGTATAGGCCAAGAATAGTATAGCTAGATCTTGAGGTACGCATGATGAGTTCCATAGTTGCTGTACCACTTTGTACTCAAAACATCAGTGGAGGAGTGTTCTATTTCCCTTACTCCACACCTTTGCCAGTATGAGTTGTCACTTACACTGTTGATTTTAGTCATTCTGATGTCTGTGAGATGAACTCTTAAAATAGTATTGATTTCCATTTACCTGAATACAATGGGTATTCAACATGTCTTAAAGAGTTTCTTAGTTATTCTTTTTTTATTTTTTATTTCTGAAGATTCTCTCTGCAGATCTCTAATCGTACTATTTGTTTCCTTAACAAGTAAATTTTTGAGTTATTTTTATATTTTTGAGAGTATGTATTGCTCAAAAACATGATAGTTCTGTATTAAAGGTGTAGTAGGTAAATGCCATTTCCCATTCTGTAGGCTGCCACTTTGTCCAGATGGCAGTGTTCTTTGATATTCACAACTTCTTGTTTTCCTAAGATCCCACTTCCTTCTCATGATCTTAGTGCCTGCACTGTTATTCTCTTTTCGGAAAGTCTTTTGCTGTGCCAATGCATTTGAGCTTATTTCCCAATTACTTTTCTATCAGGTTCAGTGTATTTGTTTTTTATTTATTTGTTTTATTTGATCCATTTGGAATTGAGTTTTTTTGCAGGGTGATAGGTATGGATCTATTTACAGTCCTCTACATACAGTCATCAGTTCAATGAGCACCATGTTGTTGAAGATGCTGTTTTTTTCTAGTCATTTCTAGCTTTTCTAAATATTTACTTTTATTTTTTTACAATTCAATCATTACCTGTCTCCTGGTTCACCCTCCCATAGTTCCTCATCCCATTCCTCCTCTCCCAACCCCACTCACCCCCATCTCCAAGAGGATGACCCCCCCCCCTACCTTGCCAGGCCTCCCTACTCCCTGGAGTCTCAAGTCTCTCAAGAGTCAGGAGCATCTTCTTCCATTGAGGCCAGACCAGGCAGCCCTCTGCTGTATATGTGTTCAGGGACTTATACCGGTTGGTGTACGCTGCCTGGTTGGTGTCTCAGTGTCTCAGAGATTTTAATTGTCCAGGTTAGTTGAGACTGCTGGTCTTCCTATGGAGTTTACATCCTCCTCAGTTTTTTTCCAGCCTTTCTCAACCACAGGGGTTCACAACTTCAATCCGTTGATTGGGTGTAAGTATCTGCATCTGTCTCAGTTAGCTCCTTGTTGGGCTGCTTGGAGAACAGCCATGCTAGGCTCCTGTCTGAGAACACACCACAGCATCAATAATAGTGTCAGACCTTGAATCTTCCCTTTGAGAGGGATCCCAAGCTGGGGGTCAGTGAACCACTTTTACCTCAGACTCTTCTCCATTTTTGTTCTGAAGGGACAGGGACAATTCTGGGTCAGAATTTTTACTGTGGGATGTAAACCTCATTCCTCTACTTGATGCCCTGTGTTTCTACTGGAGGTGACTTCACAAGTTCCCTCTCCCAACTCTTGGGCATTTCATCAAAGTCCTGAGAGTCTTTGACCTCCCAGATCTCTGGTACTATCCAGAGGGTTCCCCTACCTCCAACCCCTGAACATTATGTATTTCCAATCATTCTACTGGCCCTCAGGGCTTCTCTCTTGGCCCCCGACTCCCCTCCACCAAATACTTGATCATGTTCCCCTTTTCTCCTCCTGCTCTTCGTAGCACTCACCCAAGGCTTCCTTACAAAAAAAAAAGTATCCTTTGATCAGAGAATTTATATCTGTGACTTCAGTATGATTCCATTGATCAACATGTCTGTTTTGTGTTGATATCCTGTGTTTTTTATAATTGGAGCTGTGTATGACAACTTGACGTTGGGGTGGTGACACGAGCTATTCTTTATGACTCAGGATTTTTTTTTTTTCAGCTATCCTGGATTTTTGGTTTTCCATGTGAAGCTGAAGATTCCCCTTTCACAATCTGTTAAGAATTTTAATGGGGATTACATTGAATCTGTAAATTGCTTTTGGTAGGATGGCCATTTTTACTAAATTAGTCTTATTAATTAATTAGCATGGGATATCTTTCCAAATCTTCTGATACCTTCTTCAAAGTCTTGAAGATCTTATCATCTAAGTTTTCATGTGCTTTGTTATAGTTAACTCAAGATATTTTATATTACTTGAGGCTAATGTGAAACATGTTGTTTCTTTGATTTCTTTCTCTGTCGTTTGTATATAGTAAGGTTACAGTTTGTTGCTGTTTTCTTTTCTTTACTTTTTTTTTTTTTTTGAGTTAGTGTTACATGCAGCTCCATTGTTGAAACTGCTTATGTAGTGTAGGAGTTTTCCTGTGGAATTGGTTGGGTTGCTTATATATATTTTCATATCAATTGCAAATAGGGACACTTTTACAACTTTCAATTTATATCTTTTTCAGTTATCTTATTGTTCTAGCTAAGAATTAAAAACTATACTGATTTGGTAGGAAGAAATGGTGCAACCATGAATTTTTCTGATTTTAGTGGTGCCTTTTTTTCTACATTTGTGGTTGATAATGGCTATATCTTGTTGTAATCTGCCTTTATGATTTTGAAGTATACTTCTCGTATCCCTAATCTCTCCAGAACTTTTATCAGGAAAAGGTGTTGGATATTAACAAAGGTCTTTTCTGTGTCTAATAATATGATCATGTATTATTTTCCAGTTTATACAATGGATTAGATAGATTAATTTGTGTATTTTCAACTTTCCCTACATCATTTGAATGGAGCCTATTTGATCACAGTGGATTATCTTTCTGATGAGGTTTTAGATTTGGTTTGCTTTATTGAGAATTTTTGTATTTATTTTCACATGGGAAATCAGTCTGTAATTTACTTCCTCTGTTGTCTTTTTATGTTTTTTGCATGTCAGGGTAACCGTGGTTCATAAAAAAAACAACAACAACAAAAAAAAAAAAAACGATTGAGTAATGTTCTCTCTGTCTCTGTTTTGTGGTAAAAGATATTCTAGAATCTTATTTTATCCAGAGATACTGACTATCCATGATATTAAGGTTGGTCCTTGTATTTAGCAGAAGGGAGGATACTGTATGTGAATCCATTGCTTGTCTGTGACTTTATATGGGAAGACTGAGACCATTGATGTGCAGAGATTCCTGATATTTTATTGTTGCTGTGTTGATGTTGGTGTTGGTGGTGGTGGTGTTGATGGTGGTCTTGTGGTGGTGGTGGTGATGGGGGTCGTATGTGTATGAGTGTGTGTGTGTTTCCCCCCTCCCCTTTTTATTGGTTGATCTAGAATGAATTTCTTGTGTTTCTTTGAGCTAACCTTAGGTTAACCCTGTATTTTTATAGGTTACATAGGGGTTAACCATGTTATGTTGGGGTTTTCTAACACTTTCTATAGGAGTTTTACTTATTTATGTCCATGATTCTGTTGAAGCTATTTTCTGTACCTTTGACCCAAACTGTTTCTCCTTTCTCTAGTCATCTTGTTAGATAGTATTTTCAAAGTGTCCCAGATTTTTCAGGATATTGTATGCCAGGGGATTTTAGATTTAACATTTTCTTTTTGCCAAGGTATTCATTTCTTTTATCAGATATTCAGGGCTAAAATTCTCACTTCTGTCTCTGTTATTCTCCTATAGAGGATTGTATCTGAAGTTCCTGCTTGAGTTACTAAATTTTTTTTTTCAAATTTTCCCCTGTTTGGTTTTCCTATTTATTCTAATTACACTTTCATGTTTGGAATCGCTTTATTCACTTTCTACCACTGTCTGTATTTACACAAATTTCTTTAAAGGATTCATTTCCTCTTTAAGAGATCATATTCATAACAGCATTTTAAAGGTCTTTGTCTTGTGCTTCAGATATGATGCAATACTCAGAGCCTATTATGGCAGGGTTGCTGGCCTCTAGTGAAGGCACATTCTGTGACTGTTCTTAAGTGACTTTTTTTTATGTTGTTGCCCAGGCCTCTGTGTTTAGAAAGACTGTGATTGTAGGTGCTGACATCTGGTCCTTTCTTTTTGATGTATATTTTGTTCCCTGATTTTGTTGCCCTCCTGGTTCTCAGAAAATATAGTGACTGTCTGTTACCTGGTAGGAAATTATTCTGGGAACCTTATGAATGTAGCCACTGAGGATTTCATGTAAAATGAGATCTTAGGTATTGGTAGTTAACACTTAGGAAAAAAGATTGTCTGACGGGGTCCATGGGAAGGAGAAAATTGGGGCATCCCACCAGGCTCTGCTTAGTCCCCTGGCAATGAGGTAGTCTTAACAGAGCTCAGGATTAGACTCGGGAGTTGGATATAGAGGAGAGGAAGGAGAGTGAAGGTCTGACACGTGCCTATCTCTTTGCTCGCTTACTTGTTTTTTTCTAGGTGCTGCTGGTGGGTTTCTAGAAAAGGCCTACTAGACTATCTTCTTTCCTGTTCAGAGTGGTCTCTGTTTTCCCAGGCAATGCCCATTGTATTTGCAGATTGGTATAAAGCGATAAGTATAGGGAAGGCGGTTTGGAGAGAAAGAATGAGAGATTTGGTTCACTGAAGTAGAGGGATATTGGGGAAAAGAGACTACAGCATATTGTCTTCTGGGGGTTGGGAGACTTGGGGATTAGATGTGGAGCCTCCTTCACACAGGAGTTGAAGGCCTACCTTAGCCTGCTTCCCTGGCTGTAGTGCCCTGTTGGAAAATTTTGATATAGCTATTTTTATAGCTATTCAGTTGTAACCTTTGACATTATCTGAAGTAGACTGACACAATCATGAGCACCTTGTCATTTAATATTTGTAAATTTCATATGTCGTTTTAATATAAGTTAATGTTAATGGCATTAAATATTGCTATAAAATTGTTGAAGCTAAGAAAATATAGTGGTGGTAAAATATTGTTCAATGCCATGGGCTTAATTCTATTGCCTGCAGAAGGAGATCTATCTATCTATCTATCTATCTATCTATCTATCTATCTATCTATCATCTATCTATCTATCTATCTATCTATCTATCTATCTATCTCTATACCTGTATCTCTATCTATCTATCTATCTATCTATCTATCTATCTATCTATCTATCTATAGATATATCTATATCTACACCTGTATCTATACATCTATATCTATCTATAGATCTATAGATAGATATAGATGGGTAGATGGTTAGATAGATATATCTATAGATATAGATAGATAGATAGATAGATAGATAGATAGATAGATAGATCTATAGTTAGATATAGATATAGATGTATACAGGTATAGATACAGATATATTATAGCACATTATACATAATGATTATAAGTTTACTTTTCTTGAAAAAAAATACTACTTCGCTTAACAAAATTAATACGAAGAGTATTCCTCCTTCACTAAAGCTAAATATAATGCAAGTTTTAATTAGTCTGGGTGTCTGTTACAAGACAAAAGACATATGAAATCGGACCAATGATTTGCTGTGTTGAATGAGAGCTAATGTTGAAAGTACACATTGGAATCTGAAACTCACACTGTTGAATCCCATTGTAGGCCTCCCAAATACAGGGGACGTACTCATTCATAACAGTTTCTGTAGGAATACAAGAAACTTAGATCTTCTTTTGCAAAGTGACCATATTAATGTGTAACTCAGCATGTTACTCTGAGGGTAGAATGATTATTGCAAACAAAATGGTCAACCTTGATTTTTTCCCTGCAAGAATTCTATGGATAGGAATAAGAGTGCTCTCTTTCTCTCTCCCTCTCTCCCTCTCTCTGTCTCTCTCATAGACTACTAAAAAGAAAGCCTTATCCATTTAGAACACAAATCAACCTATTTCTTTAGCCTTTATAAGGTTTCTTTCATAGTTCTAGAGTCTGGAAGTTGAGTGTTGGCTCAGAATAGAGACATGCATTCCTGATGCTGGCACAGACTTTTTCCGGCTACCTGACAGCTGCTTTGTGTTTTCAAATGTGAACATTTCTCAGTGGGAGTGTTCACTTGCCAAAGTAACGTTTTTGAATTTCTGTTTGGCTTGTATTGTGGAAAATTATTTGTTGGTCCACACTTCATATCTCTGCTAACAATGGTATCTTCTTAAAAGTAAGGAATACCATGTAAATTGTCACACACACACACACACACACACACACACACACACACACACACACAC
>JANHMN010000001.1:251177170-251285352 GCA_030674055.1 Rhabdomys pumilio | reverse complement strand
CACACACACACACACACACACACACACACACACACACACACACACACACACAAAACAAAAACAAAAACAAACAAACAAACAAAAAATACCTTAGTAGCATTTCACTGAATGTTATCATCTTGCTTTTGGTTAAAAAAATGGCTGACCATAGTTTTTCTGAGTGTGGTCAACTTGAGGTTTTTAATTATTTTTCTAGGAATAGTATGTTGCATTCTCTGAGACTCATTCACCTGGTCAAAAATACATTTTGAAATACAAATACCAGTGAATCACTGGCAACACATTAAATTATTGACCTGTTTTGTTTTCTGACCAAAGAGTTTAATATTCCCAGCAACTTGAGCCAATTTATCTCTACTGATGGCCAGAGCTTCACGCTTGGCTTTAGAAAGAAATTTCACACTTGGTCCACAGGAAATTAATGGACATGCTGTGAATAATGGACTCTTTAATTAAATACAGTCAGAAAAACTGGGTAAAACAAAGCAGGATTTTTTTTTCTTGTCAAACTTCAAGTAACTTTTAATTTGCTAAACTTTGGATGTTTTGTTGTTGAGATCAGTGAGGCAATATTTTATAAATGCACCTGAAAGTAAAATCCCTCAGTTAATGGGGTATTATAGAAGACTGAAAAACTGCATGTCCATGTCATCCCTGAAGACAGATATATCTAATTACCATGCCAAACCTTGTTGCAAACCTTTAATTTATGTTTCGCAAGGTCCCTCTCCCTTTATCCTAAATCAATAGTCCTGATGTCTTCCTGTTTTCTCACCTTGTGTATTTACCTGAACCATGTACTGAGACTTTGATCTAACAATATTGCTCGAAGTTCATCAATATCCTCTCAACTTTAAAGCCAAGGTGTTTGAAATAAGGATTAGTTTATGTTCTATTTTACAATAAAGTTGATTTTTAAAATTAAATAAAGAAAAATTGTGCAAAGGCATAATGAGTTTACAGTAATTTACTATGTCGTGTTAGTTCCCTGCTTTCTCTATGTTTGCTTATGCAAAGCATTCTGTGTTACTCTTCATGATTTTTGGATGTGCCTGTTTCCAATTCATCATGGTATAATCTTGTCTATTCTATTCAATTATAATCTGACAAGGTACGTTGATGTGAAACTCAGACACTTAAAATGTCATCTACTCTTCTATTTAAGCATGTTCTTCAAAATATCATTAGAAAATATCATTCTCCAAGACCCTGCCTCTGTTTCTTTTGTCTTTTCACTGTCATTCAATTTGGACTGATTGTGGTCTTCAGCTTTGCTAGTAAATCTTTAAAAATTCTCAAATCCTTACCTCTACTCTTTAGATTATGTCCACATTTTACTATAGTTACAACTTATCACATGCTTCTCAATATGAAATTAATATAAGACTGAAATTATACATATTTTTCACAATTATATTTGTCCCCAAAGACTTTGACCTCTTCTGCGATTATTCAGACTGGATTATTGACAATTTCAAGAGATTTTTTGTTGGTAAACTGCCTAGGGCAAACTGCCCTCTCTGAACTTACTTTGAGGCAAAGCTTTTCAATGCATTGTACTGGCTAATGGAACCACAATCAAAGACTCTGGCTTTCTTGGTCTATCTGGTTAATTTACTACTTATAATCAGAGCTTAGAAAATCCCATCTTTAAATAAAAATGTGTGGCTTTTAAAAGATACATTCTTCTTCCAGTATTTCTCTTGAAAAGAAGGAGCCATAAAATTTAAGAACATTTATTTATTTATTTATTTATTTATTTATTTATTTTGCATTCTGACTCTATGCCCAGTCATTTGCCACATTTAGATCTACCCACACTTTAGCATGTAAAAAAACTGCAGAATGCTTCCACATGATCTTACCTTGGTAAAAATGGAGTAGGAGGAGCCCGTCTTTACTCTATATGCATCCTTTTGTGTATAGTTCATATTTGTTGAAATTGATTAAGGGTTTAACTCTTTTAGTTTTGGCCGTTTGATTTACCAGACTACATTTCTGGTAAATGCTTCATTACTCATCTTAGAGCCCCATAGTGGGGAACTATATCATTTGCTATAACTTATGAACTACCTAATAGAGTTAACCAATCTGGTGTACAAGACAATGCATTTGGCTCTTTGCCAGGTGCTTACTCCCCGCTGCCATTGCTATCCAAGTTCTGTGTGCTCAGATTCCTGAATGTTATCTTTATTAAGTTCACACCTTTTTCCTTTCAAATATTTGTAATATAGTATAATCAAGGGTAATATAACCTACTATGTATTTTTTATTATTATTTCATCCCTTGGGAAGAAACATCATTAAATACAGTCAGGATTATTTGCAGTAACCAACTTTTCTGATTCTATATTTGTCAGGAGCCTTCTAGGAGAGGCTAAAGCTGCCAAGTTCCCAAGATACTTATCTCAGGATGGCTTCTTACAGCTGATATGCCTTTACTATCACTCTTACACTGCTATAGAATTCCTGGGCATTAGCCTACCCTATTGAGCACACTTCTTTCAGACTAACATAAAAATCAACATTTACAAATTAATGCTTTTTAGATAAATTAATGATTTTACAGAGTTCCTGATTTGATTTAAATGATCTTAGGAAGAAAGATTTAAGAGATGGTTTTATTTGTTTTACTAGAAAGCTGTAATAGCGTTAGAATCAGGAATATAATGTGCCCAGTCCCCTTAGTAAAGGCTGCAAAAAAGGGAATACAGTGAGCTTTCATAACTACACAAAAAAGAGAAATAGGCTTGGGACAAATGTGTGATCAAGAAAAAAACATTCATTCTACGTCAGATCCAAGGATTAAACCAGAGACGTACACTATGATAAAGCCAGGCCTTATGAAATTGTTGTCTTGAATTTATAAGGTGCATATAGAATGAAACACTGCTTTGAACTCAGTATTAACATCCTTCTGTAACTCCCATTTTGAGTAACATTTTATCTATGAGGTAATTATCTAAAGAACTTTTGTCTACGAAAGTATAAAAAGACCAGAGAAAAGAAATAATGTTTGTGGCTTGGGGGACTCTGCCACAACCATCCATCCATCCATCCATCCATCCATCCATCCATCCATCCATCCAAATGTATGGGCACAGCCATTTCTGTTTCACCCAGCATGTGTGTGTGGTCTGTGTTAGTGGGTTTTTTATCTTTCCTTTCTTTTCTCTCTGTTCAAAAGAGTTAACAAGCTCACTCTTTATCATTTGACTTCTGCCTGACTCACCAGAGAAAAGAGCACTACTAGTAGATCCTTTGACTCAATCCTCTGTTGCTAAACAGCATGTATCCGCTTGCCAGAATTTAGCACTTATTTAAGCACAGAACAATAAGAAAGAGTTAAGGTTTTGGCACAGAACAGTAAGCAAATGCTATTTCCCTAGTGCTTATTTAAGCATAAAGAGTTAAAGTTTTAGCATGTACAGCTGGAGTCAATTACTAGAAACCAGTAGCATTTGGCTTTAGAACAGCAAAGAGTTTAAGAAAGATAAATATTATCAAAAGTAAGCCACTTTTGACCCGGTCATTGCAACTTCTGCCACCCCAGCTGCCAATGCCCCCATAGCTGCCTTTCAGACCTGAAAACCTTGTAGGTGCCAGGAAGGTCACTGGCACATATTGATACATACGAACATATTGATCATACATACAAGTTAAACAAAAACGACCATGTATTCACCCATATCCTGAAATTACCTCCATTAGCAGTCTTAGCTTGACTTGCAATAACACCTTTGTCAGTGCCTGCCTCCTCAGCTCGCCTGTCTTTCCATTTACATCCTTCCCCGATGAACTAAACGTCACTGACAGCCAAAAAATCCACTTTATAATTTGTTTCTGTTTATTTCGTTTTTAATTCTAAAGCTACATTAATGGTATCCTGTGTTGCTGGAGTATTTAACTATCTCTTCTTTGTTGAAAAATTTTGTCAAATCCAGGAAGAAATCTTCCATGGCTTTTTCTTTTATAAAGCATACCAGAATAATTAGTTACCAGAAAGATACTGGTGGTAGAATGTAGAGCTTTCTGGCAGAGGGAAGGACATCACACTAGGGACCAATTATGAAGAGGAAAATAAAGACATGAAAGCAAATGCCAGAAGATATTGGAAGGTAGAAGGGAGAAGAAGGAAACATTGCCATGTCTTCTGTAGGCGTCAAAGTTCTGCCAACACCTTCATCTCTGCCTGGTGAAATAGTTTTCACATTGGTCGTTCCAGAACTCTGAGAGAACACAATTCTAGGGTTTTGAAGCACTAAAAATATGACATCTTTCTAGAGTGGCAGTAGGAAAGTTGGGCAGAATTTTTGAACAAACTCAGTTAACAAGTTTGACTATGTTTTCATTTTTGAGCATTTTTTATTACGTTTAAAAGGGTGTGTGTGTGTGTGTGTGTGTGTGTGTGTGTGTGTGTGTGTGTGGTGTGTGTTCACATACACCCGTGTGCTTACATACATGGGCACACGTGTTTGCATTTAGATGTGGCACACTGTGAGTGTAGAAAGTGACAGTTCACAGCAGTGAATTGTTTTCTTCAGCATGTACATTTGTCGGTCTCAGGTTTGAAGACTCACAGCTGGTGCATTCATAGATGGGTCACTGGTCTGGTTTGAGGCCTCTGGCTTCTGCTACCCTATCTATACTGAATTCTCACAGGTACTCCTCCTGGATATCACTTTGTTGTCCTGTGTCATGAAGAACCTGCAGCTTTAAATTGGACAGACCAATTCTGTTATGAATCCCAGCAGTTTATCAATGTGGTAGACGTTAGGGTGGGCCAACTCAAAGTCCTAGATCTAGGCCTGCCTGGTATCTGAGCTGGTTACCTTGCCAGATTTCTCACAGGCCTACCACCAGGGTGAGGTTTCTAGCACTGGTCTAGCTAATTCGCCCAATACCTCAGACAGCAAGGTTCAGGACCAGTTCTGCTGCTTTCTTACCCTAGGGTCTGGGTCACCCACAACCCATGCAACCAAGGCAAACCCTACTGCTTTGTGCAGCCTAGCTGCAGGGTCTGCTCTCTCAAGTGTTGCAGCTGGTCAGGAACAAGGACACCTCTACTGGTCTCATGACTTCAGGGCCAGCTCTCCCACTTGCCATAGGTAGCAAAGAAGGGAGGAAGGGGACATCTCTCTCTAGTCCATGCTGCTACATGGTAGACAAGTGGCCAGCCCTACCATGCATATGTCCCCAGGGTCAGCTCACAAACAACTCCTGCAACGAGGGTCAGTTCTACTGTGCTTCCTGGACTAGGTGCTGCATACTGCAGCTGGCAAAGCACAGAGTCAAATCTCCTCCTCTCATGTCCAGCTATCCCAAGATGCCCAGGCTAGGGTTTGGGCCTGCTCTGTGGAGCTCTCAGATAAGAACAAGCACCTAAACAGCAGCCCTGACCAGAAACATCTGCCTTGCCATCGATGGTAGTAGGACAGGCTGCTACAGAACTGTGGACTGGACCATGGCCCTTGCTAGCAGCACTTGCCATGACTTCACTATCTCCTTAGGAGGCACAGGCTCCTCCCATAAGTCTGTTCTTCACTATCCTATAGTGTGCCTTTCTCTATTATATACACATGCTTCTGTAAGCTTCTGACCAATCAGGCTTCATTGCTTTGGACTGGGGGTGGGGGAGTGTTAAACCTGTGTTTTGTTTCTTCGTTTATTTCAAGGACTGAAAAATACTAAAATTAAAAAATATCCTCTGTGACAAATGCAACTTGTATAACATTCACATTTAATTGTTCATTAATAAAATTTAATTTGAATCCACTCAGGCTATCTCCTCTTTCTTTAATGACTGATTTTTTTTTCTCAATTAACAGAGCACAAAAGACTGAGAAAAAGTACATCTAACAAAATAAGTAACAATTCTCTTGATCCAATCTTTACCAAATAACTCTATAATTAATACTTTTATGGTAGTTTCTTTAAATGTATCATGAATTTACAGTCAAAATTAGACACATTTTTAAAGAAGTAGAAAAATAAAATTTAACGTTCTTTAAACTTTTAAAACTTACATGCCTTTTCTTGGGGTTCTTTTCCTTCTATTGATTTGCCTTGGCTAACTTCAATGTAATGGTTTTTTTATTTTATATTATTATATTTTATTTTGTTATGCTTGGTTCAGAGATAGAAAGGACGTGGATGGGAAGGGGTAGGGAGGGAAAAACTTGAAGAAATAGAGGAAGGCAAAACAGTAATCAGGATATATTGTATGAGAAAACAGTCTATTTTTCAATAAAGGAGAAAATAAAATAAATCTCTTTTGTTCCAATAATAATAAAATCACACTAAAGCTATTACAATGCAAAATATCTAGAAATATCTACTTAGAACATAGATATGATGCCCTAACTCAAAGACATTGCTATTTGTTCCTCAGCGGTGGAACCATTTAATCTCACTTCATATTTAACATGTAATACTGTAAGATTCAAATACACTGGCTTAGTCACTTGGGGAACATATTATAATTCTCATGCTGCCCACGAGTACTACAACACTTGTTAGCATATACGGGAGCCTAGAATCACCTCCTACTATTGTGAAAAGCAACCAATCAATCAAACAATCAGTTGATCATTTGCCAATTTAAAGTTCTAATCATACTACTAATGACAAGAATCAATAAAAATGAAAGGGAAAAGAAATTTAAAGAAAGTTTAAAGAAAATACAGCTAGAGTTGCATCAAGTTCAGTGCTTCCTGGCTGCCTAGAACACTTTCCTCTGAGCATGACTCCATCTTATGGGCCTCCCTTTCTTCCTGCCCCTGTTCAGCTGTTTTCTTTAAGATAGAGTTGAAGCAAACAGCCTCCGAATCATGTTTTTTCAAGACTCTAATTATGCTCATATGGTTTACAGTCATAACGACATCTACAAGTGGATTTGCTTAGTGGACTAAAGTTTGCAGCCCAATGAGAAAGAGAAAGGAAAATAATAACAAAGTTTAAAGTGTCCAAAACTTTTATTCTCATTTTTAATTTTTTCTTAATTAAAAAAGTTTTATGCAATGTGTTTTGATTATATTTTTCTCTAACTTCTCTCAGATCCTGCCCAATTCCCTATTTACCTAAATTTGTTTTTTCTCTCTTTTTCTCACTCTCTCTCTAATATATGTATGTATGTGTATATATATATGATATATATATAATATTATATTATATATATATAATATATTATATTATATATATGCTTTTATATATAGTGTACATGAGGGTTGAATGAGACAGAATTATTTATATACATGTTTGAAACTTACAAATATTTGAAGAATGAAGAAAGAAAAGTTACAAAATAATTATAAGTTAGAAATTGGCATTATTTCAAGTATGTATTTGTTAAAATTATATATTTGTTGAAACACACATAAATTATGTTTCTGATTGTATTTTTGAAATTAAAAATGAATCCTATTCAAGGACAACAATTTTTATAAAACTTTTTATGTTTGAAATGAGAATAAATGAACTTTACATATTTAGTCTTTTCATTGTAGTAGGTACTACATACTACATACTGTAGTAGAACATACAGTGTTCTCCAACATATTATAATGACAACGTGTCTGAATAGTTTATAATGTATATTCTTATACAATGTATGTTTTATTACAAATTGACTTTTTCTAAATACCAAATGACTTTTTCTAAATGACAAAGTGGCAATTGGAACTTGCAAAGTACATAGTCTCAAAGATTGAGAAACCCCTGATAATGCAGAATAAAAACACTTTCAATAAGACACAGTTATTTCTGAAGTCAGCATAAAACCCCACTTTGTGCTTTATTAACTTGTGAGGTTCACTCTAAGATGAAATGAATATTCCGTTTTTGTAAAGACATTTGAAGGGAAGGAGTCAGGCAGGAAGAAGTGCTGAGGAATTGCAAATCTTTAGGTTAGCATCCTCTTACTAGTTCCTAAAGTGAAAAGTACCATTAAGCTACTGAACACAGAGCATCATAAGAAGTAAATGAAGAAGTGAAATGTCTTTTGCAAAATTCAACAGTGGAATAGTCACTAAGTTCTGAATTCATCTTAAAATGAATTAAGGTCTTATTTGTAAGAACACAGAAAACAATTTATGTGACTAAAAAAAAATCACTTGTTTTTGCACTTGAGAAACAAGTGGAATTTTATTTTCTCAATTCAAAATACATTTTAGGATATAGATATTTGTACTCGAAACAAATGCAGAGCCAATCTAATCTACTTTGGATTAGAGCCACTTAGAAATGAAGAAAGTCACCACTAGTGGTCCACTCATGATATTAATCAAAGCACATTTGATTTCTTTTCTTATCGTCACCTTACAGTGTTCATAAAGTTGATCTCCAGTTGCTTGATTTCTCATGCATTTTTCAAAATAAGGTCACTTACACCTATTGTATAATGTGATTGATTACATGTGCTAAATCTCCCCAAACTGGAAACTATTTTTAATGACTAGTTACTATCCAGTTTACTATGAAGGACAAAATGGGTAGAACAGTGTCAACACTTAGCTTGTTATCTGTATGCTGGACTCTGGGAAACCAAATGATTGAATCACAGTTAGAAAGAACCCTCTGGCTTGCTCTGTTATTATCAGTAGGACTGTATATTAACTTTAAATAGAACACTAATACAAACTGAGTTGAAAATACTTGGCTTCTCTGGGAGTTTAATTGTCTTAGGGAGATAAAGTTTAATTTAACAAATAGTGGAGAAAGTCACTTATTCTGTAAGTTTGCACAGCTTTGAAAACTTTGAGAAACAAATTGTTAAAGTACAATTTTAAAGCTTCCTTGCAAACAAAATTAAACATGGAGTGTGATATTTAATTTGTTTTTTGTTTTGGCATTATTATTATTATTATTATTATTATTATTATTATTTTACTTACTCACTTTACATTCCACCCACTGTCTCCCTCCCAGTCACTCCCCTCCCTCAATTTTTCCCTCTTACCCCTTCCCTTTCTCCTCTGAGCAAGTGAGGCCGCTTGACTATCCCTGACTCTTGCACATTAAGTCTCTCTGAGTTTCGGTGCATTCTCTCCTACTGAGGCCAGACTAGGCAAGCCAGGTAGAACATATCCCACAGACAGGCAACAGTTTGGGGAATAGCCCTTGCCACAGTTGTTCACTATTGACATGAAGACCAAGCTGCACATCTACTACATATGTACGTGGAGTCCTAGGTTCAGGACTTTGGTTGGGGGTTCAGACTCTGATAGCCTCAAGGGCCCAGGGTAGTTGACTGTGTTGGTCTTTCTGTGGAGTTTCTATCCCCTTAGAGGTCACAATTCTTCCTTCTGTCCTTCCATAGCAGACCCCAAACTCCATCTACTATTTGACTGTGGGTGTGTGTATCTGTCTGAGTAAGTAGCTGGGTGGAGCCTCTCAGAGGACAGTCATGCTAGACTCCTATCTTCAAGCATAACAGATTAACATTAATAGTGTCAAGGATTGGTGCTTGCACATGGGATGGGTCTTAAGTGATGGGTCTCAAGTTGGGCTAGTTATTAATTGGCTATTCCCTCAATCTTTGCTCCATCCCTGTCCCTGTGTTTCTTGTTGACAGGATGAATTTTATGTTTTATTCTTTTGGTTGTGGAGAAGTCTTTGGGGTTTCATTCCAAATCATCTACTTGTTACATGATTGCTTAATGGCATATGCATGGCTGTGTGATTTATATTATATTTATGCTAATTTATTAGCCTAGACTATAATCTATATTTTATAATTTATTGGCATAATTTTTTGTCATGTATCTGTTTTCATGATGATTATTTCACTGTTCTCTAATATATTGTAGAATATTTTTAATTTTCTTGTTCAGATATAACAAAATAGTAAATTGTATATGAATTCACTTTGTTGTGAAAACTTGTGAATATAATGAGGACATATTTCTTTTGTTCTTATCATATATGTAATCCCTAATTAAATTCTTCTAAGCTGCTTAAATATTGGTAATTTTGTGCAAAGTACTGTGTCTTCTTAATGTTTGTCTGCTCATCATACAGAATATAAAACAACATATAAATGTTTTCTCTTATCACAATTGACTGTGTGTATTTTATAATAAAAATAATATCTCAGAAATTATTATGGCCTAGAAATGAAACGTAATAGAAAATGTTCAAGTACAATATTCGTTTTGCATATTAAAGAAAATGCTAGATAACTATTAGGACAAAAAAAAAGTTCTAAGACCAGAAATAATTAGTCATACTAACTTTAGATTTAGAAAAGCGTGGGATAGTAATCAGCTAAATCACTTAAGTTGATATGTTCTGAGTAATAGCTTATCTTATTTTTTTGTGTGAAATAATAAACTTAAGGAAAGGAAGAACATATCAGTGATAAATTCTCTACTGAAGATGTTGTGTTGCTGTTTGTATAGATCTGTAGCTGAAGGTCATTTTACATTTCTATTTAACTTTATGCTTTCTCATTAAGTATCACAAAGAATTTCATGAATATTTTATCTAGAGTGTATCATTTCACTCAAATTATGATTCTGAGAGAGTGTCTTATCCTCCTCAAAGTTGTTTATTAGTGTAAATGCTTAGAAATATACCCCTTCTGAATTTTAATATCATCCAGAGTTAGCTCTGCATATAGTTATATTTCCGAGGAAAAGATATAAGGTCTTTAGAACAAAGGTATGACATGTTTAACCAGCACTGCCCTGGGAAATGGGATTCTGTTACCATCATTATGACAATGCTTCACTATTAACAGATTATCCATAACGTTGGGCCTGCGTTTCCTATTAGTTTTAATACTTTTATAGAAATTTAGAGGAGAACAGTGTTTCAACATAAATGTAACCACACTTCTCTGGTGTTCTATCAAGTATTCTGAAAGTAAAACAGCACAAATGGTTCTTCTGCTCATATTTTCTACATCTACTATTGCCTTATTGGTGGGGCCAGGAGGGCGGCGAGTAGTCCAGAATATTCATTATTAGTAACAATAACATCAGGGACACCATGTACACATCTGCAGCACAAATAGTACTTATGGGTTCACAAGACTACACTTGTTGGTTTTAATGACAGATTTGAGGAGGCGAATCAGTGCCTCATCTTTCAAACAACAGGAAAAAGGTACATTAGTATTCGGTGTGTATATTTCCTATCACAGTATTTTGGTACCTTTATATTCACTTGTTAAAACACCTCAGTTTGTCAAAATTATACAATTTTGTCATGACTTATAAAACATGAATAAAGTACATTAGATATAGTGAACACAAAACTGAGATCTGAAAACATTGCAGACTTTGAGAAAATTTTATTATTTTTTCATAAACATTTTAACCTCTGAACCTTGCATTCCTAGCTTGCAACTATGGTGCTTAATCATGAAATATAATACTCACTACTGTCCTTTTCATTATTTCTCTTTTCCCAGATCTATTTTTGATGAAAAGATTAGGTGATAAAATCACTTTAGGACATCTAATTGCTTGTCTTCTCTTTGTTCTACAATTTAAACCATTTCCCCAAGAAGTTAAACATACCTGGAGGCAGTGAATATTATCAAGCGATTTGGATAATTAACCTATAATTTCAGCTATTAAAAGGGCTTAACAAACGTCCTTTAAAAATACTTGCTACAGATTATAAGTTTTTCACTTTTAAAATGTCCCCATTTCAGGACTTAGAGATATAATAATATAAACATTGTCTTTTTCAAAAATCATCCTTCACAACTTTAAGGAAGCAATACTGAAGTAGAAAGGAAGGCAGGTGCAGGTGTTTCTTTACAAGGGAAGCCACACCCAGATCATTTTGTCATCATCTAGCAGTTCCAGAATTAGAGTTCAATAAGTTGAATTATTAAGCTTTACAGGGAGGACAACTCTGTGGGACAGTCTGTGTCACAGGAGGACTAGGGAAATATCCTCTCACGACACTAGGGCTTTAAAATAGTTTTGTTTGTTTATTCACTTTTCATGGAAGTACAAAGCATACGGGTTCAATTCTAGGACCAATGATATCAAAAGCTAGGTATTTTGTATTGGACAAAAATAGAAATAACCACTCTTTTAGGTGATAGTGTGAAGCCTGTTGTTTTACAGTTTTCATAGGAAGTTCACTGGTGAGTGTTAGTTAATTTTACAATATAAACTTGACTTCCTAGAGCTTATTATTAGGGTCTGACCATCTGTCCAAGGTCAGAAGTCTGTTTTGATACATGCAAAGAAAAAATAGCATGGTCTGTCTAAGAGTGTTAGCTCAGATTTTCAAAGTAAAAGACTAATTTTCACTGTCTTTATCATTATAGACACCCAGGCCGGGCGGTGGTGGTGCTCGCCTTTAATCCCAGCACTGGGGTTCTCAGACTCCCAAGGATCCAGTCCAAGATGAAATGCCTAAGACAGGAGTCTGGAATGAAGTTTGGGGTCCATGGCCCAAGACTATGCCAGGCCTGGGGAAATAGGGACTCAGGCTTAGCTCATTTGTGACTGTTCTTAGCTTAGCACTGGTTGTCTGGAAGCACAGAGAGTCACTCCATGGGAAACTTAAGTTACAGCTCTGTAGGTGAAGGTCTTCTCCATGCTCCCCACAGGAGTCCATGTTTATCCATACTGTATATTGGCTGTTTGTGAAAAATGGATGCATACCAACTTCTCAGGGTGGACCAGAGATTAAATACCTTTCTCAGGTAGGAATATCTGGGAAGTGAAACTTATTTGCTAAACCTCAGGGCCTCTAGATACCTCATTAGCGTGGAGAACTCTATTTGGGGCCTTGTGACCACACATCACATTTCCTTATTTGGGGAGTATGGCATGTGTTCCAGGCCAGGAATCTAGTAGGGAGCAGGAAGTTGCATACCATCTCAGGGGAGGTGCCTGGGTGCCAAGGACTTAGGACTCTGATCCAGCTCAACCTTACCAAGGTTCCTGGCCTGGTCTACTATCCCACATTATGGGTGGGGCCATCCTGTCATTTCTATGAATCGTAATTTCAGTGGGCTTTTGGTCCTTCGGCTTTTGCATAATTTACATCCCTTCTTCAGTGATATTCTCTGAATATCAGTTTAGGAGTTCTATTGTAGATTAATACCTCGGGGGTAGGCATACCATAATTTGTCAATCTTTGAAATTTGAATAGTTGTGGGTTTTTTAATGGTTTATGTCTGAGTGAAAGTTTCCAGATATATCATGTGATGCAAACTCATGTGTTGTTTTTCTGAGGCTGACTCACCTGTTGTTTTGATGAGCCATGGTAACTGACTGACTGTGGGCTTATACAACTAGCTTTGCAAAACTCCATTGGTCTTCCCTTAGTCCTTCTCTTTGCCGATCTCAGACAACTTCTCCTGACATCCTTGCTGGTGCTGGTAGCTCCCGCTGGCTCTTTATGTGGGATCATGCCACCACTGCTAATTTGTGTTTGGTAACCTGATACTTCTGAACTGGACTGCTGGTATCCTGAAAAACAGAGATTTAACTCTACATTTACCTGTGGGTATAAAAATAAGTATTTAGATTAAAGAATTATACTGGTCTAATAAAATGGTAGTGGCAGATGTATGATTGAGATCCATGATCTCATTAGATCCCAGTAGTTGAGCAAGTTTCCAGGATAATACTTAGGCAGGCCTTAAGAACAAGGAGAGAGTTACAGTTTACTGCAAAGTTATGAGTGCCACTATTGTGCCAGTAGGAATATTTTGCAGAGCTGGTCCTTTTGTGCTTCATAGGTATCATGGTTACCGAGACTATTTACTGTGGCTTGCCTTTGGCAGTTTAAATAGCACTGTCTGGTCTTCTGTGAAGAGGCTTTCTGCTCAGATCTAACTGGCATAACTCCAGTTAAACTTATATGCACGTGTTTGTATAAACCTTTATATGCATTCTAAGTAATTTCATAATAATTCATTGTAAGTAATTTCAAAATAAGTAATAATGATTTTCTTAAGCATTATCAAATATCCTTAATGTAATCAATCCCTTCTCTCCCCCTCCCCTTTTTCTGTAGTAATCTCCCTTCCTTTTCCTTCTAAAGCTCTCTCCTATTGGTCCCAGTTCTCTCTTCACATCATGGATTTCCTTAATATTTTCTCCATAGACTGAGTTGTTTGTTGCTTACTTGTTTGTTTTGTTTGTTCTTTGCTTACCAGTATAGCACTCATTTTTACTCACCTGAAGGCATTGTACTCTTTTCTGTGTGGCTTTTTCCATATTTTTTTCTACCTACTTAATTCATTTAGTGATCATCCAAGTACCCCAAACATGTTTTCTACTCCATTCCAAATTAATGACCTGTCTTTAAGGCGTTATTGCTCTGAAGAGACACCATGATCAAGGCAACTCTTATAAAGGAAGATACTTACTTGATGCTGGCTTATAGTTTCAGAGGTATAGTCTATTTTCATCATGGGAGGGAGCATGGCAGTGTACAGTCAGACATGATGCTGGAGAAAACAAGAGGTCTATCTCCTGATTCTAAGGCAGCAGGGAGAACCCATGCCACTAGATATAGCTTGAGCATAGGAGACTGCCCTTACTATGACACACTTCCTTCAACAAACCCACACCAACTCCAGCAAGTGCCACTTGCTATGAACAAAGCATTTAAGAATATGCGTCTACTGGAGTTACATCTATTCAAACCACAACATAAATATTATTTTTTAAAATATATTCCCACAAAAGTTTTCACATTCATTTCAATTCATTGATTGATATTTCTTTATCAAGTAATTAGGAAACATTCATACTGTATAATATTACATTAATGCTCTAGATATTAGCAAATAGTTTCTTATTTAGGCTGTCTATGGTTAATAGTATATATGACTAGTGTCTAGTCTAATGGCCTTTCCCCTTTGTTTTACATTGTAAGAATGCTTAGAAGTGTTTCACAGATACTTGTGGTTTACCTCAGAGTTATGAGTAACTCATATATTTTATTCCCTTTGGGAATGCACTAATTTATACTTATTCTTCTTTACATTTTTTGGTAATTGTGACCATGTTTTATTCTAAAAAGTAACACAGGTATTTTTTACTGATATTGGGATTAAAAGATATGTTAATTAAATGCAGCTTCTATATATAATTTTTCATATACATTCCCATTGATTTCCTGATAATAAATTTACATTTTTATACCTTGAAAGTCCAAATTTTATTTTTTAAAAATGTCTTTGTTTTTAGAAAATATTATATTTGTCTTAGATGGAATTACACTCTTTGTGGCACTTCTACATTGATAATATACTTTAACATCAAAAATGTGCAGGACACACTTTCTATAATGCTTGCACAATCATTTTTATTTTTCCTTTGCTACATACATGTTTCTGACTTACTGAATCCTCCTTTCTCTTTGTTATATACACATCTCTTTTTTTCTCTGACACCATCTTCATTTTCTTCTCTATATTTTTCATCCTTTCTAGCAATTAATGTTCCTTCCTTCTCCTTCCTTGGTTCCTCTAGACATGGTGTAGTGAATTTTAAAACCATCAAGTTGTGGCTGGAATTCTGTGGTTAATACTGACTAAATAAAACCAACCACTTCTAAAGTAATTATAGTATTCTATTATCAGTTTCAAAAAATTACTTTCTGGCCCTATACCCAAAGATTTTGATGCACCATCTGTATCAGGTGAAACTGGGACTGAAGCTTTCGTGTACATATCAGAAATTAATGATGCTAGTGTACTAATGCTGTTTGTCTATACTCCTTCAAGATACATGCAAAGGAAACTAATTGCTGCTTTCTTCATTATTATAACAACAGCTTTATAAATAATTAATTTTTTGTAAGTATGAGTGGATTTCAAGTCATGAATCAGAGAGAACAACTATAATAATTGTTGCTGAATTTTTGTCAGACAGTTAAAAATTAAAGTCACATTTTAACAGTTACTTTTATCAATGTAGAAACTATTATTATAAAAGTATGTCAGTAACCAATTTAACATAATAGTTTTGTTACCTAAACACTGTTTTCTGAATGAATATAGTTTTATAGTTTTTAAAAGTTGTAAAATTGCCTCAATCTATATTTATCTGTACAAATTTATGATTATTTAACACAGCAATAAATATCTAGTTATAAAATATATTTTCATAAGTAATTTTTATATTGCACAGAAATACACAGTATATAATTTATACACTATATATGTGTGTGTGTATATATATATATATACGTATATATATATATATACGTATATATATATACTCTTTCATACACATAAAAAAGATGTACATAAAACTTAAGGATAAAAGCTGATGTTGATCACAAAACTCTACTTCAGCGGACCTAGCTGGCAGGAGACCGACCTGCAGCTGAAAAGAACTACAAAAGGTGAATAAAATATTTAAAAATCACTGAAGGCATTCATAAAACAACAAAGCCTGTCAGAACTGGAGGGCAAATTCCTACAGGGCAGAGTTATGATCTCACTGCTGCTGTCTTCTCCTGAGCTGTTAGTCAGTTCTAGGCCTGGGGCACAAGGGCAAATAAAACAACAAGCCTGTAAGTGCTCAGGTCCCTTAGCTAAGAAAACCTCACTGGAACTTATGACCTCTAAACAAGATAGAGTGCTAGCCGGTGTCCCACATTTAAGTGGGACCAGAGCCCTGACCCTTACATTCTTCACTTTCATGTTATAGTGATTTTATATATATACATTATATGTAATGCATGTAATCATATGTCTACAGATTGATTTACATGTATATATATTCATTTATATAAACATGCACTATATATATGTATATATATATATACATATATATATATAAAATCTAATATTCTAATATACAAATATGAAAGTGTGTGAAACATAAGTGTACAATGGGGAAAAGGCAATTCTCCTAGTGAAAATAATTGTGTTGTCAAGACATCAGTTACCTTATTTTCAATTTTTATTATTTTATTTATTTACATCCTATCATTGCTCCCCACTCAGGACCTCATCCCATAGTTCCTCATCCCATTCCTTCTGCTCCTTGCCTCCGAGAGGGTGCTACCTCCACCATGCCTCTCCCTTCCCTGGGGCCTCACGTCTCTCTAGTATTAAGCACATCTTCTCTTACTAAGGCTTGACCACACAGACCTCTGCTGTATGTATGTCAGGAACTTGTGACTGGCCTGTGTATGCTTCTGTTTGGTGTCTCAGTCTCTGGGAGCTTCTTGGAGTCTGGATAGGTTAAGACTGCTGGTCTACCTATGTGATCGGTTACTTGTTTTATGCTAAAGTTAGGAAACATTATTTTAAAAAGCATAGTAAAGAAGTCCCAAAGTCACAAGAAATGACTGTGACAGCACATCATATAACAAATGACATAGATTATTACATTCAGATGAGGATTTATAATTGTTCAAGACAGTTAATAACTAGGTATATCAGACAATTGCCCAGCATTCATGACTTTAAGATTTAACCAAACTCCATAAACATGTATGAAAATTTAGGAATAGTACATTATAAAACTAATAAAGATTATTGAACCAATTCTACAAATTCAAAATTTAAAAGCACAATAAAGCACTGACGAGCAAACAAGAGCTATAAAAGGAAATTCTTAAACTTATACCCACATGCTTGCTCCACAGTCTAAACCTGGCCTAAGACTCATTTCTTAGGAAGAATAAACACTTCTAACTCATCTGATGTTTTGAGGCAGTATTTCCCAAGACCAAGTTTAATATGAGCACAAAAATCTGAAGTGATTTGCTTCAGAATAACGATTCATCAGTGTGCTGGGAATAGTCAAAATGGAGCCAGGTCATTGACCTTCAATCGTTCATTTTATTTTTGTTATCTGAGGAAAGATGGAATCTTATACTCTCTGTCTATAATGATGATTTCAATTTTCTCATTGACCATTTGTATTTCTGATGTTTACATTTTTAAAGCTTCTTTATGAATAAAATGAACACTGGGATAGTCTTTTTCCTATATTAGCTTATTAACATTTTATTTCTTCATGTTGATACCTACAAACTACATTAGATTTTATGATTCAAGTTAAGTAAGTACTTTCTGGTGATTATTATTGGAATGTTTTGGATTTGATAGTTGGGCTATTTTACCCGCATAGATTTTTTCTTCTTTTTTTATTAATCATTCCATTCGTTTACATCTCAAATGATATCCTACTTCCCGGTTACTCTTTCACAAGTCCCTCCTCCCATAACCTTCCTCTCCTTCTTCCCCTTTGCCTCTATGAGGGTACTCCCCAACTCATCCACCCACTCCCACCTCACCACTCCAGCATCCACCTATGCTGGGGCATCAAACCTCCAGGACCAAGGGCCTCCCCTCCCATTGATGTCAGACAAAGCCATCCTCTGCTACATAGGTATCTAGAGCCATGGATCCCTCCATGTACACTCCATGTTTAGTGGTCTAGTCCCTGGGAGAACTGGGTTTTCCAGCAAGCCGATGTTGTTCTTCCTGTGGGGTTGCAATCCCCCTCAGCTCCTCCAGTCTTTCTTCCAGCTCTCGGACCAGGGTCTCTGAGCTCAGTCTGATAGTTGACTCCAATATCCACATCTGCATTGGTCAGTTGCTTGTGGAACCTTCCAAGGAACAGTCACTCCAGGCTCCTGTTAGCAAGCGCCTCTCAGCAAAGGAAACAGTGTTAGGGTTGGTGTCTGCAGACTTGATGGTTCCTCAGGTGGGGTGGTCCCGGATGGCTCTTTCTTCAGTCTCTGCTCCATTTTTTATCCTTGTTCTTCCTTTGGACAGGAACAATTCTGGGTTAAGAATTTTTAGATGGGTGGGTGGCCCCTTTTCTTGACTGGGGGCTGTGCCTATCTACTGGAGATGGTCTCTACAAGTTCTAGCTCGCCTTAATCTGTGCATTTCGACTAAAGTCATCCAGAGTGGGTCCTGGGAGCCTCTTGTTTTCCTGGACTCTGGAACTCTCCAGTGTCTATCCCCGGTTCCTCATCAACCCCTGCTATATATTTTTATCTAATTTCTTGACCCTCTACACCTCTCTCCTGTCCCTTCCAGTACAATTTTCAACTAATGAAATTCTGATAATTTGTAAAGAAAACCTGTTAGGAACAAATGCACACTGGAGTAAAAATCCAAGCATAGTCATTATTTCTCTGAATATTTCATAGGACCAATATATCATTCATCTGTTGAACTGATTCATTTGACCGAATTGGTAAGATACTGATTAATGTTCCTAGATTACAGAGTTCAAACTTAATAGTGTTATTTTCTTCCTTTTTATTCTCTAGTTGTCTCTCTGTCTTTTGATTAGCTCTATGTGATTATTTATAATCTTTGTGTCTTTAACATATAGAACATAGAAACACACACACACACACACTTTCCCTTCACTAGAGAATGCTGCTGTAACTGTCATTTATTCTCTTAGCTTTTGCTTTACTTGCCTTTCAAGCCAAATTTCTATGACCCAAATTTCGTGCCAGTCACAAATTGTGTTCTCCTTCTAGTAAGTACACTACTATTATGGGTTATTAACAATAGGCCTCTGTTACACTACAACTAACTCTTGTTGTCAACCTAGAAAAATAATTTTATGTCCTGATAGTGACCATTAATGAAAGCTTTTGGAATAACCTGCTTATCCTTTGCAGCGAGTTTGTTCACTTATGGAAAAGCAGGATATCTCTGTGTCTATAAGAAAACATTTAAAGTTAGCATTTATTGACCAGAATGAGTCACCCACTGAGATATAATTGTGATAAATTTTAGTAGGTTTATATATTTTTTTTTATACAATGCCTTTCTGAAATAAGCTGCTTTTTGTTTTGTATTTTTGTTTTTCAAATAACACAGGAAAACACTGGTGGCATATTGGAAATGAATTTCACAGTTACTTTTATGGTATAGTTTTAATCATTATTTTCATAAGTAGAAAATTAATACTTGCTTGAGAGTGTATAATAAACATTATTGATCCAATAAACTTTGAAAACTTCTGGTTTGTTTTTTTTGTTTTGTTTTTTGTTTTGTTTTGTCTTGTTTTGTTTCTTATTTAAAGAACTCAAACAAGGAGACGTACTTTGAGCCTCAGCATGATCTATGAAAGCTTAGGTTAAAGTGTCTGGCATGTCCACTTACAGTCAGTATCCAATTACATATGAAATGCATGTCTCATACATCACATCCCACATATAAATGTGTAATGAGAGGTATGAAATTTTTGTAGAATTTCGAGGTTGACTCTCCAGTGTATGGTGACAACGTCTACACTAAATCTCAGTACGCTTTCTTGGTAGTTTAAACACTCTTTATATTTGAACATAATATTGCTTTTTTGGCATGTGTTTGACACTAAAAATCTTATATTTACTTTTCTCATTCAATATTTTCAGTAAGAGGGATGTAGAAAATATTTTCTGACCAAACACATTAGTGTGGATTTTAGAGAAAATGTCAACTTCTCTCGCTAGAGGAAAAATAATAATAAAGAGACACGGCGAAGGAAGCACAGGGGATTGTTCACTGCCTGTGTAGCATCCTGGTTTTTATGCCCTCAGGGGGGACATAGCAACTCATCTGGACTGTTCTTCACATTTATTTTAAAATCATCTTTTCTTTTTTTTCATAGAAACTAGAAAGCTCTGAAATGGGTGATTTTATGTGCAGAATGGATAAATCATAAACTATCTTGCAGGAAGCAATGTGTTGATGACTCAGAAAATTACACTGCCCTCCCTAGACAACTTTACATATGTGACAAGGAAAGAAGTCTGTCACAGAGCTATAACCTAACTGTCACAGCTTAGCAGAGAACAAACAAGTTTACCTTGTTCTGGATCCTGATGGAAACCTCCTTAATCCATTGGAAGTTATATTCAGGAAAAATAAAAAATAAAAATAAAAATAAAAATAAAAATAAAAATAAAAATAAAAATAAAAATAAAGCAACAATAAGTTCAATCCAGAAAGTAGAACACAGTGCAAACATTTAGTCTTAAAACACCTTACTACATTTTAAGTTTTGATGATGATTCAATATCAGATCATCCAAAATAAAGACAATCTAAACAGCTAACAGGGCAATGAAACTGATGTTAGAAACTCATAGGAAACAAATATTTGTTGTTGTCTGGAAAAAATTGGTGGAAATGAACATTTTTTTTTATACATAAAAATAATGCAGGTTTATTTTGGAGAACATGAGTTTAGCTTTAGACGACCTCATGAGACAAATGGCACTGAGTCAGTAAATTCCTTTCTTGATGCAGATGAATTCGATCTTCATAGCAGCTGTAGCAGATCAAGTATGCCATAGCATCTCACCTAAAATAGTCTCTTAGATTTATTAAGAACACTTTATTGTTAAAACATACTGATTTGATTTCACTTTAAGAATATGGTATGTGTGTTGGGACCAGCTATGGATTTCTGGTTAGGCTACATGAATGAAGGGAAGTCTGGAACAAGTGAAATCTGCAGGATCCTCATCCATTTGGGAGTGAGTGCAGGTTACAGGGGTGAAGTGGCTGGGTAGGGACTTCTTTTCTGAGGACTTTAGTTGCAGCTCTTTTAGAGGATACTTAATGAAACAGCTCTCTTAGGTGATCTTCAGTGAAACAGCCGGTGGGGAATACACTTTAATCAGGGTGAGATAGGGCTATACATGTTCCTTGGAGTGTGGGAAGGAGGTTTCATAGTGAATGTAAATCACTGGCAGGAATTTATAGTACTGTGAATATCTCATTTGTATGGAGAGGCAGTCCAGGAATCTCAGGTACTTGCTAGGTGGATTATTATTGGGGAACAAAGGTTTTAAACCTGTAGGCCTGCTGAGGGTGACATGATTTTCCTTAAGTAGAGGATGTCATGGTCAGGCTCCTCAGACAAGGTCAGAGAAGTATAAGCCATCCTGGAAAAAGGGAATTCTCTGTTTTGCGGTGAGCTCAAAGTAGCTATCTGGACATGGTTGACTTTGAAATTAAGTAGCAGCATTTCCCAGAATCAGGATGCTGTGGTCTTTTCGGTTTTGGAGTGACAGGCCTTGGTGATGCAGACGACAAAATGAACATGATGGTCGTTGGAAGAGGGGGTGATTATGACAGTTAAGACAGACAGTGAAGTTTAAGGTAATTGGCTCTTTCCGCGCACAATAGCAGGAAGAAATTTCGCGGACCTGCCTGTAGTATAAAATAAGACACAGGGCTACTATTATAACTTAAAGCTTAGGCCTTTTGGCTGGGCAGTCTCCCAGCTAACTCATCTAACTTAATCTCACTATCTTATGTACAACCTACCTCATGGCTAGCTCTATACTTCTGTACTGTCCATGTCCTCTCTCTCTCTCTCTCTCTCTCTCTCTCTCTCTCTCTCTCTGTCTCTCCCTGTAAATTCTGTCTGCTACTTTTTCTTCTTGTCTAGCTATTGGTTGGCAGCTCTTTATTATAACCAATCAGTATTGTGAAAACCTCTGATGAATCACTGGATTGCCTTTAGGGAGGTGAGGAAGGATGAACATTTACAAAATTGAAACCCCAGTGGTGGGCCATAGAGATGACAATGCCAAATCCAGCCACACTGTTCTCTGTTCATGAAGAATTAGCAATTTAAAATACAGAGACACACATTCATACAATGTGAAGAAAAGATACTCCAACCCTCACAGATTTTTCTATGTAATGCAGAGCTGTTTGAAGGCATATTGTTCATAACAGGATTTCTTTTGAAACTCGGTCTAAACCTGTCCAACCTTATCCTTTCTTTCTACTAAATTTATGTAATTTTAGTCAATCTTTTCTCATTACTTAGGTAATGTTAACAGCATCTTTATCAGATGTAGTTTCTATCAGAATTCTACTTTGTTCTTCCAGTTACAGCAACTCTCTATCTGCTATATTTGATAATGAAATTGAAACAATATGTTCACATTGTGACTCCTCTTTTGAATTAAGTTATACTATTATTGACATCTCCCTGATAATTTTTACATATTCTTCAACTGAAGATTATGCCTTTCTTTTTATATTATTTTATTTAGGGTGAATGGTACGTGTGAGTGTGTGTTTGTGTGTGTCATCAAGTGGTTCCCAGAAATTAAACTCAGTTGTTTAAGCTTGGCACTGGCAAATGCTTTTCCTGGTTAAGTAATCTCACCTGCCCCAAGTCCTGTAGGTTTTATTCATTAACCTATATGTGTATTCACTTTTCCAATGTCTTATTTTTGAAGCTACACATCCTCCCATGAAAATCAAGAAAAATCCTAACAACATCCAGAACAATAAATATTTTATGGGATATTTCCAGTTTACTAAGAACCGTTAGATGAACTACTGTCTAGGGAATTTGTAACCTTATAAAGCACATTTCATAAGTAATAGGAGATGAAAGTGAACATTACTCCTTCATGTATTAGTTGATTATGGATCTTGTAGGATCTCACACATCTACATCAGGTCTGTGTTAGGAAAACAGGAACTTTCTGCACGAGTAATCATCTTTGAAAGATATTTTGGTTGTTGTTCAAAAATACATTTTATAGTACACACACACACACACACACACACACACACACACACACACACACACATATATATATATGTTAACCACACCTTAAACATATTGGTTGTTACCCACCCCTGATTTATGTGGCATTTATTTAGTATAGTAAAGGTTAGAAAAATTCTTAGTGAGCTCAAGAATTTGCATATCAATTGAACAATAAGTTATTATTGTGTTCGTATCTACTCATAATGTGTGTGGGCATGTGTATAAGGTTTGTGTATATATGTGTGTGTGTATGGTGTGTTTGTGTATATACAAACAAAAATGTGAGCTGGTCAGAGATCGACTTTGTGGAATCATTTCTCTGCTCCCACTTTTATGTGGGTTTTAGCAATCATATTCATGTCACCAGGTTTTCAAGACAAGAACCTGTATCCACTGAGCCACCTTGATGCCTTGGGGGTCCAAGATTTAAAATAAAATGTTTATAAATATTACATCAACTAAAATTTGGCAGCTTCATCAGCCACAGGTAAATTTCGCTTTGTCATTTCGAGTTATGAACTCAGCTATGACCTTGAGTATGTTAGATGAAATCTCTGCATAACATGTCAGTTTGTTTCACTTACATTGAAAAGTAGTGTGAATATAGGCTCTTCCTCTAGGTAGTGGTGCTAGATATTCTGCATAAGTTGTTGCAGATTGTACATTAGCATGTGATGCTGTAGCTTGAATGTCTCTGTTATGGAGAAATCATTTTCATTTAAACTTCATAAAGCACCTGCCGTCTGCCTTCACTGCTGCATCTGCAGCCATTTGCCCTCAAGAGACTTCACAAATTAAAGAGAGTTATGCCAATGGACACAATTAGGGTTTTGTTAAAGATGACATTGTGGTAGGTTGATCTATCAAGATTACTAAGGCTTCCTTTATTCAATTTAAATTGTTTTCCTTTCTTATTATTTGAATATTGATTGCAGTTTTTTGTTACATGCACAACCTAACTCTTTTGTTCTAGATTTCCACAATTTGAGATTCCTCAGACTTTCATGCCTTTGTTACCAAACTTAGTCATTTGTAGCTATTACATTAACAAGAGATACACCCATATTCTTCTTCATTTGATCACTTAGAGGCCATAATATGATGGTTAACTATATGATTTCAATGTTGTATCACAATGAGAAGAAAGGCACAAGACAAAGATAAAACGTAATAGAGAGACTCTGATGCAATCAGAACACACCTTATGTATTTTATCCATCATAGTATAAAGTCATTGTATAATGTGACCTAAAATAATTACAAAGGTAGTAACAAATATTACTTATGAAAATATTGTAAACTATTATAACAAAAATTTATGAAATATTGTGAAACTTACAAAATATGGCACAGATATTAGAAGGGAATGCATCAGTTGGGGAAATATGGTACCTTAAAGACTCGAACTAAATACTTTAAATGTGATAAAGGCAATCATTGTAAAGCACAATAAAACAAGATGCAACAGAATTAAGGAAGTATATAATCTTATACAAATTTACCAATGGTGAATATGAGGGAAATAGTCGACTATTACCAGTATATATGGCTTTATGTACTAAGATTTAAAGAGCTAGTGTTTAAAACTTATAACTAGTATTTTTCACATATATATATATGTCAGTTTCCGTGTGGTATGTGTAGGCATATGTTATTTACAAAAAAAGAAAAAGAAAAAAAGAAAATTTCCAAGGATGTTGCATTTGAATTGGTTTCTTTTTTAAATTGGATATTTTATTTATATACATTTCAAATGTCACCTCCTTTCCCCATTTGTCCTCCCTAGAAACCGCCTATCCCATCGCCCCTCCTGCATTTTGCTTTTATACCATTTTAATTACATGCAAGTATTAAGGTCAGTTCTGGGTTGAGGAACTAGCAATACAATAGATGTGTTTGTTTTTAGTTAAAACCTGTTAAATTTAAATTTTTTTCTGTGAATTAATCAGTAATTATGTAAGTAAATAACTAAAACATTAATTTAAAATATTATCTTAGCTGAGCAGTGGTGGCGCACGCCTTTAATCCCAGCACTTGGGAGGCAAAGGCAGGTGGATTTCTGAGTTCGAGGCCAGCCTGGTCTACAGAGTGAGTTCCAGGACAGCCAGGGCTACACAGAGAAACCCTGTCTCGAAAAACAAAACAAAACAAAACAAACCCCCGCAAAAAAAAAAAACCAAACAAAAAAAAAACCAAAAAAAAAAAAAAACCCAATATTATTTTACATGTTTCCTTCACATCTATAGGTGTCTATCATTATAAAGAAAAGACTATAAAATCTATAGACAGCATGTGAGTGCAATTGAATTCTCTTATCTGGATACACATGTGTTTTAATTTCCAAATCACCTACATGGCTGTTACTCCACGGTTTTTAGCTTTACTAACCAAATATAAATTTAGCTGATAAATTCGTTAGTATATTTCTTTGTCAGCATTAGTCCCATCATTAAAGAAAATGAAGGAAAATATTTATATTTCCACCTGTGGACTATTTGGTTGACACTCAATTCTTTCTTATTGTACTTCTTTCAAATAAAGGATTTTAGGAGTTTTATTTAATGCCTCCTTTAATCAATACTTTTTGAGATGATTATTTTTAATGAAACCCTTATATGAAAGCATATGTAAATTATTTGTATTTTTGGTAAGCACTTTTCTAAACTTTTACTAGTAAATTTAGAAGAGATTGAAATACTAATGTTTTAGATATCTATCTATAACAAATATTATAACATTTAGATAGTTTATTATAACATTTAGATAGTTTTGTGTGTGAACACAAAGTATCTAGTGACATATTAATAATAATTTGAATGGTTTCTAAATTTTTCTAAATAATACTGTTCTGTAATGTACGTTTATGTTAAAGCTAAGGAACCTTTAATGAAAGTGTTACCTACCTCTTTTAATAAGAAGTTTCAGTGATAGGAAAGGGGGATAAGAAGATCCAAATAGGTTTCCTGATCTTAGTTGGTATTTGTTTCATTAATGTTACTGTGATAAAATACCCTGAAGAAAGCAACTTGAGGGGTAAAGAGATTGTTCATGTATGAGTTGTAAAACCTAAGCAGCAGGAATTGGCAGTAGCTCCTCACATTCTCAGTCAAGAGCAGAAAGGGAATAAAGACCGTCAGGAATGTCCTGCTCTCTGCTTTTACAGTTTTATGCTTTTCAGTTTCCCTTACGTAGGCAATTTTGCCACCAACAGTAGAAGAAGCTTCCTATTTCAACTGAAATAATGAAAATAACCCTTCATCTAAGCCCACAGGCAACCCTAGTAATGACAATCACTCATTGTCATTCCCTTCCAAGATGCTTGTTAATTGTGTCAAGTTGACAACGAAACTATCAAGTTTTGTAAAGCCAATCTTTCTTAAAACACCATAAACATTATATATGATTTTGAACATTTTCTATGACAAACACTTTTCTAATTTCCCCTTTAATTTACTGTCATTAAAGCTAACAGGCAAAGCAAATAAATAGAACGTAAAAATCACTATATAATTTTGTGTTCATTTTGACCTAATTAGAAACATGATTTGTTTTCAAACACACTTAGCTATAAACACTTTTACTCTTGCAGCTTATGATTAAGATCTATGACAATTATTAAACTATGGGGAAGGGAAAATTGCATGTGCATTTGTGGAAAAGGTATACTACTTCAATTCATATAAAATGGATATCTTTGCATGTGTTAAATTCTAAAGTGTTATCTTGGAGAGTAGACTACTTGTCTGTTGAAATAAAACTTAAGGGAAATTGTTAGGAAAATTGCCTGATGCATGTTTGTAGTGCTGGCAGTGATGGTTTTCAAAGTATTATACAGCATAAAGTTGCTCTTATCTAAAGCAGAGGAATGAAAGAGTCTAGGGAACTATAAAATTATAAATGTGTTTACATAGTTTGAAAATGTACATTAAAATAAGTTATCAAAAGACTCAAGTAATTATTTTTTTTGAATTTGAAATTAATTGTTTTTTTTTTTCCCTTGAGATAAAGTTATTATCCCCAATGCCAGTAAGCTTGATGGGATGAGTAAAGACTGTTACAAATAGCATGAACTTATTTGTGGTGTATTCATTCTTCAGAAAACACACCTTCTGCCTTAGTCAGGGTTTGTATTCCTGCACAAAACATCATAACCAAGAAACATGTTGGGGAGGCAAGGGTTTATTCAGCTTATACTTCCACATTGCTGTTCATCACCAAAGAAAGTCAGGATAGCAACTCACACAGGGCAGGAACTTGGAGGCAGGAGCTGATGTACAGGTCATGAAGGGTGCTCCTTACTTCCCCTAGCTTGCTCAAGTTGCTTTCTTATAGAACCCAAGACTACCATCCCAGGGATGGCATCATCCACAATGGTCTGGGCCCTCCTACCCTTGATCACCGGTTGAGAAAATACCTTACAGCTGGATCTCATGGAGGCATTTCCTTGAGGGAGGCTCCTTTCTCTGTGATAACTTCCAGCCTTTGTCAAGTTGACAAACAAAACCAGCCAGTACACCTTCCAACAGCTACTGCTCACATATATAAAACACATACATACACCCTAAAAGTCATACAGTGAAGCATCCATGTAAAAGATTTTATTAGATAATACATAAGAAAGACACAGTTCTTTCTCTAGCTATGACTCATTAAAAAATCTAGCCAACTTAAATATAATATTTATAAAATTTAGCATTATATATCCTGGGTAGATTTATGTCAACTTGACAGAAGCTAGACATATTGACCAGTAAAATTGCTAAAACACTTCAGTGATTGGCCTACGGGGTGCACTTTCTTGGTTGATTGATGTGGGAGTACCTAGCTCAGCTCCTGTGGGTGTTGAAGCAGTCTGACCAAGCCATGAAGAACAAGTCAGTAAACAGCAGTTCTCTCTGGTTTCTCAGCCAATTCATTATTCCTTGGTCCCGCCTGGAGTTTCTGCCATGTCTTTTTTTTTTTTCCGATTTTGTAGTTGTGTAACTATACGGTGCAGTTAACCCTTTCTTCCCCTACTTGTTTTTGGTCATGGCATTTTATCTTTGTAATAAAAACCCTAATACATATATCATACATTTCCTGTATTTTCAATAATTACCAAATGACAGAATGCTACTTTTAAAAAGTTGGTAATATGTCTTTCATAATGTGGTCAAAAGGATGACGCAGGGAGAACAATGCCTTGGAGAACTCGAGAGAGGCTCCTGAAACAAAGGCAGAACCTTTACTTGAGGAGCTATTGTTCCTCGGATTGCCCTTGAATGTATTTTGTGCCTCCTCAGACAAGCATTTTATTCAGTTAATAAGATTCCTTTATTCTTCTTGGATGTCAGATTACAGTTATGGATCTCAATCTGGTCAGTATATCATGAATCCAGAGATGGCTATCTGCCTTGCTTTCCTGCTTTCCTAGATATAATCTAGAATTTGCACCAGAAAATAGTGTTTAAATTGGTCTGTCCTGAGAAAGTTCTGGGAAATGGCTACTCGGTTAATATTAGTAGGTATATCGACATACTGTTGCTGACCTTTCTTCAGTTGTTACGGAGCACACATTATACAGGCTACCTAGTTTTCCTAGCCTACTTTAGATATAATAGGTTGATCCCTCAAATTTTGCTTAAATGATGTTGGACCACTTCTTTGAATTATAAAACTTTAGTAAAGTACTGTCGATCATATAGAGTTTTCAAGATGATTAACATAATGTAGGTTAATTACTGAGTTCAGTGTCTGCCTCTTCATAATCATTCAGTCCATATTAGCTTTCATTAATATGCCCCCAGTGTAAAAGTCACAATTGACTTAGGAAATTTATAAAGATAATCTAAGTCACTTGAAATTTCTAGTTGACCCAGATCATTGTCCTACTTCTAATTTTCATTATATTTTCATGTTATGTCTATAAAATATCATACAACGGATAAAGAGCATAGCCTATACTGATTTATATCTCTGTAAAGCCACAGCATAATATTTTATAATACTTAAAGATTTCTGAGCTCTATAGCATGTGGTAATTTACCTTGACAAGAATTATATCATAAAATGCAAATCCCGAAGTGCAAAACACAAGCCACAAATTTCAAAATAAGGCAGCATATTTTAAGGTGAGAATATAGAAAAAGTAGAATATTACTAAATCATAGAAGCTTCTGAAACTTTGGAGAATAAAGAGCAAATGCTGAACACTGATTCGATTTATGTTTGGCAGCCTGTCTTCCAAATACATTTGTTTCCTGAAGATTTTGTTCATATGTAACTCCTTTCATATATATTCACATCGGTTAGTTTAGACAGTATAATCTCATGGATAAAACATTGAACATGAGAGTAGTTCCAAGATGCCTTAGTAAAAAGGCAGTGACTTTCATCTTGTGTCCTCCCTACCTCTCTTTCTTGCCGCTGGACACTTTATTGAGTCAAGATGAGGAAGTAACAACACTAAGGAGCTGCAGACCATATGCAGAAAGTTCACAGATAGCTGAAAACCTCAGGTCCCCACACTATCACCCAGCAGAAACAAGAGTACTCAGTTTTGCAGCATGGAACTTGTTCTGAAGAAACTAGCAAATAATTAATAGTTGTTGCTTTGAGGGACTAACTGAAGATCTTTTTTTTTTTTTTTTTGTAACACACAGGAAACAAAATAAAAATAGCCCACATTTGGATAGAAATGTCTATCTGGAGAAGAAGTGAATAGGATTTTTGTAAAGATATAACAGATAACATCAATAGAAGTACCAAGAAGAAAAAAATGTAAAATGACTATAGCAAATGCAGAAGAAACAATGCCTTGTACTGTTTTCATAGCTACCAGAGTGCTTGATACAAAGGAGAACTGCGAAGTGTCATCTGAGGATTGTCCCTGACTGCATCAACTGACAGGAGAAACCCAACCCGAAGGTGTGTGGCGCCTTCTGGTAGTAGATGAAACACCAAGGGTCATGGCATAAGGCAGATTATTCCTACTTTGGTTACTTTGTCATCCTTTTTGGACACTTATCTCTCTTTTTAGTGATCTACTTGTCATAAAAGGAAAGGGGGAGCAAAATACTTATTGGAAGAAAAACAGAGACAAAGTGAACATCAAGTGTAAAATATCCTTTATAATCTGTTTTCTTTACTAAAATTATGGTAACTTGGGTGTATTAAATCAATTCAGTTATATCCCTCATTTATTCATTATCAGTCTTCAAAAATTTGTATTTTTTCTTACATTATATTTGTAAGATAATGTAGCCATTTTATTGATTTTTAAATTGATTCTCTCTTTGCTTTCACCTCCATATATTTCTCAAACAATATGTCACACAAAACTCTTTTCAAAAGTGCAATAAATGAATTCCCGTCTCACTATTGTAACTCTAGGCCGAAATATTAAAGTTTCAGAAAATTAATTCTAAATAAACACTACTGTTTACACTGTTAAACTCTTGGTAGATAAGAAAGTAAGACAAATTATATCTTCTGTCATGGGTTTTAGTAAGAATCTAGGGTAGTATTCTAAAGTAAATATTTCAGCTGTCATTTCTCTGTTGATAATTAATAAAAAAATCTGTTGTTAAAAAGTCTGACTAAAACCACATTTCATCATGCTATTATTTAAGAAGTTCAGCACATAATTTCTAAATCAGAACAATAGGCTGCTCACAAACCCCAACATATTCAGAATAATATGATCACAAGAAAGACTTTCAGTAATTCTTTAAGGATTTCTCTCTTGTTAAATAAAGGGTTTTTTTTTGTGTGTGTGTGACATACTTGTACAGTGATAACCATATGATCATTCACTCTCATTACACCACTCCTAATGTAAAATAAAACATAGAATTCAAAATTAAATCAAGCAGCAAGGATAATTTATTATATTGAATTTAATTTTTTTCCAGATTTAGAGTTAATGAAAAAACCTAAGCTCTTTTTGGTGAAAAGAAAAAGAACTATAAAAAGAAAATTTAAATTAAGATCTATTTGCTGAACATGTAGAAATTATATGCTTCTTATGGAGAAAATTTCCATTCTAGGGAGTCAGCAATATATGAACAGAATATAACAATATATAAACTCAATATAAAAAAATCTATGTAATTTTGATAAATAAATAATTACAGATATCATTATATAAATCCTGAACTGTTCTAAACGGAGAGGAAATTTCACAATAGGGTACTCATGCCAAAACTAATATTTTTATAATAGAAAAACTATACAACTTAGTCTCATGACACATCACAAAAGAGAAGAGGAAATATTCACCAGGGCACAAGACATCAGCTGATATTCTATTCTATCCGTGAATAAGTAAATGAATGAAGAATTTAATTTAATTAAAAATGCAATAAAAGAGAAGATCAAGAAAGGACATTATTTAGAAGGTGGTAGGAAGAAGGACAGAAATCTGGAATGATTTGAGAGAGGACTGGAGAAGGAACATGATTAAAAAACGATTGCATAAAGTTCTCCTAAAATTAATAAGTAATATGTTATCTAAACAATTTGGATCTTTACAATCATCCAACAAAATTTGACTTTGGGATCCCCCAAAAAACTAGGGTTGTTGACTGGGGTCTCAGATATAGCTGAGTTATTCAGGGCAAGGATCCAATAAAAGATCCACTAGCTGTGGACAACTGACATCATCGAAATGTGCACTTAAAATCATTGATCAGAAACTCACTAGAAAAGCTGTGGCCATCAGCCTGAGTTCCCTATAGTGAGAGTGTGGGCAGAGATTTCTTGTTTTCTCCATGAGTATGCCTTCAGCTTCTATTTCCCACTGGAGCTGAGTAAACAACTCTAACTTTATCTGGAAACACTTTACTTTCGAGCTCTCTCAGGTACACAACACTTTTAATAACTCTAAGTGCTGTTTCTTTTCTACTTGTTACAAAGGTAGGAGCAGCTTGCCTGTAGGACATGTAAATTAGAGCAGACAAAGAAGTATCTTTTACTCATAGAGTCTATCTTCTATAAGTGCACACAGTACCAAGCAGCTTACCAATAAAACACACATTGCACATGACTGCCTCAAATATAAGGACTATCAATCAAACAGACAACAAGATTATCTTTGCTTCTGCTCCAACTTTCTGGTATTCACCTTAGAACCTGGACTAAAGCAACACGATTACATCCTACTTCCCTTCCTCCTGGAGGTGCAGTATCAGGAAAGACTGCTTAAAACAGTTCTTTTTTTTTTGTTTATTTTTACCAGACTTTTTGATATGATGGGCCTCATTGCACTCTAGGTCACTCTACAACTTTTTCTTTGTGGAAACTCAGGAGGCTTCCTTGGATATCTAATAGAATGACAAGACTATGATTGGTTTTTCCACACACTAGCTTCCAAAGTCCAAAGAAAGCTTTCATCACTATTATTGGAATCAAGAGTAAAGACTGAAATAAGACCAGACAAATGACTGTAATTAGTCCAAAAGGGTAAGTTATTTATCTGAAATATGAATGTCTGACTGATGCACATACCTCTTCTCCGGATATGCCATCAATCAAAAGACTCAAATCTTTTAAGTATAAATTCTCTTGTGTTGCCTTCTTTGGCACTGAAGCATGAGGTTTTAAAACCTTTTGCCTCCTTTTGTTCTTTCTTGCTTATTTTTGATAGTACAGTTGAACTTTTAACCAATCAAGTCACAGAGACAAGTAGGCATGGTAGACAAAGAGGAGTTTCAGAGACAACAACATGTCCAGTATGCACAGAGCTACAGGCTCAGTTGTGCCGAAGAAGCAATGGTAGCCCATTGAAAGTCACAGTGACATTACAATAGCAATAGACATCTTGTATATGCTAAAGTCTGGCTACAGGGACAGTAGGCATCTGACACCTTGGCTCCAAAGCCATTTGGTTTCAGGAATGGTACACTGAATAATCCATTAGTCACAAATTGTAGAGGCAGTCTGTCATCCAACTACCTGGTAGCTGGAAAAAAAGCTACCGGTAGGCAAGCAGTCAACACAGGAATAAGGGTAAACAGAGCAGAGAGAAGGCAAGTAGGGAAAGAACTAAACGTTTCAACCAAAGAAATCCAGCAAGTAGTGAGCTAGGACACTGAATATGTCCAACTGCTGATGGTTCCAGTACACATAAACTTTATGAAGATCTCAGAACTTGTCAGGCACCATTGTCAATAACTGAGGCCTGAGTGAGGACTGCAGCTAGACAGATAAGATCTGTTGACAGTCTATATGCATGTTTTTCTCCTTTTTCCTCATGAGTGTTAGATTTCTAAACAACTTTAATAATAAATCAAATCATAATATAAATAAACTTGTTTTTCTTTTTGCTGGCAAGAAATATCAAGTACACATGCTGGGGGATGTTTGCCATAATAAAACGAAAGCAAGGGTTTCATCTATCTTGTAATTGTTATCAGGGAGCTGTCTTCAAAATGTGTTTGAGCACAAAACAATCTTAGTACAGAGAGAAACAGTGAGGTAGCTTATTGAAGTCATTACAGTCTTGCCTAATGAGTTGGTTGGGGAAGATCACAATTATAAACCTCTTGCTCACCATTTCTCAATTTTTGGTAATGTTTTATGTCCCAGCTGTCTTTGTGCATACTGTGGAATAAATAGTGGTGAGAAAACAAATAGGGATAAATAGCACTGAGGAAATACCTTTACATGCAAAAGATGTGTTTTCATTCAAATTCTTTAAAATATGCCTTAACAACTGATGGAACAAAAATACAAATGTTTTCATGAGAACAATTTTAGATAATGTGTACTTTTCAAACATCGTGTGTTTTAGAAACCATCCAGGTAATAGATTAAAACAATATTAGTTGAAAGGAAGATACTAGCATTTTGATGTTTCCGTTGATTCTACTGTTCAGTTTTATCTTATGTTACTTGTATGTTTAAATATAAAAATATGCCTTTGCATATTTACAATATGTACTAGGCAATAAGAAGTAAAATCAAATGGAAAGAAACTAAGAATAAAGATAGAGAACAGACAGAAGGGGGAAAGAAGTAAGAGACTGATACAGTCCTTTATTGACCTGTTTCATTCAATAAACATGCCACAGGATAAAAAGGAGACAGCATCTGTTATATGATTTTGTATGAGTTTATTTCTGTCCGCAAAGATTCTTCATTGTGTGGCACTCTTACATTCTTGTGATGCCAATATCTAGAGACAAACAGGAAATTATTTTGCTCATGTTCTCTAAAGCCACCTTATAACTGAACATGGCTGAGAAGCTCTCATCTGCTCTTTTGCTGTAAGGAAAGAAAGTTTCTGGTAGACATGTTGGAATATATCCCTAAGTATAATATTCTGCTTATTTAACGGACTATTAGTGAATATTGTGGATTATAAAAAATATCTGCTTAAGCATACCTTTGGAATGTGTTAATGTATGAAAAGGATGCAAGGTTCCATTTAGACATACACATGTTCTTAGCAGTCATTTCCTTATAACGATTGGGTCATCATTATTTGTTAATTCTAAAATCAACTGCTTAAAATTCTACCTCAATGTGAAGCCATTGATTCTTATTAAATGTCAAGTAAGTTGATTTCTCCTAAGAGAAGTACAGTAAATTTTTCTGAATTGATTCCCTACCTTTATTTTTGCAACTACATTTAACACTGGCTCTTTAGACAACATGGCTCAGCTCATTCCTTTAGTGGGAGCTCTTTGTTTCCTCAACAGTGAATTTTGATTTTCAGGTAGTTTACAAAGTCACAGTTTTCATACATACATATTATACTTTGGTTTTATTCAGCGAGCTATCCCCCTTAGTATCTACTGCTTCCATTGATAACTACCTTCCCTTCCACAAATAGTTTCTGCTTTTCCCTCAGTTCCTCTCTATTTCCCAATTTTAGACATCTTTGTTGTCTTAAACAGCAGTCCTTCTACTTTCACACAGTGTGTGTGTGTGTGTGTATTTGTGTGTACATATTAATCTAAATCTACATTCAGCTATGTTACAAATTTGATTTCATCTTTTCAAGTTGGTCTAATATTTTAGAACTGTATAAAGTTCCATGAGTACATAATCCACATTTTATCCACTAATATTTTTTGGACACAGGATGTTTTCTTTATTTGTGTGTGTGTGTGTGTATGTGTGTGTGTGTTCTGGTGCTCAGAACTTAGCAGGAATATGAAGTTTTTCCTGTGATTGGCTTGTATAAAATCTTTTGGGTACATGCTTAGAAATGATATCTCCAAATTATATAAAAGTTTTTTTTTTAAACTTTGAAAGGGGCTTTTCTGCTCTTTTCCACAGAGGCAATTCTGGTTTACACTTCGACTAGCACAAGACAGACATTAATTACTCTTTTCTAACATCCTCACCGTCATGACTTGCCAAGAGTTTTCTAGACATTAGTGAGGAATGGTTTACGATGGAGTTTTAAGGTTAAGGATGTTAAACATATTTTAAATATATTTATTAAAAAATTATATATTTTGTTATGGGAACTTCATATTCAATTCATTACCCCACATATTAATAGAAACGTGACTTTGGGTTTTTAATATTTTTTTATTCCAGCTTTTAGATAATTAGTGTTTGCAGACTATATATGGAAATCTGATTAGATGGTTCTAGTTTCAATCTTACCCTGATGCCGAAGCTGAGTGAAAATAAACTCCAAGTAAAAAACTTTAAATTTACTATACTGATATGTATTTATATATTCACAAACATATACACATTTAATAAGCACATATATATGTAATTAGATATGTGAATATCTATCAAATGGATTTACATATACATATATAAATTTGCAACTGAAATTGCAAATTCAATTTCAGAAAATATTAACAAAATCATGGTTTTTGTGGACTTTGATGAAGCTGGACGCATTCTCCTTGTGAGGATGACTCAAAAACTGTGCTGCTCTCTTTCAGTGATGCAATCTGAGCTCTTTTTGGAATGTCTGTTTCTTTGTTTGTGGGTGTTTATTTTTAAATAAATTGCCTGTTCCTCTGCAATAAATTTTTTATTCAAAATGTTATTTTTTTTTCTTCTTAACAAAGGCAAGAACCAGCAAAGGAGTAACTTTCACTCAGTAACAATATGACATAAATCACCAGGATATATATTTGGTTTTAAAATGTCATGGAGATAAAATTTTGATAAAATTAACGAAAGCAAGGGTTTTGGCAGATAATTTCCATTTTCTGTATGGTATTTTTTGTATGAATTTTAATTCAACAGTCAATGCAAGGGAGGCAAAACCCAAAAATATAGCCCATTATTCTTCTTGATAACTATGCCTACACCCACATAAGAGATTCAGAATGTGTGATTAAGGACTGTGAATACAGGTGTCAGCAGGACACAAAGCAGGTACACGTGTGAGCTGTGTATTTCTAACAGTATAAATTCAATCATATTGCAATTCTAACTCTGTCAGATGAAATTGTTTTTGTTATTTGTTCTCTAGTCATGGTACTTTTCTGTTGGTTACTAATTTCAGGTTTCACAAAACCTTCATTACAACAATTTGTCTGTATTCATTGGGGAACTTTATATAAGTACAATTGTCAAAAGTGTGTAGCTGGCATTTTCCTCAAGTCATGAACTTCTAAAATTGAATCGTTGTTTTAAGTGTCCATTTTGAAGGTACCGAAGAGCAAATCAAATCAACAGATTAAATGATGCTAATGTATTCAGTGATTATTGCAGGAATTATTGCCACATTATACTTGGCTGTAGTTTTCATTAGATTACATTTTTGATCATACAATAAAATTATCAGTAATGGTACTTTTATATCAAAAAATCTTAATAAATAAGCATCAGTGTTGCACACTGTGTTTTTACCTTAAAACTAGGGTGAGAAGCTTTGCCATGTGACAAACATTTCAATGACACACTGAAAAAAATCTGTATTTTTATTAATTTTTTGAGATTTGAATATAATTACATTAATTCCTCCCACCTACTCCTCCTTGCTTTCTTTTACATTCATGACTTCACTATTTACTAATTTTTATTAAGTACAGTCCAAAATACACAAATTATAAAGCACTCAGTGTGTTAGTTATGTGTAGGTTATCAGCTCTGTTTATTGGTTTTGTATAACCAACTGTTTTGCTCTTCCCTGGGGAAGGCTATTTCTACTTCAGCACTTCTTGGTTGCTTGTAGCTCATTGTATAGGTTTGAAGTCATAATCCACATTAGCACGATTCTTGTCCTTGTTCAGCTCAAGGTAAGATAGTCATGTAGGTCAGACATTTTGAGTATAGCTCTGACATTCCTAGGAGCCACACTCCCAGCAAACACCAGTTCAATTGCATCTCACTATCTTTCTACCTTTTCTTCAGTTTTACTTGTCTGGGGGTTTTACTGTAGATATACAGTTAGAATCAAGCTCTACAACTCTACATTTGCATTTTTAATAGCAAAACTCATCACACACCACACAATGCTTAGGTTTATGAAGATATAGAGTCAACTGAATCAACTGAAAATAACTATTTATCTCTTATGCCAACCATTTTAGGGTGGATTCTTTCAATTACATTGACCAATGCAACTTGCTAGAATACATTTATAAGGAGTGTTGTAAACACTGAAACTACTGGAAGAAAATAACAACAGGAGCATTGCAATAAGTGCTATAAAAGATAGTGTGTATTGACTTTCATTAATTAGAACATTCATGCATATGTGTTTTTACTTGATGTATTTAATAATGAGTTTTACATGAGTAAAGTTCAACCGTTGATTAGAATAATAATACATGTAAGTAGTATAAGGGTTTGACACAGAATACATTGAAGTTCTTGAATATGTATAGAAAAAATTATCTCAGAAAAAATTATCCCAAATCAATTTAAATATTTTATTTGACTATTTCTGTGAAAAAATAAATATGCACCATTAAAACTTGTAGGGCTATATAAGCTCAGTCTTAAGACTCAGTTCAGATATGGAAAAGAAATGTATCCTTGAAAGCTTTTATGTGATTTTTGTAATGGTTTCATAGGCTTTCCAATGTCTTTCTGTTCTGCTTTATTAAAAGTTGCACATCTATTTGAATCATTTACAACATTTTGAATGAGTTGGTAGCATGAGCATAGCACGATACAGTTGTAAAGATAGGAATGAGTGCTTTAAAGACAAGGTTTGCATAAATTAAAAGATATAGTATCAAATATTAAATCACACGCAGTGCATTAACATGTAACATTTCAGTGAACTTTGACATGAATTTTATTTGGTAGATATGTAGATAGCTTGAATTCGTAAAGTAATTGCAGTGAAGTCAGAGAATCTAAGAATTTAACACTGTTCCATGTTGCAGAACAATCTGACATTTTACTTTATGTTTGGATACTGTACAGAATTACAGAAGTAGACGATGAACATTCGGTCATAGATAGTTAACAACAGGCTCTAGAACAAGTGGTGTATTATCCAGTCTTATAAATATTATGCAGTTATTAGCCTTGTTGGAGAAGGTATGCCATTATGCTAGGTCAGGCTGTAGGTTACAAAAATCTGGTATACTATTTCCAGTGTGTCTCTCTGACTTCTCTTTTGGATCAAGTTGTAACCTCTCTTCTGTTCTTTCCACATAGTGCTGTCCTGCTATCATGGACTCTAACCCTGTGAAACCATAATCCAAATTGAACTCTATATTTTATAAAATGCCTTGGCCGTGTGTATTTATCATAACAATAGAAAATAAATAACAAGTCTTTTATTGTTTTCCTACTTCAGCTATTAAAAAATGTTCCTCTTCCGTTAACAGGATTCATGGTTCTATAATGCCCTGAAAAATATGTAGAAGAGAAAATAGAAGCCTAGTAAATTCACTTCTAAGTTGCTCCTCCAGTCTGCCACTTAAGCTTATTAATTTAAAGATGTATTCAGTGGTTTTTTACTTATATGTAGGATAAATTAGGCAGACCTGAGCTTATTTGCAATGCATGTGACTGAATATATATGGGATGAATTTTAATGACCCATTTTGGTGAGTGAGCTATGAGAAACTATTCTGAATCAAAAATTTGGTTTTATTATACTATCTTAAGATGTAGGAAAATGCTGTACATTAAAAGATGAATAATAATGCAAAGCATGCTGTCTGGAGATCTCTGATTGCTGCCTAAGTAGAAATATTACATGTGGGACTTGGAGAATATTAATTATGCCATTTTCTTCATTAGTATTCTTGACATCAGCTACTATTGAGTTCTCTGATCATTTTTCTGTATTAAGCATCACCTTTGTGAGCTGGTAAGGCAACTGCTTAGGTGGTTTTGTATTTTTTTAAAGGCTTTACTGTTATACAATATAAATATATTAATGCTACTGTGAAATGTGGGAAGTTTCACTAAAAATTTCAAAAATTTTTAAAAGAATTACAAAACTAGTAATTATGTTACCTGATTATGTTAATTTCCAGTATTCACTGAAACTTTAATGTTAGTTTGAATTTGTATGAAGAGTTTTCTAATTTGACGTAAAAATACAACTGATATTTTTAATTTGTAATTAAGAAAATAATGTTCTATTTTTTGACTTCAGTATTACTAGTTTTTCTATAACCTGAAAATTTGGCTAATATTAATGAGTTAAAACAAAATATATAATCCATGTTTCTTTGTAATGTATTGATCTCTATGCTGAATTTATAGTTATAAAAGTACATATTAGGTACTGTAATTGATTTTATTATAGCAATCAATAGCCAGTATCTCAAATTTAATAACAAATATACTGTGTGCATTTTCATTTAGTTTCTCTCTCTCTCTTTCTCTCTCTCTCTCTTCCTCCCTTCTCTGTGTGTGTGTGTGTGTGTATGTCTGTGTGAAAGAGAGAAGTGGTGTGTGTGTGTGTGTGTGTGTGTGTGTGTGTGTGTGTGTGTATGAGCCTATTTATTTATACAAATATATTTGCAAAGCAGAGGTCAAGCTACATGTTTCCTTCCATAAATCTCTATTTTTTGAGCCAAGTTCTCTCACTGAGCATGGCCTTCCAGATGCTGCCATCCTCTCTAGCCAGCTATGCCTAGGGATCTTATTATCTTCAGCATACAAGTGCTGAAGATTAATATCAGGGTTGGCTTTCCACCTGTGTGGAAAAGATTAGAATTATATCATCATGCTTGCATAGCAAAAACAACTTAGACACCAAGGTATGTCACCAGCCTCTGTGTTGTTATTTGTTTAAGTGAATATGTACATATATATATATATATATATATATATATATATATATGTATATACGTATATATATATATATACTTTTCTACTCTGCATAAAATGATACAGTAGAAAAAATAAATAAAATGATTAATGGTTTATGAAGACACCCAAATTCAGGAGACCCTTACTCAAGTCTTGGGGAGTCACGGCCACCCAAAAATCGAAAGACACCGTACCTGGATGCAATCAACAGAGGTTTGTTAGGGAGAGTTGGCTGGCCAAGGTCAAATTGCTCACCCATAAGGGAGCTGAATTTGACACAAGACCAGTAAGCTGAGGGCCTTTTTATAGCACAGGTGGGGATAGGAAGGAATTTTTGCGCGGTTACACATGATTGGTTGCCTTACAATTTTGAACATCAGCAGGCTGTACTAGTCATTGGGGGTGGGGCAGTTCCTGCAGATGGAAGCTTATCTAGGTTAGCAGAGCATCTAGTTAGACTTAAATTACAGCTTTCTGGAACACTGGGAAGACCTCAAAAGGGGGGGGGGGTAGGCAAGGAAACATAACATAAAAACAGTGTGAATTTAGCTAGTTCTTGGAATCATCCAGATGACTTGCATCTTTCTTTGAGGTCAGGAATGTGTCTTCCTGCTTTGGGTCTTCCCCAGCCACAGGTGGGTTCTCTTCCCTGAGGTCTAAGGAGTGTTAATCCTCTGACTCAGGGATAATGTATTCTGGGGCAGTGAAGACCTAAAATAAAGAAAAGCCTGTTTATATTTTATAAAATGGTCTTTATAATTTTTCACTCTACAGTTTATATCCTAATAGTATTTTTAATGTCAATATTCAAGAATAGCTGCAAAAGTGTGTGAATTGGGAAATTAAAAAAAGAAAAGAATATTTCAATAATATATAAAATTAGCATAGTCTAGAAAAATAAAAAAAATGTCCTAAAATTATTTGAATATTCAACAAGGAAGAACATAATGGCATATTTGTTTTCTTATTTTTCATAATTAGACTCAATGTTTTAAGGTTTGGGTCTCATCAAAATACATCATGCTCGAGATACCTAAGCCAAATGATAATATTCCTTTTTTTAGAAAAATTCTAATCAATGATGAACATTAGTGTATAGTAATGATGTCTTTTCATGTATCGTGTTCTAATTATATCAGGTTTTTAATTTTACATACCTTATTTACCTTGTAATTTACTATGCATAGTGTCAGACATATACATGAGTATAAATGTGGGCAGTTGACTTGTGTGTGTTTTTGTGTTTAGCTGTAATTTAAAATTATTTATCCCACAAGAAACACATAATTTTCTTTTATTTCCTTTGATTTTATTATTACTTTTAATTATTTTACTTATTTTTCAAATGTTGCCCCCTCCAAGTGCCCCCTTCCAGAGTTCTCCCACCCATTCCCTTTCACCTGTGAAATGGTGCCCCCCTTATATCCCCCCCACTCTAGCTAATCAAGCCTTTACAGGCTTAGGTATATCTTTTCCCACTGGAGCTAGACAAAGCAGCACTCTTCTGTTTGAGCTGGCAGCGGAGGAGGGTAGGGGTGTCTACCGACAGGTCCATGCATTTTCCTTGGTTGGTTGCTAAGTCTCTGGAGCACCCAGGGGTCCAGGTCAATTGATCTTCCTATGGGGTTGTCATCTTCTACGATTCTTTCAATCTTTTCCCTAAGTCTTCAAAAGGGTTTGCCTATCTCAGTCCAATGCTTGGATTTGAGTTTCTACATCTGTCTCAGTCAGCTTCTGAAATGTTGTGCCCAGTTGCAAAAACCCCCGAAGAGACCACCAGGAACCACAACTCAGATGCAAGGACATGAGAATCATTATTCAAGCCTACCAGCTTGGGACACAAACCTCTCTGATGCAACAGGATAGGAGAGCAACCCCAAGGTCTCGGGGGGTTGGGGGGTTGTGGTTTTAAAGGAAAAAAATCTCACAGGCAGAGGTTTCCAAGCCTTGGCATTACATGAGAGGGTAAAGAAATGTTGTACTTTAAGCTAATTGGTTTACAACACCCGGTTAAAGTACAAGGAGGGAGCAAGCATCCATAAAATAAGGAACATCTTGACATGGGAAAGACATGTCTTCTTAGCACACTCTGCAGTTATTAACTATCTGAAGGTATTGTGTCTGTTTTGATACTGCCAGAGACATTTCTATAGTTTTTTTTCAGACCTCAAGGATAGGGACCATGCCTCTCTAAGGGCAAGTTAGAATGGAGTCTTAAAAATAAAATGTAGTTTCTTCTATCTCAGTTTCTTTAACAGAGTCTCTCAAGGGTCTGTCTTTCTAGGCTCCTGTCTGCAAGCACAACATAGCATCAGTAATAGTGCCAGGGGCTGGTGCCTGCCTATTGGATAGATCCCAAGTTAGGCTGGTCGCTGACTGGTCATTCTGAGGGTCTCTCTTACATTTTTGTCACTGCGTTTCTTTTATAAAGGAGCAATTTTGGGTCAAAAGTTTTGTAGGTGTGTTGGTGTATATATATGTTGGGGAGAGGGGCAGGGGCGCTCAGATAAACTCCTGTATGATGCCTAGTTGGTAGTTCAGTGTCTGAGAGTTTCCTCTCCCCCACTCTTAAGTATTTAATCTAGGTCACTCCCACTGAGTCTTGAAAGTGTTTCACCTCCCAGGTACTTGGTATGTTCTAAAGGGTCTACACACTGCATCACTTTCAGTGGCTACACATTTCCATTCTTTCTGCTGTCCTTCTGGGCTACTCTAAGGTCCCCTATGTCTCCCATACCTGACCCTGTTTCCCTTCTCCCCTCCCTCTCCAGTCTCCAACCAAAATCCCCCCTTCCTCTGCCTCCAGTGACTACCTTCTTCCACCTACTGACTAGGATTGAAACATCCTCAATTGTTCTTTCTGATTGTTAAACTTGTTAAATTCTCTGGGTTGTATCCTAGGTTGTAGCTGGCCAGCAGGTGCAGTCAACCTGGTTCACCTGAAAGGAAGGCTGGGAATGAAAATGAAATGGAGGGCGAGAGAAAACATGGGGCCAAGACAAAGTATTCTGATCAAAGCCCAAAGTTTAATATTTTTCTTTCAAATATAATGGAAACCCCACCCCCACCACCAGAACTCCTTCTCACTTCAGCCAGTGTGGGTGACTGAATCTCATCATGGAGGTATCAAAAATGCAAGCTCAGCAGGCGGTCTATTCTTAGCTCCTGAAGCAGTCTGCAGGCTGTCAAGGCAGGTAGTACCTCCTGGTTCCTAATGTTTTGGTCTACTGTGGTAGATCTGCTCAAAGCTGGGGGACAAACACACTAGGTATTCTGTACTTTTTAGCTAATAGTCACTTTTTAGTGAGTACATACCATGTATATTCTTTTGGGTCTGGGTTACCTCACTCAGGATATTTTCTAGTTCTATCCATTTGTCTGAAAAACTCATGATGTCTTTGTTCTTAATAGCTGAGTAGTATTCCATTTTGTAAATGAACCATATTTTCTGTATCTATTCTTTCAATATCTATGTTGTTTTTTAGCTTCTGACTGTTAGAAAGAAGTCCACTATGAACATCGTGGAGCATGAATCACTGTGGTTTATGTCCAAGAATAGTATAGCTAGGTCTTCAGGTAGATCTATTTCCAATTTTCTGAGGAACTACCAGACTGATATATAGAGTGGTTGTGACAGTTTGAACTCTTACCAGCAATAGAGGAGTGTTCCACTTTTTCTATATCTTCTCCAGCATGTGCTGTTTCCTGCGGTTTTGATCTTACCTGTTCTGAACCCTGTAAGGTAGAATCTCAGAGTTCTGTTGATTTGCATTTCCCTGATGGCTAAGCACCTTGAACATTTCTTAAAGTGCTTCTTGACCATTCAAGATTCCTCAGTTGTGAATTCTCTGGTTATCTCTATCCCGTTATTTAATTAGATTATTTGGTTTTGGGGAAGTTAGCTTCTTGAGTTCATAAGCATCCTCATTTTGGTCTTCTTGTTTAACTTCTTAGGATTTGTGGGGCAAATCATTGGTATTCTGTACGTATTGGCTAATATCCACTTAACAGTGAGTACATGCGATGCATATCATTTTGGTTCTGGGTTACCAGAATAATATTATATAGTTCCGTATATTTGCCTGCAAAATTCATGATTTCCTTGTTTTTAATGGCTGAATAGTAAGAACTCCATTATGTCAATGAACCATATCAAATGCATCTGGTCAGATTTTTCAGTTTTGTGAAGTATTGTGTCAATAGGACAAAATGCCAATCTACAAGCTGGGTAAAGATCACTAACCCTGTATTTGATAGAGAACTAATAGCCAAAGTGTATAAAGAACTCAAGAATTTAAACTCCACTTCATCATTTTCTATCATTAAAGTGGGAACTAAATTCATGAACTTCTTTTTTCCTTCTCTTTTCTACCTTCAAACCCTTCATCTACCTTTTCTTTTCAAATTCTTGCTCTCTTTTTTCTTGTCAATTCTGTTGCATTATACAGAGAATGTGTGTGTGTGTGTGTGTGTGTGTGTGTGTGTGTGTGTGTGTCTAATATAATCTACTCCATATGTATGATGATATTATGCATACTTATGTTTTTAGGGCATTGATTTAGTTTTCTTGGCTGTTCCAAAGATAATAATAAAAATATCTCCACAAAAGATATTGTTCAAATATTCTCATTATCACCAAACAAAGAGACACAGAATGGCTGGAGGCATGGTTTAACATTTAACCACTTTCTGGTCTTCAATGATTTTGTTTCATATAGAGAATGACTAGGTTTCTTAAAAAATATGGTAGTTCCTAATGTGGTGATGGCTTTTGTTCTTTATCAAGTTCTATCTTTAACAGAGATGCACTCCATTACAACAGTAGGACTTGCAACAAAGAGAGATTTGGTTCTTAAGACTTCTTTGTAAAAGCTCACAATTTAGAGTAAGGCAGCAGGCTTACAGTGTAACTTATTGTGGAGTTTCCTGACTTATTATGCGGTTCTGAGAAGCTTATTGAGTGTCCCTATTGTCACACTTCATGATTTACTGAGCCATACAGAGGAGCTTATCATAAAACTTGATAGCACAATTGTGGTTTACTATGAAATGCTTGTTCTGATCTGTTTCTGCAAAGGGAAGAGTTTATTCAATGTTTCCTAATTATAGACAAGCCTCACCAGACACTTTGCTTTCAATATAATCAGTATCTAAGAGATTTTCAACGCTTCTTTTGAAATGGGGATTTTTTTTCCTTCAAAATGTTCATTTATCCAAGTCACTGTCTTAAGTCAGCTCTGAGAAGTTGAAAAGCTGTTTCTACTTTAGGTAATATAGTAGCAGGATGACATGTCAATTAATTTTACTGCTATTTACAAAAAGACTAAAATTCTATTGTTCTAAAATGCATTGAAACTTCTATCTCAGAAAAAAGAAAGATTTTTAAGGTGTTTTCATGATGCTTAGGTTAAGTATTTACCTCTATTGTTTTTAACATTATTAAAATTAATTGATTATGCTTATATATTAAGATTATAAAATTCCAAAAATATATTCATATGTTTGGAAAATGTGTGCTCCATTTTTACTCTAAGATATGAAGAAATCCTACAATATGCCATGTTATTGAGATTGTTAGGATTTTTTTTATTTTTTGTGTATTTATGTATTGATTTTAAAGTTTGGTTTGGATTCTAACTTTGTATATTGCCAATGCAAATTATAAACTACCGAACTCAAAGAAAATTTCTACTTCAGACTTCACATGTAACATATGCCACTTTGCCAAGTTATTTCAAAATTCTATTCTATTATTCTCTTTCATTAATAATTTCATATATGTTCATTCAATGTTAATCAATAATATAAAATAACAGTTGAATGAAATTAATTTGATGTTCATTTTCCAATATTTGAACATTTAAATTTTCAGACTCACTATCATTTAATATCTTTCTATATTTCATACATAACTAATATCAATTGTTTGAATATTACTCATAGGTCACATATATTAATTTCTAATCTTGGGTAAAGGTCCATATTTAGATAGCAAAAGCATTATCTCACTTTCCAATTTATCTAAAAAATTTCCACCTTAAAAAATATATATGGCCCGGCAGTGGTGGCACACGACTTTAATTCCAGTACTTGGGAGGCAGAAGCAGGCACATTTCTGAGTTTGAGGCCAGCCTGGTCTACAGAGTGAGTGCCAGGACAGCCAGGGCTACACAGAGAAACCCTGTCTCAATATATATATATATATATATATGTGTGTGTGTGTGTGTGTGTGTGTGTTCTGGAAAATCATTTTCTAATTTGTTTTTAAAAACATACTTAAGTTGTAGGTGAGTAACATTTAATTTTTACTAATTGATATAGATTTAGAAAAGAGTTACTTAAAATTTCCAATATTTGTGGCTTATATTATCTAAAGAGAAATGGTCATAAATATATCAAATTATCACAAATCACAAAAACTTGTATAATGGAGCTAATTTAAAATAGTATATTTTCTTTGCAGAGAATTAAGTTGAAAGTACATAATTAAGTATGAATAATCAAAGGTGCATATGCCTTCACATAAGTTGTATTTTTTAGATATCTACAATAACTGAAATGGCTTGTTTTCACAGCTTACTAAGTGTAGTGTGCATCATATATAGTGCAGTGAGGACATTTTTAAACTAAATAAATCTACTTTGAGAATCTTATGAAGAATTTGATCTACATTAGTTAGTTTTTCAAATACTCTATTTTAAAACTTTAAAATTTTGTTTTAGTGTTCTTGTTGAATATATAATCTTACAAGATTTGCTTATAGACTAATTAATGGTGTAGTTAAAGTATTGATTTTTAGTAGTATGTTTGTAACATGTTACAAGAACATTTGGTATCCAGTCTTACTTTGCTTTGTCAGCATTACACTTTAATCTTTGATAATGTCACCACCAAAACTTGTAAGGTTCCATATATACTTGCTTTCTGAAAGATGTGAATGGTTTTTAATGCTATGAAAATTGATAAATTTTGTCTGATAACATCTTGGCTAGACGCCAACTTTGGATATAGTTATTTGAAAGCTTTTCTGGCTTCAACTATTATTTAGTATTTTTACATTTAAAAAATGTTTGCTTTTTTTGTAACTCAGTTTTGTTACTAGGAAAGTCATCATAAACTAGTGATAGTGTTATATTCTTAGTTTTGTTAATTTACTATTTTCTATGATCTCTGTTTTTCATTGGATTATCACAAGTTCAATTTGTTAATAGTACTATAAAGAGTTAAGGGGAATAAACACAGAGACCTACTAGAATTCTACAGGATTTGTTATGTGTGCATGTGTCTTCTCATGGCAACATATCTTGAAATACCTCGAAGAAGTTATAGAATGATTTTCACAGTAGTTTCACAAGATGAACTCAGTTCTCTTCTTTATATCCTGCAATTAAATGTTTTGGCGTCATCTCTTCCTGTTCTAACAGAACAGAAATCTTTTTTAGTGATGTTATCTAGATGTCAGTAGTATCTAACTCTCATTACATTGTCTATGACTGTTGTGAGTTGCATTCATTCTGTTCTCATTGTTAAAGTAATGGAAAATAGATTTGCCTGTAACATGTTGAAAGACTGTGTGTACATGTGCATGTATGACATTATGATTTTTAGCCATGGTTTGATTTTTGTATTCTAAATTTTTATGAGTTTTCAGTATATCAGATCATTTTCAGGTAAAAAACTGTTGAATAATCTTAATTTTAATAATCTTAAAATAACACATACTGTTATTTTTGGATAATACCCCATATTTTAGAACTTAGTAAATTTTTATTGATTTTTCCAGTTTGTAAACTTGCAAGCACATACTCTTTTCAATAGCCTGTAACAAATTTAGGTGGTTTTCCTTTATATTTACTATCTCACATTTCTGGAAAAAAAAAACGCTTTTTTTCCTTTTTTGTGGGGGGGATTTTTTGCTCAAAACAGCAAAATATACACTGATATAATGTTGATATTATTTTGCTTGAAAAATTCCAATAATTAATCCCTGGATCTTTTAAGGTATTTTTTTATTACTTTTATCTCTTAGTAAGTTTCATTTTTTATTGGAGTTCTGCTGTAGAAATGGGGCTGTCTCATAGAACATGACAAGCTGAGTAAATTAATTGTTGTGTGGAATAAAGAATATACCTCATAAAAAACCCACTGCTTAAGCCTGTTCTTATGACTTTCTATAGTCTTAATTTTCAGAATTTTACTTTTATTCATTCCCACATCTTTGGACTGAGTAATATTATGTCTATAGAAGTTGTCTTGTTCTTATTTCTAAACTATGGTTTCTGGTTTACTATTCAAAAGTTTGCAATTTCTATGGAAGTATCATTCTCACATAGCTTGAGATTTGAAACTCATAAATTGCACCAGGCATTTTTGAAAGTAAAGAAAAATTTAAAGCTCTTCTTGTATGAAGAGTTTGGGGAGTTTCATATTCTCCATGAAAGAACTCTTGAAATATCTACTACATGTGACACTACACAAGCAAATTGTTATGGAAACCAATATTTTACAATACTATTAGTTTTCTCTGTGTAGTACAGCAATTCTGGATGAAAATTTCATGTTTCTGTGTTGTGAAACATTTCTAAGAAAAATAAACAGACCAAACTGACTAACAATGTGGATAAGTGAATAATACTGACAAATAAATATGGAACATAGAGATTTCCAAAGACATGCAAAACATCATCTACACAGTCTTTGTCCATGTCCTAGAAAAATTCCTTTTCAAGAAAAAGAATCTTGTTTCTTCGGAAAGCTCCAATCCTCCACGGTCTCCCTTGAGTGAGAGGGATGAGTGGTTGTCTATGGCTCTTATGTAAGATCAGATATTAATGATGTCATTCTTACTTATTCCTGCAGTTCTTAAAGGAGCTATGAATCTGCCCTCATCTTATCACTATGTAGGTAGAAGTGAGGCATGAGAAATTACCAGGAAGGTATTTTGTAGCAAAATAATATCTCTTCAATCACTGGCCTCTAATCTAGAAACCAGTAATAATACATAAATTTAAAGATCCAATATTTTAGTTGCTTGTGTTATTTACAAATGATCAGGCTAAATTGAATTAAAATCTAGAGAAGCTATATTATTATTATTATTATTATTATTATTATTATTATTACAAATTTTATAGTTTTGTTCAGGAAATGATTATTTTTTTCAAATGAGGTACGGTTTTGTTCTATACTCATCAGACATCATCTACCTGATTCTATCATTGGGTTCCAACTCCATTGCTATTATTGAGTACTAGATAGGACCATCATTTTAATTGCATGTGTTACTTCTCAAAATATTTTTTATTTGAATAAAAATATGTTCAAATTATGATAGAATATTCCCAAGTTTCCTATTTCTTCAGCTTTGAAAATATTTCAGGAACAAATACATGATATCATATCTCCAAACAACTATGACATACTTTAGGAACTTCAATAGAAATAAAAACTATTGCATAATATATATAATTATTATATATTTGAAAACCTGGGAAGTCTTAAAAATTTGTAAATGGGAGTGTCTGATCAAATTCGTTATAAAAGAAGGATAAGTCTTATTAGATATCATAAAACACTTTCTAAAAAAAAATATTTAAATAAGATAGAAAAAAATGGAAGGCTGATAGATATGACCATGCACATCAGCTACAGATATATATGTACCAATTAACATACAAACAATATGCATATATAATATATATATAAGTATATATGTATATGTATATAATGATATGTTCATGTATATGCACACAAATACATCTCTTATATACATACACATATGTATATTCTTAGATATGTGCATATACATATAGATATCACATAAACAAAAATGGTATATTTTATTAAAACAAAATTATGTGAGAGTATAGCACCACTCTCTGTAAGCAGCATGATGACTTGTATTTCGTGTGCTCATCAAATATCTTTTACACAATAATGAACACACTTGTCACGATAACAGGGAATATGTAACTACTATCATTTGATGCTATGGTTTTATATACATTTGTTCCAAATATAAAATTATCAATAAGCTAATAAAATAATATAAACATTAAAATGTATGAGATCTTGTTTGGACCTCATGTTGGTGAAAGTCTTTGGTAGAGCTCTTTACTTTATTAGAAGAAAGAATGCCACAGCAAATTCCCCAATTTTCTGGGTCTTACAATCTTTCCACACCTTTTTCTACAAGATTCTTTGACCCTTAGGTGTGGAGCCACTAGGCTTATCAACTCTGCATTTTGATTGGTTGTGCTTTTCTTAAGGACTCTCCATCTTTTGCAAAGAGAATTTTCTGTGGTAGTGGGTGAAGAACTGAACAAAGGTGATACCAATACAGATGGCAAAATGAGTGGTAAAAGCCCATTATGTCTCAGCTCTACTTAAGGAACTATTGAAAACACAAGAAAGCTGGGTAGGAAAGGTGGTCTTTCTGAGGAGAAGCACACCAATCATCCAGTGCCAAATGGTCAGTCTGACAAATACATACTGGGAATATTATACAGACTAAGCAAGTTATATTTTTGAATATATAGTTATAAATACAGAGGTATACGTATACAATAGCAATAAAAATTAAAGCTATGAATATGAAGCAGATATGAGAGAAGTATGCAGAAAAATTTTGAGGAAGGAAAGGGGATGAAGAAATGTAATTATATTGTAATGTCAAATAAAATAATGACAAAAATATAAACTTATTTGTATTTTAATGAAAATTCATTTAGAATCAAAAGTTATTGAATAGATAACTTTACAATGAAAATACACTAGGAAGTTAGATCAAGTCATAATACTTTTATTGAGAAACCAGCCTCAAAATAGTTATGAAAATAATTAGGAAATAGAAGGAAACACTAACGTTCAAGCACAGAATTGTTTGAACCTATTAGAGCATCAGTGATATACATTTTATATAAAATTTTGAAATATAGACATAATTATGGCCAATAACTATTTAATCATTCAACTAGATCCTATCCTGTTTGTTTGATATTACTAGAAATTTCTCAATTCAAAATGCAAGCATATAATATCTTCTTTTAATTTCACATTGCTCTTCCTTGAAGCTGTTACATTCTTTTACAGAGAAAACCTAGAAGGAATAATGAAAATTAAAATTTTCAAATGTTTTATCTAGTTATGAAATAATGTACTTATCACTTTCTCTTGCATTTTCTCAAGTCTTGATTTTTAATCCCACTGGAACAAAAACTTGTGTCTTCATCCAAGAATCTCTGCTTGCAGCTGTTGTTGATCGTCAGCTTTTCACTGTTAGCTCTGACAGTCCATGCACAGCTGTGCAGTTGAAGGGATTAAAAGTTAGAATATTGTTTTGGAGGAAGTTATGCACTGTTGGCAGGAAGAAAAACAGTTTCCAACTCTTCAAAGTTCACAAATGTTAACTTCTATCTCCTGAGGTAATCCTCCCTTCTTTTAAGTATTCTTGAACTCCTAAGATGAACAGCATCTCACTTTTGATGTAGGAAATAAAGTATTTCTTGCCTTTAGCAATAATAAAATCTTTACAGAGAACGTTGCATCTCACAGACTGGAAACAGTACTACAAAATACTATGATCCAGTGCCTGTAGCTCCTGAAAAGAATTTGGTACTAATATATAAATTGTGCTAAAGGAGGGAAAGGAAAGAGCAAAACAAAAGTTTGAGCTCTTGTTGAAGAGTGTTTCTGCATGTAGGAAAACATTGTTCAACAATTAGAACTTCTCCCAAATTTGTTATTAACCAGTCCAGGATGAAAAATTGTATGAAACCAGAAAACCCAGTGAGAAAGAAAGTATGTGTGCCTCTCTGAGGATACATCTAAAACAGTAACAGAGTGCATTTCACATAGGAAAGATATTTGTTCTATCCAAACTCCAACCATCTTCTTATTTCAAACCATAAGTGTCCCAAACAAGTGATCTTTCATGGAGCATGACTGTACATTTAGAACAGGCTGCAGGTAGTTGCAAATGTTAATTATTTAGCATAGCATAGAAAATTTTAAACAAGAGGAGCCTAGGGCGTAAGAAAGAATAACAGGTGCAAAATACAGAAAAAAAAAAAAAAGACACATGTATGAAATTGTTAAAAGACAAGTAAAATATATTTCATTCATTATACGATCAATTTCTAAGTATATTATGCATTTGATCCTCTAAAAAAACATTTAAAATTTTAGAATAACAAAAGTATGTTTAAAATTTTGTGAGAGAAAATTTATTTAAAGCAATGAAATTCATGAAGAATAAACATTATATTTGCCAGAGTATAAAAGAGTAATATATGATTTATAAAATGTCATTAGTGTATAGAAACATCGACAAAATATTTGTTATTTACTTCCACAATACATATTCTAACTAACGCATATATTTTGTATATGCCCATAATCTTTAAATTTTTAAGACAAATATAAAAATCACTAAACAGCTTGATAGCCGATCGCAAAATCTGTTCATAGCCATAAGAAATGGATATGAATTGCACTCAAAGAACTATAAACAAAAAGTAATGCCTGCCAGAAGAGAGAGAGATCATGATTATCCCAGGGATGAGACTGAATTCCGGGAGATCCAGTGCAGAAGAATGATCAGCCCTGAAACCATGTGCACACAGATGCACAGACACAGACACACACAGACACACAGACACACACAGACACACAAACATACATACACACACGCCTAGTCTGAACATATTTATGTGTAAATAAATGTATATGTATGTATAAAATATAAAAAAGAAATGAAGTCCACCAAGTTGAAAACATGTAGCCATTGAAGAAGAGAGGATAGAATGAGAGAAATTTATGTAATTTTATTTCAATATATTACAATACATTAAACAATATAGGATAATGGCAACTCTTGATAGTGGACATAGAAAGCTGAGCAGCTTATGCAGTCTACTCAGAAGAATAAATTAAAACAAGTGCTTGTAAATAATTTTTCAGCAACAGTAAAGTCAGATCATTTCCAATCCTTTTCATACAGTGAAGAAAAACTCTTTAGAATGTACATAAAATACAATTCAAATGAGAATCTTTCGGAATGGAAAAAGTAGGAAAAGTAGACTATGCGAATGCAATCTTAAATCCGTCTAATAAATAAAGATGACTCCTTTACAGCCAGCTGATTTAAAAAAAAAAAAAAACAGCTTTTTTTTTTTTTAAGCATTCTTCAATTTAGAAAAAAAGGTTTTTTAAGAGAAAACTTGCATTGTGTATGGATACCTATGAAAATAAGACGCTGAACTAAATAAAGGCAGGTGAATAATTAACTCATATTACAAGATATTTATTTTCTGTCTTTGGGTGAAGATTAATACAAAAGAAAGATTATTGGCGAAAGAAGCAGTGTTCACAGGATAATCAAGTAAAATTTATGGCATGTGATGAGATAGTCCATGGCCAATTTGTCAAAAATTCTTAAAACAAATTGTGTTTCTACTAGGGGGTAAAACTTACAAGCCAATCACTTCATATGTATGTATTCTTTTCATAACTGCTATCCTGGGTCGAGGTATCCCAGTGTTGTCTCACACATTCTATCTTTTTTTTTTTTTTGACTTTGTAGTATTTTCTACCCTCATGTGCCATTCTAACTGGGTGCTGCAATTTTATGAATGATATTTCCTATTAAAATAGATCTCAAAAGGCTTTTAGGCTTATCAGTTCTTCCTTCTTCACAACCTTGCAAGCATGTGCTGTCTCCTGACTTTTTCATCTTAGTCATTCTGATTCGTATAAGGTGGAGTACTACCACCGACAGAAATTAAGAATTTAACAAGCAGAAAAGACTAGTGAGGATGCCTCAATCCCACTCAAACAGGGGAAGAAAATAATCATGGAAGGCAAAGGGATGAAAAAATTTAGGGGATGGAGGAGGGGGAAAGGGGAACAGGATCAAGTATTGGGGAGCAGGAGAGAAGTCCAGAGGGCCAGCAGAATGAATGGAAACATACAGCCTCAGAAAGTGGGAGGTGGGGAGACCCTCATGAAAGTTCCAGAGACCTGGAAAGTGAGAGACTTTCAGGATTCAAATGCTAAATTAGCTAAAATAATATAATAAATAATAATATAATAAATAAAATAATAAAATAGCTAAAATGCCCAATAGAAAGACCAACAGTCTCAACTATCCAGGACCGTTGGAAGCTCTCAGACACTGACACACCAATCAGGAAGTATATCTGAGCTTGTCCAAGGACCCCGACACATATAGCAGAGGTCTGCCTGGTCTGGCCTCAGTGGGAGGAGATGAACCTAATCCTCGAGAGACTTGAGGACACAAGGAAGGGGGAGTCCAAGTGGCGGGGGAGCACCCTCTCAGAGGCATGGTGGAGGAATGGGATGAGGAACTAGGTGAAAGGCGATCAGAAAGAGGGGTAACGGCTGGATTTTAAATAAATTTTAATTAATATTTTTTATATTTTATTAACTATTTTCTTTATTTACGTTTCAAATGTTATCCTTTTCCCAGTCCCCCCTAAAATCCTTTATCCCATCCTCCCTCCACTGCTTCTCTGAGAGTGTTCCTCTACCCACCTACCCACTCCTGCCACCCTGCCCTCGAATTCCCCTATACTGGGGTATCAAGCCTTCACAGAACCAAGGGCCCCTACTCCCATTGTTGCCTGACAAGGCCATCCTCTGCTACATATGCAGCTGGAGCCCTGGGTCCCTTCATGTGTACTCCTTAGTTGGTGGTTTAGTCCTTGGGAGCTCTAGGAGGTCTGGTTGGTTGATATTATTGTTTTTCATATTGGTTTTTGGCTCCATCAGTCCTTTCTCTAACTCTTCTATTAAGAACCCCATTGAGGACCCATACTCAGCCCAATGGTTGGCTTCAAGCATGCCCTCTGTATTTGTCATCTCTGGCAGAGTCTCTCAGGAGACAACTATATCAGGTTCTTGTAGGCATGCATTTCCTGGCATGTACAATAGTGTCTGGGTTTGGTGACTGTATGTGGGATGGATCCCCAGGTAGGGCAGTCTTTAGATGGCTTTTTCTTCAGTTTCTATTCCATACTTTGTCTCCATATTTGCTCCCATGAGTATTTTGTTCCCCCTTCTAAAAAGCACCAAAGCATCCACACTTTGGTCTTCCTTCTTCTTGAACTTCGTGTGGTCTGTGAATTGTATCTTGGGTATTGTCAGCAATTAATATATATTTAAAAAAAAGTTTAAGTTCATAGAAAGCAACTATATAAATTTCTCTACTCTGAAAATCAAAAGATGTAGGTATGATACAATGAGGAAGTACAGGCTATCAATCAAGAAATTCTTTTAGTTTGGTTTTGATAATTTTAGCTAATATCTCTCTGAATTCTGTTTATCCAGAATGAAATGAGGGTTGTGTTAGTCTAGAAAATACAAGTAACATTTTTACTATCATATACAAATCCTCAAGATAAAGGCTGAGGAGATATGAAAATAAACTCTGGTAACTATAAAAAAATGGGTTGCACCTCAGAATTCGATTCACTCTATAAATACTTAAACACTTCTGCAGAATGCAATCATTGTTGTCTGAAATTGATATAAAAATAGAGAATGGTTCCATGAAGTTTCTCTTTATAAGTAAACCAGTTCATCCCCAAAAATAGTTTGTTCTATAAAAATAAGAATTTCTGGGCAGATATATTGAACTCAAGAAGTTAGTAAGAAATCAAAATTAAGGCCAAGTTAAGTTGCTCAGCTAAGGAAGGACCTCTGTTCATGCCTGTGCTTTCACTGGTGCCTCCTTACAGTTAATTGGGCTGTCTTGCTCTGAATTGGTCTGCTAAGGAGACATTCCCTTGATCTTTTTGCAGCACTATAATTCATTCTGACACTGTTAAGAGTTCTGACCTATGACTTAGGCCAAAGTGTAGGATAATTTAGGTGGAGAAAGAGAATGTGGAATTGGTTGAGGTGAAGAGACTTGACTTCAGCTCTTCACCAATGCTTAGAAAATGAGAATCCTAGGACATTGCCTGTGTTAGATTCATTATAACTGCTCCGTGATTAAGCACAGGATTTAAGCTCAGCTTTTACTGTTATGTAAAGTGGCTCTAGGGCAATGCTAAATTGCAGATTTTCTATGCTTTTCTCTCTGTGAGACTCTGAACTCCTATAGATAATAGCCTTTGAAAAAGCTTCTGTATGTAAAATAGATTTTATAGCAATATTTGATGAAAAGCACACTCACAAAAGTACTTTTTTTAGAAAGGTATCATTCAGTGCCAGAAATTTTACATAAAGCATTTAATCTATGCCCAAGTACTGACAAAACAAACCGAGATAAGAATAGATGCTGACTGAGTATAATGAGTCTAGTAATTGGCAACAATGCTACTCAGAGCAAGTGTCTGTGACAGCAGAAAGGATACATTTTTAGTGCTCTAACCATGAACTGAGATGCCTAGATGCTACAAAATTTGTAATACAGTTGTTTTATTCTAAGAAGAATCTAATAATAGTCTTCATTATAATTGTCTAATATCAGAATATATATAAAGCATGTGTATGATCTTTCCAGGAAAATAGTAATTTCTAAGACATCTCAAATCTGAATCGTCATGTCAGCAAGGCATCCTGAAGCAATGATGGTACAAAGTTCTAAGAGTGACCAACCAATGTTTGTTTTAACTTGAAGCCCACGTTATGTGAGGGAGCTCAAGCCCTACCTATACTCCCTGGATGACCAAAATATGGAAACTGGATAGCCCATAGCCAGCGTGTAGAATGAAGTATGACTGAAACAATAAAAAAAAATCAGTGAAGTGATTCCTAATATTATATATCTATACTCCTAAATCAATGCCTGTCCTTGTCCTGTCACCATAATAGAGCCTTTCTCTGCCATAAGAGCAAATGCAAAGACCCACCACCAGATATTATGCAGAAAGAGAGTGTAAATGGAGGTCTCCAGTGGGTTACTACACTTGGAGGTTAGGGAAATTCACAGAAGAGAAAAAAAGACCAAGAGTCAGAGAGAATGAAGGACATCTGGAGATTATGGTTAACCAAATTAAATAAACAGGGCTTACATGAGCTCTCAGAGACTGAAATGGCAAGAATGGAGCCTTCATGAATCTGCACCAGGTCTTCTGAGGGCATGTGACGGCTGTTAGTTTGGTGACTCTGTGATATTTCTAACAGTGGGTGTGGCTATATACATTATTCATTCATATAGATAGAAAAACAGATATGAAATATTCAGATGTACAGAGAGATAAATTTATATATAGTGTTTATTTAACACAAAGTGAAAGTGCAAAATCTTGTCCATATATGTCTGACAAGAGAGGCATAAGTAAACAATATTAGGTACAAAACATAGATTATTTCTTTTGTTTTATGATCATAAGTATAAATTTGTTATTATTAGCAAAACTGCCTAAAATTGATTTTATGGTATGAAAATTCTTTCCTCAAAAATTGTCTCAATATGTATAGATTATATTTGTTAGGCTACACTAAAAACAAACAACAAAAACCAACCAACCAAAACAAACCAAAAAGCAACTTCCATTACTACTTTAATACAATTTATAATCAAATAAGTGTGCTATTTTGTTATTCTGTTAATGACACTAACAAGAGTCAAGAATTAGAGAGGTCACTGACAGCCACTTAACAAACCTGTACCTTCATCAGCTCCAGAAGTTACACAACAAAAGGCCCATAGATCTCAGACCTGTAAGAATAATGGGAGCTTTGTAGGCTTTCACCTCCTCTGTCACATAAGCAGTATAAACTCAACTTGGTGACGGTCAACCATGGTACCTGACATTGAAGTTCAGGAGAGAGTCAGAGGATCTTAAATTTCAAGAGAATGTAGACAATAGAAAATAGTTCTAAGTCATTATAAACATACTTATCCTGAATCTATAAAGTCAGATGTCTTCTGTTCTGGATTTTTCTTCTGTTGTACAGACTTAAACATACTAATATACTTTTTCAAACAAAAGTTATTCATTGTTTTAATTAACCTGTCATCATGGTGAACAAATATCTAACAAAAATCAATTTAAGAGATAAAGAATTATTCTGGTTCACACTTTTAATACTTTCTGAATTGGTGTAGCAGAGAGAAGCAGAGTAATTCTCCTATAGGACACAGAGACAAAACAATGAGATAGACTTGGGTTCAGGCTACAGAACACAAGATTGGTCTCAGAAACCTTCTGCTGAATTGTGCTATCAGCGTTACATTAGCACCACAGAGTCAATGTGGGTGCCTAGGCAAGACCTGAAAAATGACAACACCAATTTACTTAAGAACAGCAATGGAGAAAATCGTACTCTATGTCAACCTCTCATGAAGAGCTACATGTAATTAATAAATGCAAGAGAGAGAAAAGTAGTTTTCCCAAATAATGAGCCCTGAAATGGTAACCTTATACCAAGTGATCAGCCCTAAAATCATATACATATAAGCAACAGTAAATAGACTTGTATACCAGTGTTTATATATTTGTATGTAACAATAATAATTACAGAATAATATGGTATTAGTTTGAGGGCCCATAGAGGAATTAGAGGGGAGAAAAGAGGAAAATGGTCTTATTATATTTTAAGCTTTAGAAAACTGAACAGAAAAAGCAGATATAATCTTGAGATATTTATAGGTCAGGTTGCTGCTCATTTTGTGAAAGATTGAAAGAATGTGCTCAGTGGTGCTCTATTTCTAAAAACAGAAGCTTTGAAAATGGTGCAAATATAGTTTATTAAATGATGAGTAACTCTGGGAATCCCATATCATGATGGGTAAGTGGTGAGCATTTACTGGTTTAAGTATAGGATAATTGGATTTTGTTGAGAATCATTCTATGTAAAATTCTATAAGATGCAGAACTTGGATCAGTTTCCACCCACTGCATTGTCTCCACTCAAAACCCACACGCCCACATACAAGCACACATTCATGTGTGCACCCACACAGGTCTCTGAATCCACCATCTTACATATACTAAGTGTTGCATATCTCTCTTGTGAATAATGAGAACATTGTGTCATGTTCTGCTTTCATTTCTTCATAACAATGTTCATATCTCTCAGAATATTCGGTTGCTATCATTAAGGGCTGTTATATTTTCCCATGCCTTAATTTACAAAGTGTTCCATATATTTAATGGCTTGTAACTTGGCAATTTCTTGAATTACTGAATAATTTACCTACAATTTTGAAAGGAAAGAGATTTATACTCAGAAGTATGAATTTCTACCATTGTAAGAAATATATAGAATAATCAACTTATAAGACAAAAACAGTGGGTGGAGAGTTCAGTAATTGAGGGTTCAGTTTTTGAAGGAGAGAGTATAACGTGGGAAAAGAGATGGTAAGGGAAACACATCATGGCCAGAAAACAATAAAGAAGTAAAGAAAGTAACGGCTTCCCTCCTTGGAGGGCTTACCTATACAAACACAAAACCACCAGTGCAGCACATCCTCTAAAAGGACTCCGCCCTTCCAGATAGTACCAAACAGAGGGCCAACACATTACTTCCTGACATTTTGGAAGATATAACAAGTACATAATACATATTTTAGACATCGTAGCTTAAATACATAATAATAAATAGCTATATATTTTTGAAAATGTTTAACTTGTTTATTTATTTATTTATTTATTTATTTTGTTGTTGTTGTTTTTCCTCCTCTGGAGGATAGCTCTCTCAGGAAGCCTAGACTGACCTTGAGTTTGCTATGAAGGATACCCTGAGCATTTGATCCTCCTTATGACTTCTCAAGCACTGGAATTAAAGGCCTGTGCCTCCATACCCAGCTTCTGTAGTCATTCTTCATTAGTATATTTGGAAACTTTATGTTTGATGTTGCAATAGCAACGCTCGCTATGTATATTTTACTGTGGATATTGATTTGGTTTTTTACATGTTTCAATTTAAGCTTCATTTCATTGCATTTCACAACTCTTTCTCAACCTCTGGCAAAAGCATTATTTAATTGCATAGCTGTGTGCAATATATTGTTTCAGGATTTAATTTCCAAATTGTTTATAAAGATCAGTGTGATTTAATAGAAATACTTTATTAAAATGCACCCTTCAATGTATAGCATGTATATTTAAACATAGGTCATATATTTGAATTTTAGTTGCAAACGTTGGTTTTAAAAGCATTAGAAATAAATCGGCAACACTTGTCTTTTCCCCAGTGAGGAATCAGCAGAAGAAAAGGACTGCTCAAAATCTTACCATAGCTAAGAAGCCTAAGTTCCCAGAGGGCCACAGGGAAGGATTTTGGTATTTTTGAAAGCATTTCCAAGCAATAAGCTTCGGATAATATGAATTCCATTTTTTCCCAAGGATATTCTGATGGCTTTATTTTTTTTTTTTTACTGTATTTGAGGTAATGAAGATATAAACTAAAAAGCAGTTTAAAACTTATTAAAAAGTTATGTTAATATTTCCCACCTACACTCATTTTCATATAATTTTCCAAAACAACTAATACTTAAAGAGCTATAATACCTGTCAAAATATTGATTGTTAATGTGGGAAAACCATTACCCCTATGAACTCTGTGATTACTTTTTGGCAGGGCAGGACATGATTCCTGATAATGGTTTAGCTGATACAATACAAATCAGAGTCAAAGTTAAATACTCAACACAATAGAATGTTCCAAAGGAATATTTTCTAAATTTACCCAAATCCTATATCACAACACAACTGTATTGGATTTTAGCAGAAGTGGAAGGACTGACTTTAAGAAGCAGGAAGTTAACCAAGGTGAATGTAGGTAGAACCCACAAATTCTTACAGTGTATACACAGGTGATTATTGATTTTCTATATTTTACTTCTGTTAATTTGTGTCAGGAACATATATATCAAAGATGTATTATTTTTCTCTCATTTCAAAAATAATGTCCCTCATATATTTCAGAAATACTACAAAAATAATGTACAATAATTCATTTCATTGGTAATATTTTGTTTTCTTCTTTTTCTTTTTTACTATTGTAATTAGAATGCTCTTCTGTGAGTTCTCTTACTGAAGATCCCAAATTACTCTGCTCAGCTTGGGATAGGTTCAAGCACTGCAGGGACTGTGCATCTGCTAGGCCCAGAGGCCTAGATATTTTAATAAATTATTTAAGAACTACTATGGTATGTAACATTAACCCACATTCTTTGAAGTTATTTGTGTTTGGAGAGTTGGCTATGTTTGTAATTTTGGGGAGTACTATACATAAAACTAAGTTTTCTCATTCTGATAATACAGTGTACCACGACTTCTTCTGTGGGTTTACTGAAGAAAGGTAATTTCAGAATGGGACATACATCAAAGAATAAAAATTATTTACAGGAGGCAACAATACTACTATAATTGAGGGAAAAAAAACTCAAAAATTTTACATTATATTAACATAAATTTTCATGGCCTCTTACTTCAATTTTATAATGTATTAGTAGGGATCACTAGAATATGGAATTGTTGATTGCCTATAATTGTGGTTTTCATCAAAAATTGTAAAATTACAGTGAGGAAGAATAATTATTGAGAGAGACATTGCCTACCCTTATGATCATAAAATTATATAATATTTGTAAGGAGTTAGGGAAGTAGACTTTCATTTTTCTTGCAGATTAGCTCATTGATATAAATTTGCATATTGTTTGACAAGGTTCCTATTTATTCACAAATAAACAAAATGACCCAGAGTAGTGCATGTCCAAATAACTGGGCTTTGTTTTTAGTTTGTTTGATGTATAAAACTGAAGAATACTTTCATTATTTCCTTTAGGTCCTATATTTTCTAAAACTTGGACAAAGTATTCATTAAGTAGAAAATGTCTCAACATTTCATTCTAATATATTAACTTATTTTCTCTCTTTTAGCATGTGTCAATGTTGTCAAATGTATAAATATTCATAGTTAAAAATTTTTAAGTTATTATGGAGATTTTATTTTTCACTACTATATTGATGTTTTTATTGTCAACTGATACCAATATTTGAAAGAATAAAATAAGGACTATCTTCAATATACTTCTTTGAAAATATTAATAAATTTCCCTCTTTCTTTCTTTATTTTCTTTCTTTCTTCCTTCCTTCCTTCCTTCCTTCCTTCCTTTCTTTCTTTCTTTTGTTTGTTCTTTCTTTTTTCTTTCTCTCTCTTTCTCTCTATTCATCCATATATCCATCCATCATCTATGTATCTATCATCTATCTACCTATCATATGTGTGTGTGTGCATATTAAGAAGATTAATTTCTGGTGAATATCAAAGAAAATATGTGATGAGTGATTTAGAATGTAAATCATGAATGAAGCCTTAAAACTATGAATTAAGATTTCAGAAGTAGAGGACAGAGAGGTTTTACATTCATTTTTAAAACTTATAATGGTGTGTATATATTTTCTTTTCTTATTAATCATTTTATTCATTTACATTTCAGATGATATTGCCCTTCACAGTTACCCTTCTACAACCCCCCATCCCATCCACACTCCCCCTCCCTTTTGCCTCTATAAGGGTGCTCTTTCACCCATTCACCCACTCCTACCTCACCCCTCTATCATCTCCAACACTGTGGCATCATACCTCCCTCCCCTCCCATTGATGTCAGATAAGGCCATCCACTGCTACATATGTATCTAGAGTTCTGACTCCCTCCATGTTGGTGGTTTAGTCCCTAGGAGTTCTGAGTGGTCCAGTTAGTTGATATTGTTCTTCCTATGAAGTTGCATCCTCTTTACCTCCTTCAGTCCTTTCCCAAGCTCTTCCAATGGGGTCCGCGGGCTCACTGATGATTGTCTATGAGTATTTGCACCTGTATTAGTCAGGTGCTGGCAGAGCCTCTCAAGGAACAACCATATCAGGCTCCTGTCAGTAAGTGCTTCTTGGCATCAGCAATAGTGTGCAGATTTGGTGTCTGCAGATGGGATGAGGGATGGGTCACTGGATAGCCTTTCCTTCAGTCGTTGTTCCATTTTTTCCCTGTATTTCCTTTGGACAGGAACATTTGTAGGTTAAAAAACATTGAGATGCATGGGTGGCCCCATTCCTCAACTGGGGTCAGTGCCTATTTACTAGAGGCAGTCTCTACAGTTTGTATCTATCGTTTGTTGGGTATTTTGGCTAAAGTCATCTCCATTGGCTCCTGGGAGCCTCTTGCTTCCTGGAGTTTGGGACTTTCTGGTGGCTATTCTATTTCCCATCCCATCTGCTGCATGTTTCTATTCAATTTCCTGACCCTCTGTACTTCTGTTCCTTCCAATATATGTTTTCATATACTAATAAAACCTCAACTTCCTGATTCCTCCAATCTTTCTTTTTGTATGTTGTATACTCTTTTGGGAGTGAATGTTATAATGAAGGAAGGCTTTAAACAACCATCCAAGAAGTCTAGTAGGTTAGTGAAAACAGATGAGTGGATCTGTGCAAAGATAATGCACTAATCTTTCCAATAAGTGCTAAGATCATGAGTCCTCTCACTTCAGGAAAACAAACAAACAAACAAACAAACAAACAAAAGACTTCCTCACATGAGCAGATATATATAAGCTGTTAGGTAGAGGTGTCCTGTTGTATGAAGTTAAAATGTACGTATAGGATTTTCTGGTTGAAGTTGTGAAGCAAAATAATGCGTTTCTTTATTTTAGCTATGCTGTTAGTTATTCAGTTCTTTGCCTCCCTGTTCTGAATGTACCCTTCAGTAATTGCTCTGGGATAAACAACATAATTGCTCCAAATATTTCTCCTTTGATGTGGCATGCTATTAAGCGTTCTCACTAGAGAGCTTCAAACTACTCTCTTTGGACTGGATGAAAGGATTGTTTTGTTAATTATCTGGTAGAAGACATGGGAACAGTCTCTATAGAAGCAAGACTTGTGTAAGGGGTTCCTGGCTGCCGAGTAAATAGAGGACTTATATAGTCTACTCAATGAGGAGATTGCCTGATGCTTTAGAACCTGCAGTCATTCTGTAGCCTTTTGCACAGTCTGTTCACATGGTTGAGCCCGACTACCTCATCTGCAAGCATAGTCAAGAGCCTGTGTGCTCAGAAAGCCAGTGTGTCCTTCAGCGCTTAAATACTCAGTAATCCCTTTGAGATGCATTAGTTACCCTTCAGCAACCACCTGTGTTCTGAAAACAACATAGGCCTGATACCTGCACTCAAAAGGAAGTGGCTAAGAGTGTTGAATTACATCTTAAAGAGCTGAGGCTTAAACTTTCCATTGTTTTTCTTTTTCTGATTATTCATATGTTGAACGACTTTCTGTATTATTTTTCACTTATTTGTCAGTTCTTACAAAACTCTCCCTGCTTAAACTACCATACTGTTTCTATATCCCAACAAGATAAAAAATATTAAATGTTAATATAGATTGTATGGAGTATATAACCAGATGTAAACTCTCTAAAGCCTTATTATTCTTGATTTTGCCTGTTGTTTCCCATACATAAAAAAGAAAAAAAGACATCCCAAGTCATACATTTTGTATAAGAACAACTCTCATATTACTAATTGGAGTGATAGAAAAACGTTCTTTTCTCCTTTATCTATGCTACTGGGAATCTGGAGTAATTAATTTCTCAGAAATATTTTGACTATAAAATTCATTAGTATCTTTACATCTACTGAGACAAAATATAAACCATGAACATTTCAGTTTCTGAAACTTTACTTAGAAAAACACCTTGTAGAGATAATCAAATTCGGCCACAGCATTCAGTGTTCCTTACGTAAAACATTTCAATGTATTCCCCATGAAAGGGATGATGGGACAGTGCAATAAACAGGAAGACCCAATTTTTGCTTAATTTTGTGAACTTAGAGAGGTTTTGAAAATATTTTGTCAAGTACATAATAAATGTTTTATTTTAAAAATTTAATGAGTAAATTTTTATTGAATAATGTATAGTTATATTAAAATACTTATAAGTCTTAAAATAATCTTATTTATAAAGTACTGTCTACAGAGGGGGAAGAGACACATTGAATATGATAGAAGTAGAAATAAAATGAATTTATTGTATAACCCATCATATGTTTAAAGCTATGTTGCTTCAGGGGCTGGAGAGACAGGGGCTGAGCATTGGAGAGTGCTGGCAGCTCTTGTAGAGGACCCATGGTTTGTTCTCAATATCCATGCATAGATGTTTGAAAATGCCTATAATTTCCTGGACCTACCCCCTCTTCTACACATATGTGAAATATATACAGTGGTCTCTCAACAACTGAAATAGAGCTGTCCCTGACCTGTTGCCTACCTGTGTATCCAGTTCCCCTAACTCGGGAAACCTAACACTGAGACCTTGTTTGGCCTCAGTGGGAGAGGACATGACTATTGTTGCAGCAACCTAATGTGCCTGGATGGGGTGATATCTGGGAGCCTTCCCTTTTCAGAGGAGAGAGGATGAGGAGTGATGTGAGGGGAAAATGGGAGGAGAAAGGAGCAGATTTGTGGATGTAAAGGGAAACATAAATAAATAAATACATAAATAGGAACAAAGGAAAATACCTGTAATTTGTGTTCTACTAAAACCATTGGTACTCACATATAAGTTCATTTCTCTGCACAGACATAAATGAACACACAATTATAATGATTTTAATTTTGTTGTAACTCTCATGATACCAAATTTTCATTTTCTCTTCTATCCCTTTTAAAACCACAGAAAATACCTTCAACAGAGAGTTAAAACTACTAGCTGAAAGAGTCAAACAGTGAAACCTTTCAGCCAATCACTAGCAGATTAGGGAAATGAAATTTCTTAATTTTATTTCATAGCATGCTTCTGAAGTGTATTACTAGTGTCAATTTAGAAAAAAAAAGTTTTACAATGTTTAAGATGCTATTAATTTTATTGCTGTAAAATGTCCCTTGCCTGTTTTCCAGATATCCAAAGCTGGAGCAGAACCCTTTTACACATGTCCTTGTCTGCTTGTAACTGATGAGGGAAGGGAGGTAACAAGCTAGAATTTTCTGAATCCACGTATGTACTTCTGACATTAATATAATACCACTTCTTTAGATTTTTATCTCTCCATGTTCAAAGATTTCTATTAAGGAAACTCTTAAAGGTAATGAATTTATAGAATGTTTGATCCCCCAGAATAAAGCACAGAAAATGCATGTTTGGTGAGCAGGTTAATGATATTGGCTCACATAGACCATTCGTATAGTCAAGATCCTGTAAATTAGGTGTTGAAATGATCAAGGTTCTAGGAGTTTCTCCTTGCAGTGAGAGATACTTTGTGTGACCAGTTGGTTTGTCTGCATGACCTTTCTGGTGATTCTTGCAGTCTAATCTTCCAGAATCTCACAGGGAACTCCCACTTGCCTAAGTCCAGTCTTAATCTTCCTAAGGATTAAAAGATTCTGTTTCTACCTCCTTTCCTTTAAAAGTACACAGGTGTGAGCCAGAGCTATGGTTCAGCCATAAAGAACACTAACCCATCCTCCCAAAGTTTCACATGGGAGTGTAAGAACACACAGGGTGGTCCAACTTTCTAAAACTCAAGTTTTGGGGAATCTCATGTTCACTTCTAGACTCCTCTGGCTGTAGGCACATATGTGTGAGAAGACATATGTGCAGGCTAAAGGCTCAGGCACATAAAATAATTACTTAATAAAAGTAAATTTATAAAGTTACTCAGACCTTCTGATGTTCACTGTTATCTATTTCAACAGTTTGTCTGTTTAGTTCATCTACATATAAACCAAATAGGTCTGTAAGTTCTGAAAACTCCCACTGATAAATAGTGACGACATGATAGCATTCTGTAGTGTTTCTACTAAAGGTTTGTTAAATCACATTATTAAATTTTTCCATGTCTGTTCACATATTTCACTCTATGGAGCTTTTTAGTAAGTGAGGATCAAGTGTTGACTGACATAGCCTAGTTGATTTAATTTTTACTGTAGTTCTTCATTTTTAAAATGAATGCTAACATATCTTTGTAGCACTAAATAACTAACCTGAATTCAAATATCCTAACTTGTTTGCCCTGTGTGGTGGCCAGCTCTTGGAGGTCTGTTTTTTTCTGAAGAGAAAATGGAGGGATGTTGAATCTAAAGAAGAGAGAAGGTGGGGTGGGAGGTTGGAAAAGTGAGGGGAAGAAACTCTGGTTGGGAAGAATTGTATGAGGGAAGACTCTCTTTTCATCAAAAAAAAATTAAATGAGTGTTAGCATATTTTGACATTTTACTCTATAATAACAAAGTTATAAGAAATAATGTAATAGTACTGCAAATGGTAAAGCAATTTGAATTTCCTTTTTTTCTCACATATTTAACAGCATTTTCCTATACTCATATAAATGTCCATACCACTAACTTCATTGGAAAAAATACCCAGTAGAGATTTGTGAAGATACATAGAGAAGGAAGGGGGCACACAGAGAGAGAAAAATGGTGAGAGACACACAAGGAGAGACAGAGGAAGACAAAGAATATGTAGCAAGAGAAGGAGTCAGAGATATCTATGTTTACAAATAACATAGCACTTACAGTGGTTAATCAAATTGTCTTGAATGAAATTGTGAGGTGAGTCAAGTGGTCATTCCTCTCCACATCAACTATGTACCAGTGCTCCTGCATTAACAACCATCCTATGTTTTTTGTATATTATCCTGTCATTTTATTTAAAATATACCACTGCTCCACATATAAGAGTGATAAGAATGCTGCTGTCGGACATCAAATAACATTAGACTAAAAAACAATGCAGAGCAGTTTGTGAAGAATACAAACTGTAGAATTCACAAAAATCAGCAAGCCTGAGTGTCCAAGAAGATTTGTGAAAATGCTGAAACTTAGATTTATTGTCTTTGGAAACTACTCTCCAGAATATCCACTACAGTTTCATTGGGAAATTATTATAACTAATATAATAAAACTATAATTTCTTTTATTTTTTGTTTCATACTATTAATATGTTTCAAATATTACTTTTCAGCTTGTGTTTATTTTCAGCTAATACATTTGCTAAAGACAGAAAATTTAAGAAAATTGACTTTAAAATATGTACTTAAATATCAAAGACAAGTAGATAAAATGATATTATTAAGACTCTTATAATGTCTCACACATTAGTAATCCTAAATTGTCTATTGTCATAGAGAACACATATGTGTTTTTTTAAATACTTTTATAAGTTACATTATTTGGCCTTTAAAATATAAATTACATAGCCCGAAAGAGTAATTGCTATTATTAGAGAACTATTGTACATATTTCCCTATAGAGATTAATAGATTCTCTGAAAGACAGAATATCTGTATTTTATTTAAAATAATCCACCAATTTCTTTCTGTTTATTGAAATGCAAGCTTCTGGAACATAATATATTTGTACTGTATTTGGCATTATTTTAGCTGTAAGACGTTTTAGAAAGAAATGCTCAGGACCAATGCTATCGGGTAGCAGATACATAGACACTCTAAGTGATCAGTCTGAAGTCACTCCAGTCTTTCATTAATCAATTTAAGTAGTCGATAGGTTTATGGAAGACTTCTAGTCAAGAAACATAAAAATGCATTGTCATCCTGTGCATTGCAATATGCCCATAATTAGATATGAAAAGGACCAGGGAGACCCTTCATGAGAAATTTCACTCTACTTCTGTGTACATTGTGTGTGTGCATTTAAATGTTATTTTAAATAATGTCTTCAAGTCCTTGATGTCTTACATTAAAATGTAATACTGTATATCAAGGTAATGTGGTATGAAACAAGTGATTGTGAAAGTGGGTTGATTCATATAATTGGATTTATCATAAATGACCTAAAATGAGAACACACTATAAAATATTAATTACTAACTGTCATAGATAAGTTGCCATAAGAAACAAAGTTATACTTTAATCATTAAAACAATTCTTATTTCTAAATTTTAACAAGGATAACCACTCAGATTTGGCATCCTTGAAGAAAACTGTCTCTTCTTTCACCAGCAGCCATCAGTTGAAGATTGCTCCTTAGTAGGGGTGGGATTTCATAATTCACCTTCACCTCCAGCTTAGCTTAATCTTGGGAAGCTCACAAGATAATGTACATTCAGTCAAAGTTGCTGGGAATTCATTTGCAACAGTTCTGTCGTGTCTGGCAAATGTTACTGTGGATGTCCACTACCTGTGACTGTTTTAATCTTTCTGCCAACTCTTACACAAGTCTTCCTGTTTGGAGGTGCAATATAAAGGTCTCATTTAGAGTCAAACCATACATAACCTCATATTTTCTGTACATTGCCCAGTCGAGGTTCTCTGTGTCTATTGCTGTTCACCCCAAAAAGAAGTTTTTTTAATGAGAGTTAAAAGATGCATCAACCGATCATTATGAGGATAAGAACTTAGCGTTTGTGTAGTTCTATGGCAATTTATCAGAATAATAGTGTTAATATTCTTCTTATCTGCATGTTTGGGGCCAGGGTAAGGATACCAGTCATGAATTCCAACCAGAAAATGGCTAATTATTCTCATAAAAGTGGTTCCACTACTGAAAAAGTAGGTATTCTTTCTAGCACAGTTGCTAGTATACCTTACAGGATTTACAACTAGGTTACAAACCTCGTTGTTGATTAGCTTTCTCCCCAGGTGGCATGTATGAACATTCCACTTCTATGGAACTAGTAGGAATGAAAGTTCATGTTAGTACCAACTTACCATTTTTCATGTTCAACTTGATTTCTTTGTGACACCTCACTCATCAACAATTTAAAATGATCCAATACATACTTGACATTGGGTTTTTCATGCACTAGTTTATAATGACTTAGGGAATCATTCGACCATTTCCATTTAAACTAATCCTCACAGAAATGTGTGTCTGTGTGTGTGTGTGTGTGTGTGTGTGTGTGTGTGTGTGTGTGTGTGCGTGTTTTAGGATGCTTCTATCATGAAGGGTTTCCATATGGCTTATTCTAAAATCTATGTATTAGTTACTCATCCTCATATTGTACCACATTCAGTCTTCATGTCCCACTATTCTTTCCGCCATTATTCTAATCACATTCTATGGTCCTTCCCTTAAAATATCTCCAAATGGTACTTTGCTAGTTTCTGACTTCTATGGGCACTCCAATACAGACACAACTTAGTACATATTTGGATCAGATCATCATACATATGACAAAGAGGACCAGACTGCCATGCATAGTGGTGCATACATTTAATCCTAACACTTAAGAAACAGAGGAAGATGGATGGATCTCTGTAAATTCAGGCCAGCCTGTGTACCGCGCGTGGTATCCCTGCCCGCAGGAACTCACACGAACACGTGGGGAATCCTTTCGTGGTGATTTTATTCTTTTAACCTGAGTGGGGAGACAGAAAGATTAAGATAGAGGAAGAACCGAAATACAGAGAGGGTTACCCGCCAAGAGAGCGAGCCGCATGGCGCGTCTCGTTTTTATGGCCCGTGGGCGTGGTCATTCATGGTTAGCTGTTCACTCAAATTCCCAGGTTCCTTTGCGATACACATGCGCAGTTCAATGGCGTGACGCCGGGGAAGTAGGCGTGCCCTAAGACCCTGTGCCCACAGCAAGGACGGCCCTCTACATCCGCCCCTTTTTGTTTATTGAATGACTGGATGGCGTCTGGTGCGACTCTGAATTATCTCTCTTGTAGAGGAAGGTAGAGGTCTAGTCCCTTGTGCAGAATATTGGGATATTGTAAAGAATTTCCACCCTGGTCGTTGATTCCATGAGTGTACTTTTATCTACCCATCCCCATTGCCTTTGACAGGGAGAGGATTTTGGCAATTCGACCTCTGTGCAACTAGACATGCCTTCAAGGAATCTATCTCTGAGGAACATCCTTTGTACATCACAGTGTACCTCTACCCAGAGATGTACAGAGCGCAGGCTTTTGTCTCACTGATCCAGTGCAATGGGTAGAACCCGTGGAGTGCAACAGCTGAGACCTCAAGCGCTAGTTACTTTGTAGCACAAACAGCCAGACCTTGGGGGAGAAACTTTGTTTTAAGGCAACAGGTACTTGGGCAATTATCGCCTAATAACACTTCTGTTGGGTTTTTTGAGTTTGCAGACCAACCAAGAATGTATTTACAGCCCAGGGTTATACTAAACAGGTCTGTTCTTCTCCACACTTCCCCTGATAAAAATTCCCTTTTATCTTTATTAACAACAGGCCTATTCCCACCCAATTTTAATAGGAGATGGCTGAAGATCTCTCAGGTTTTCCTCGAACTCTGGGGTCCAGTTGTGCAGTAAAACCTAGAAAGAGGGGAATCTCCGTCTCAGCTCCGCCTGTCCCGCCATCAGGAGTGACAGCAGGAGGGTCTTCATCTCTCTGGGCAGCAGGATCAGGCTGAGACTCCAAGATTCTTCGTGTCAGGCGTTCCGGCAGCCAAAATGGGTTGTCTTCTTCCTGTGGAAACACACAAACAGCTCCCCGGGACCGTATTAAGATAGGATCCGGGCCTTTCCATTGTCCAGTTAGAGCATCCTTCCACTTGACCATCTCTTTTGGTCTGTTAGGTTCTAAACAATGACGGTCAGCTGCCGTGTGGCCTTGGCTGTCCAGATTTAAAAAATTAAGGGTGAAAAGTATTATAGAAACGGTGACTCGTGGCACTGAGGGTAGAGCTTCCTCAACTCCCCCTTTTTGCTTTATAAAATAGGGCTTAAAGGTTTAATGAGTCTACTCTATAATACCTTGTAATCTTGTATTAACACAATTACAATTTTATAATAGGATGTTTTAAACTTTACTTGTAGATGTAGAAGGATGAATCCACATTAATGGTTTCTTTTGTCAAAGGGCTGCTATGGGCATATGAGTAGTAATAACACAAACATCCAACAATCTATCAGTTTATATAATTGATCTGTTGTTAACTAACAGTTTACTCTACTTCCAATAAAGCTATCTCTCGTTTATAGTCAATTGTCAAGGGGAATTAGGACTTGTATCTCTTGAAAAGTATCAAACAGAGGGTTAAATCCTCCTATGGTAAGCTTAAGATGAGGTTTTAGCCAATTAATATCTCTTAACAGCCTTTAAAATTTATTATCTGTGAATTAAAATTAAAAGCAAACCATTTTTTTTTTTTTTTTATGTACACTTGTAAGTCAGAAGATGGCGCTAGACACCACCAGCAATGGTTGTGAGCCACCACGTGGTTGTTGGGAATTCAATCTTTATATTTTTATAAGTCTAGCCTTTAACGGCTGAGCCATCTCTCCAGCCCCAACTATCTATTTTTATTATAACTTTCTATGTCACAACCTGTTTAGGATATAACTGAGGTTTCAAATATTGAAAAGATATTGCCTTTGAATTCTTTTGGAGTAGCAATTACTCTAAGGTCCTTTAAAGCTCGTTATATTGGAGCAAAGGCTTGTAGAAAAACTCCTTTAGAGGAATCCGCTAATAAAGTATCACACAATGAATATACACTGAAGATTTAAAATTTTTAAATTTTAGTATCAAAGTAACAACAATATTTATATGTAAAGCAATTAACCATTCTTCAGGGAAGAGAATCCACCTATGGGTGGGGTAGGCCCAAAGCAGGAAGACACATTTTTGGCCACAAAGAAAAACAAAAGCATGTCTAGACAAGTCTTAACTAGCCATCCTGCCACTTCTGTAAGTCACTGACACTAGAAATAACCGTGTGCAACCGTGCCAAACCCTTTTGTCTTTCTCTACCCCTACTCAAAAATGCCCCCTGCCTCTGGGGTTTGGATTTGAAATCCCCCGTCTCCTGCGTGGGACGGGTTTTAACCCAAAGGCCCTTATTATTAAATTACCATATACAAATGCATCCTCTCAAACTCACGATTGAGTGTGCGTGGGTGAGCACCGGTCCAGACTGGAGGTAGGGTCCTTTAAAACCACTCTTAGCTTCCTTACTGACTCTAAGAATTTGTTGTTCCCTTTAAAAGCAGCTTATACCGACAATTAGCTGTTAGGAAGGCTTTTTATTTAGCTCAGCTCAGCTCTAGCTACAGGTGTTAAACAAACTTATCAGCCGCTGCTCGGCATTTTAAAACTGTCTTTGAAAACCAAGTTAAACTCGAGCAAGGGTTGAATCAAGCAATTTAAACGATCTTTTGAACATTAAACATAGAACACCATAAGACATAGACCACCAATCATTCATACAATGAGACACGTGGACAGAGACACACACAGAGACACGTGGACATTGGCGCGCCAAAGACAAATATTACGTAGGATCTTTTCTGAAATGAGTAACAGCTGGTTTTAGCCTACAAGGGTCGAGATGAGCGGATGCATCTGGATACCATTTAATAATCTTTGTAGAGGATGCACCAAAAATCTTGTCTGCTGCTTCTGTCATCCTAGCAACAAAGTCCGAGAATGGCTCCTGGGGACCCTGCAAGATTTTGGTCAAATGTCCCCCAATTTCGCCTTTCTTTGAAAGAGCCTTCCACGCCTTAATGGCGGCGGCGGAGATTTGGCTATAAGCCGCCCAATCATAATCTGTTTGGTTATTAGCAAACTGTCCCTGCCCCGTTAACAACTCAAATGTCCACTGCTTTTGGTCGCCTTCCGCGTTAGCGTTGGCCTTTGCCTGCGTTTGGGAAGCATCGTGCCATAAGGCTTTCCATTCTAAGTATTGTCCCATATTAGGGAGAGCAGCCTTTACTGTATTCTGCCAATCATTCGGAGTCATCGCCACAACGGCGAGTCTCTCGAGTTGCATGACTGTGAAATTAGCATCAATTCCATATTTGTTAACTGCTTCAGCTAACTCTTTTATCACGCCGTATTTTATTGACACGTGGACGCGGCCTGTTTCTGCGGCCTCAAACACGGGGAAAGCTTGTAACATCTTTTTTTTGTCTTCCTCTGAAAGGAAGGAATCTGAACGGCGCTTGTCCGCGTAAGGCGGAAGAGCGCTGGGGATCGCAAGTTGGGAGGACGCGGCTGGCTGAGACGCCACGCAATTCCCGCCTTCCAACTTCTCCCGTTCTCCCTCTTGTGATGCTCGCTGCTTATCTTTATGAATACCTTTCTTATTACCAAACTCTCCCGGGGCTTGCTTCCCCCAAATCGCTTCCGCCGACCGAGGGTCTGCGGGATGGCCTGAACTTTTTCGCGCATTTCTTTTCTCATCTTGAGTGGCTAGCCTTTTCCTTGACTCTGTTTCTGACCGTCAGCCCGTTTCCACGATCTTTAAATGATTTTTTCCCTCCCATAGAGCTAAGAGAACGAGTATGGCCACTGCTATCACGGCGGCCAAGGCTATTGAAACTCCTGTCTCTTGGGGGAGGAGCTGGCTCAATTCCAGACCGAACATGCCTCTCAAGAATTACCTTACCACGTCACCACAATTCTGGATCCACTCGGAGCGCAGAGATCGCTCGCTCGGTGCGGTGATGTTATAATCCCGGGTTTCGTTCACCAGATGTACCGCGCATGGTATCCCTGCCCGCAGGAACTCACACGAACACGTGGGGAATCCTTTCGTGGTGATTTTATTCTTTTAACCTGAGTGGGGAGACAGAAAGATTAAGATAGAGGAAGAACCGAAATACAGAGAGGGTTACCCGCCAAGAGAGCGAGCCGCATGGCGCGTCTCGTTTTTTATGGCCCGTGGGCGTGGTCATTCATGGTTAGCTGTTCACTCAAATTCCCAGGTTCCTTTGCGATACACATGCGCAGTTCAATGGCGTGACGCCGGGAAGTAGGCGTGCCCTAAGACCCTGTGCCCACAGCAAGGACGGCCCTCTACAAGCCTGGTCTACATAGCAAGCTATAGGACAGTCAGGACTACATAGAGATATTCTGTCTATAGACAGAGTTTAATTATGTCCCTGTAGAGTTTAATAGATTCTCTGTAAGGCAGAATATCTGTATTTCATGTAAAAGACTCAACCAAGTTCTTTCCACCCTTTGAAAGGCAAACTCCAGGAACAGAATATATTTTTACTGTGTTTGGCATTATTTTATATGTAAGATTTCTAGAAAGAAGTGTTTTAGGACCAATGCTATAGGGTAGCTGGTAAATGGACAACATTATGGATCAAAGCAAAAACACAAACAAAGACAAAACTCAACCAACCAACCAACCAACCAACCAACCAACCACCACAACCCCACCACCTCCACCACCACCAACAACAACAAAAAAATCCAACCTAAACCAAAACAAACAAACAAAAAAAGACAAAAACCACTTGCTATTTCTGTACTGTTCTTTGTCTAGGTTCCCTCACTCAGTATAACATTTTCCAGTTATTTACTTGAAATTTTCATAATTTAATATTTCATAACAGACAAAATCATTCCATTAAGTGAATGTTCTGTTGTTTTATTTTATTTTATTTTATTTTATTTTATTCTATGATTAGTTGATGGGCATGTCACTTGTTTCAATTCTCAGCCTATTTTGAGAAGAGTAACAATGAGCAAGGCTAACAAGGGTCTCCACAGTAGTATGTAGAGCACGTGGAGGGCAGATCCAGGAGCATAACAGCTGGATCATATAGTAGGCCTAGTTAGGGACTTTTGAATTAGAACTACATTGATTTTTCACAGTCTTTTCACCAGTTTGTGTTGCTATAGACAGTATCTAAATGTTCCCATCTAACAAGATCATTTGATCTATCATCTGTTGTCAGTTTTTAAAATCTTTTCCTTTCTAACTGGGTTAAGAGAAGATCTCAAGGATGCTCTGCATTTCCTGATGTCTAAGAACACTTAAGAAAATACAGTCATTGGTAGGTATTGAATCTTTGGATAACTTTGAAACCATGCCAGAAATTTTAATATATTGTATGTTTTATTGAATTTAGGTATTTTTAATTGTTTCATATACTTTAAAAACTAACCTTTATCAGTATATAAACTCACAAAGATCTTTCCCTATTTGTAAGGCTGCAACTTCACTAGAATTATGGTGTTTTTGGATGTACAAAAGATTATTCCATTTTTCTTGTTTATTTAAATGCTTAGGTTTCCACTACTCTATCTAGACAGTTCTTCCCTGTACCAATGAATGCAATAATATTCACTAATTTCTCCACTTTTTTTGAGCTTCTTAATCTGTTGCCAGTTGAATTATATATATATATATATATATATATATATATATATATATATATCAAGATAAAGATTAAATTTCTTTCTACTATTTGATGCTATCCAGCCTGACTGGGACAAGTTGTTTGTTGAGGAGTCTTTTTTCTTAAATACCATATTGCTGTCCTTTTGTGAAAACTCTGGTGAGTGTAGGAGTGCAGGTTTGTATATAAATTATCAATTATATCCATTGGCCTATATATTTTTATATCATTGCCTTACTGTTTTTATTTTATTGCTCAGTGGGATATGTGAAAGTGGAGTGATGTTGTCTCCACCTGTGTTTATTGTTCAGAATTATGTATCAATATGAAAGTTGAGGATGTCTTTTTAAATTTTCAGTGGAATGTCATTGGAACTTGAATGAGGAATACACTGAATACATAGATTATTTCTGTTAGTATAGACATTTTCAGAATACTATTCTCATTTAATTCTTTTCAATTTTGAGTATCATTTTTAATTTTGTTCTTCAATGTCCTAAAGTGTTATTAATAAACCATTTTCTTCTTTGGTAAGACATATTCAAATATTTCTTTTTTAAAAAGCTATGGTTAATGGGACCCCTTTCCCCCAACACATAGGAAGGTGACTTTTTATATATACTTTTTTATATTGCTACATAGTAAACATATTTATTAGCTGGGAACGCTTTCTAGTGGAGTTTATCTTTTATGTGTAGACTCAGATCATCTGCAAACAAGGGCGTTTTAACTTCTTATTTTTCTATAAGCATCTCCTTTTTATGAATTATTGATCTAGTTAACTCTTCAAGCTGTGTATTAAAGAGTTGAGATGGTAGATGTTCTTTTTTCTTCCAGATTTAAATGTTAGTATAAATGCTTTGAGTTTAAATACATACAGCACTATGTTACTGTATACTGGCTGAATACCAATCTTAATATATTGACATATGTACTTATTCCTAGATCTTTCAGAATATTTATTATAAAGAATTTCAGAATTTTGTCAAAGATCTTGACTATACTTAATTAGTTCCTTATATGGTTTCAGTCATTTAATTTGTTTATGTTATGAACTACACTTATTGAATGATATACTATATATTCATTGCATCTCTGAGATGAAGCTCTCTTATCAATAGTGGATGATATTTTTGACATGTTCACGTGGTGGTTTGAATATGCCTGACCAAGGAAGTGGCACTATTTTGAGGTGTGTGGCCTTGTTGGAAGAAGTGTGTCATTGTGGGTATGAAAGTCAGTCTTTTCCTGTTGGCCTTCAATCACAATGTAGAACTCTCATCTCCTCCAGTGTCATGCCTACCTGCATGCTGCCAGGCTTCCTGACATGATGACCATGGCCTGAACCTCAGTACCTGTAAGCCAGCCCCATTAAATGTTGTCCTTCATAAGAGTTGCCTTCAGGTCATGGCATTTCTTCACAGTGATGGAAATCCTAACTAATATAGTACTTTAATTTGTTTTGAAAGTACTTTATGAGGAATTTTTGCATCTAAGCTAATCGAGGATATTGACCTTGATATTATTTTTATTGCTGTTATGTCTTTACCTGTTTTGAAATTTAGATAATATTGGTTTCATAAAATAAGTTATATTCCTGTAGTTATAATTCTAGTGGGGTTTTCTCCACTCCTCTTGTGCCCAAATAAATAGTGGACATTTCTATGCAAGTTCTAGCCCACTTTAGCTCTCTAATAAAGACACAGAGACCTCTTATTTTTATTAACAAGCTGCAAACACTAAGCTGGAATGATTCTGATCTATTCTAACCTAACTAAGCTGTTACTATCTGTTCAAATGACTCTGTACCTACATATGAGTCTTGCCTTGTCTGGCTCTGGAGAATGTGTGTCTTCATGGCTCCTTTCTCATAGGGATTTTGTGGTGAATCTTTATGGTCTATCCACATGGTTTTTCCACCTCCTTCCCCCATGATTCTCTTCCACCCTTCTGTCTTTTGCTGAGACATATTTCTGACTGGGATCAGAAGTCCTGCTCTATTCTCTTATGCCCACTTAATTGGCTGTTCAGCTCTTTATTAACCAATCAGAGGTGATAGAAAACAATTTATATATCACATAGGATCCAGAGATACTTAACCATGGTCTGCAACCAGATGTTTGGGCATAAGAATCAGCATTTGAATACACAGTGCCCAAAAGCATTCTCCAATATATTCCTTCTATTTGTATTTTATATGATACTTTGAGAAGTACTGGTGTTTCTTCTTTGACAGTCTGATTGAATTCTCTATTGCATTTATCTGGTCCTCGGTTTATTTTATTTGGGATATGTTAAATTTTAACTATGTCATTGGTGGCTATGGTTCAGTTTAAATTATTCACTTCATACTGATTTACTTCAGAAGGTTATATACATCTGGAAATTCATTTATTTTTCTTAGACTTCACAGTTTAGTGAAATATACATTTTTATTTTACTTTTTGGATTTTTTTTATTGGCTTTTTTTTTTTCATTTCAAATGTTATCCCCTTTCCTGGTTTCCCCAACCCAGAAATTCCCTAACCCATCACCCCTCTCCTGCTTCTAGGAGGGTGTTTCCCCACCCTCCCACCCACCCACTCCTGCTTATCCACCCTCACACTCAACTACACTGCAGCATGGAGCGTTCACAGGAAACAAGGGCCTCTTCTCCCATCGATGCACAACAAGGCCATACTCTGCAGCACATGTGGCTGGAGGCCTGGATCCTTCCATGTGTACTCCTTGGTTGGTGGTTTAGTCCCTGGGAGCTCTGGGGGTGGGAGAATCTGGTTGATTCAATTGTTCTTTCTATTTGGTTGCAAACTCCTTCAGCTCTTTCAGTCCTTTCTCTAACTCCTCCACTGGGGACTTCGTGCTTAGTCCTGTGGTTGGTTGCGAACATCTGCCTCTGTGTTTGTCAGACTCTGGCATAGTCTCTCAGGAGACAGCTATATCAGGCGTCTGTCAGCATGCACTTCTTGGCATCCACATTTTAAAGTATGTTTTTCTGTGAATTTCTTCAGCATCTGTTGTAGTATCTTTAAAACCTCTAATTCTATTAGTATAGTTTTTTTTCTCTTTCTTTATGGCAACCAGAGTAAGGGATTATTGGGATTTGATCAATCAAACTATTACTAACTCTTCCCAATAAATATATTTATATCATAATATATAAATGTAAGCATATTTATATTATAGATTCATTTTCTTGACTGGCATCAAGATTCCTTGTGGTAGTAGATTTTCAGTTTATCTTGCTACCCAACAAACACTAACACGTTGAATTTATCATTATTATAATTCATAATGACAAACACTTTGATATAATTTCTATAGACTCTGATGCCTTAATAGTAAATCAAATATACATTCCAAAGAAAGATGCTACGGTCATAAATTATAACTCACACAATACAAGTTTACACATTTGATAATATAACATAAACTTTTCAGGCTGTTTCAGCTGCAAATTAAATTTTGAGTGAGTGTTAATAAATTGAATTTTATTCTTAGAATCTTTATTTTTCATTGTGGAAAGCAAACTTATTTTCAATTACATATGGACAAGGTTGAATAAACTTTTTGCTTTCAGACATCACTTCTTTAAAATGTATAAAATATCACTTTAAATTTACTATACGATATTATTTTGCCAAATTTCATAATGTTTTGTTTTGATTCTTGGTTTTAAACATATATAAGATTATTTCATATTGCTGAAGGTTTGTTAAAAGTTTATTAGATGACAACCACTATGTCTAGAAGTATATTAGCTTTAGGCTCTATGTTCAATACAGATTTTTAAATAAAATAGTTTTAATATATTTTCCATTGTTCTTACCTGACTAAATGATTTTAATTCTATTCATACAAATCTCCTATATGCATAAGATCACTAATTTAAGTCATCAATGTTTTCTTATTTTGGAAGAACTAACCCTGCAGCTATAATTTGTAATTAAATGAAGGTCATCTTTGGTTGTACAAGAAAGAGAACTGAACAATCAGTTGGGAACAAGTATTGCATGGCTTCCTTCCATCACACTCGACTCCACTTCTGCATGAGATTCTACTCTCTCTCCCATCAATTATCAACTGTGAACAGGACAGAGAAACCAAACCAACCTGTTTCTCAGCAAGTTGCTTTTTTTCTGAGTAATTTTAATTACAGTAAGAGAAATCAAACTGGAACATAATATGACCTTAAAAACACATTTGATAATTAAAATATCATTTTATTAGTAGTAACTCAAAATCATGGTGATTTGCAAACACTTTTTAGTCGCTAAATACATTATTACAAAACAAATGTAAAAAAATGTATCTTTAGCATTTAGACATCTTAAATTTATTTTATGTTTCATGTAATGAATCACTTTTGTAAAAAGATAGCAATTAACAAGGTATTTAACTAGATGACCTCATTTAGAAATGCCTATATAAAAGTAATAAGTAATATTAGTTAACTCTTATGTGTCTGAATATGACATTATTATGTACTTACTTTATTTTGTTCTTAATATGAGTAAACATATAACCTTTCAATTATGATCTTTTAGTTTATTCACAATTTATCAAAGAAAACTAAATTTAAAATATTATCTATGGTGTAGTTATGAGATCAATATGGATCAAATACTAGACTATGAGAGCAGATAATTCCCACCTCTCAGAGTACAGTTTTAAAATATTATAATGCTTGATAATGGAAAAGGTAATGCAAATATAGATTAGTTTTCAAATGACTAACAAATTCTCATTATTACTCTTTATTCACTTTCCTACTGTAATTCAATTTCTCAACAATAAAAATGAAAGTTGGACTTTAAAAGCTCTCATTAAAGCTCTCCACATAGGAAGGTGGAGGAATCACAATAGGAAATTAATAGCAATGCCTTTTTTCTTACTCTTGTTCTACTGGAGGATGAATCAGAGTGAAAATGCAAAATGACTATTTATCAGAAAGGAGAGATAATGATATAGATGGAAATTAAATCAGTAAAAAATAAAGCTTTCCCAGTCCTAAAAAGAGATCATAATTTTAATACTATTATTCTAAGATCCTATACCATGTCAGGATATGCATTCTTATTTTATGTATTATAATACAAATAGCATAATTAATATTTTTATTATCTGTATAATTATTTTTCTTATATTTCTTATATTATCACTCAACCAAAAGGATATTTAAAAGTTCTATCTTTTGTACTGGCAAAATATGTGTTAATGAAACACTTAAATTCAAAATCCAATTTTATAGCATATTGTCACTCTATTTTTTGTTTTGTTTTGTTTGTTTCTTTTTGTTTTTCGAGACAGAGTTTCTCTTTGTAGCCCTGACTGTCCTGGAACTCACTCTGTAGACCAGGCTGGCCTCTGCCTCCCAAGTGCTGGGATTAAAGGCATGTGCCACCACCGCCCAGCTCTGTCACTGTATTTTACTATATGGTTACAGATATGATTTCAAAGATGATAAATGAGAACTAGGTCTTTAAGTAGACATAATTCCAATTTTCTGAGGAATCATCAGATTGATTTCCAGAGTGGTTGTACAAGTTTGCACTCCTACCTGAAATGAAGATGGTTTCTCTTTCTCCACATTCTCTCCAGCATCTACTGATGCCAGAGTTTTTGGTCTTAGCCATTCTGATTGGTGTGAAGTGGAATCTCAGAGTCATTTTAATTTGCATTTCTCTGATGACTAAGGATGTTGAATATTTATCTAGGTGCTTCTCAGCCAATCAAGATTCCTCATTTTGAATTCTGTTTAGCTTTTTACCCAGTTTGTAGGTGTTTTGGAGGTTAGTTCCTTGAGTTCTTTATATATTGTGGATATGAGCCCTCTATCAGACGTGGGATTGGCAAAGATTTTTTTCCCAATCAATTTGTCAAATTGACTGTCTTTTGTCTTACAAAAGCTTTCCAGTTTCATGAAGTCCCATTTATCAATTTTTGTTCTTAGATCCTGATTCTCTGTTATGCTCTCAAGACAGGAGTCTAGCATGGCTGACCTCTGAGAGGCTCCACCAGCAGCTGACAAAGACAGGTGCAGACTCCCACAGTGAATCAGTGGGTGGAGCTTTGGGACTCTTATGGAAGAAGAGGAGGAAGGAATGTAGGACCTAAGGGGATTGTGTGTGTGTGTGGGGGGTGGATGTATGTGGGTATGCATGCTAAAGGACATGAATTTAGATAGGGGGGCCACCAATGGAAGTCTTCAGTTCTCTCCTTCCAAAATATGGGGTAAAATTCACCTTATGTCACTTGGTAGGGTTACTGCTCTCTTTTAAGATAGCTCAATGAGCAATTGTTCAAAATATCTGTAAATTATGATATGATAGAAATATTATACAAAAATATAGATACAAATTTATTTATCTCATTAAAAACAATTAAGAAAAATAGAATCTGGTGTTCAAAAATAATGTATAATTTTAGATATTAGCTAACACATTACTTAAGGTCAAACAAAATGAAATGTGACTGTGTTAATAATTTGCCCAGATAGTCAAGACACATGGATATTAGAATATGAGCAAAGTAATATTTTAGAGGGATGAGTTCCTATGGGAATGACTAGTTATGAATCATATGGTTAAGTTAATGCGTCATTACATTGTGAATATCTATTTAATTCCCCAGTTTGTAGGCTGGAAGTCCCACAGAATGATATGGTTAGAGGCCTTTAACTGGTGATTGGGTTCTGAAAGTAGACTCCCCAGGAAAGATACTAATGTGACAAAATAGGCATCAGAGTGACATCAGTGCCTTAATGTTTGGTGTTAGGGTAAAAATGTGGGAAGGACAGACCACAAACTCTACATCCACCACATCCATCATCTTTGACTTGCCATTCTCTAAAAGTGAGAAAAACAAACTTTCATTATTTATATACCTCACAGTTGGCAATGGTTTGTTGTCTCACTCAACGCAAACTAAAGCAGATGTCTGTGCAGATAGTTGCAAAAGTAGGTGACCAGGACTAACGCTCTGAAACCTACAGAGAGGAGCAGTGATGGAGATTTGGAAGCGATTAATGTAGGCAGCAAATATAATTTTAAAGCAGCACAATTGACTGAGATAACTTAGAGAGCAGCTGAAATTTAGGAAACAATATAGTGTATAATTATTACTTTCTGTAACATTTACTGGTTAAAAGGGAAAGAAAAAAAGAGAAAGAAACTGTGGGGGGAAAAGGTGTTAAATAAGGACGTCAGTATTTCATGACAGCCTTGAATAGTGAAAAACAGGCCTCCTTTTAGGAAGACAAATCCATCAAATGATGCCAGCAAGACAAACTGTTCCTGGAAAAAAGTGACATCCAGAAAGTTGATCCATTGATTGCCATGATAATTATGGAGAAGTTGTAACACTGATGGGCCAGATCAAAATTATTGGGCCAACTTAATGCCTCCTTAGGAGGTGATCTATTGTCTCCTTTGTATGGGACCTAGCTTCTTTGATACTATTGGGTAAATACTTTGGAATTTACGAACAATACCCTAGTTTTTTCATATCCTAAAGCAGGGATTGTTGTCAGAGAATATTTGGTGACTTTAGCTGTGTTTCCCTGCCTTACTGTAATTTTTTATCTGATGCACCACCCAGGTCTTGAAAACGTGTGGTCTATGACTTTATTCTGTTACTATGAAGTCTTCATCAAATTCTTAATTTTTTGGTACGTGGTATTTATTAAAATCTGAATCATTGTTCCTGGGCTCCTGGCTCCTCATTTTTGACTATGTAATATTTATTTTTGAGGTGAGAAGTTCCATTCTGTATCACTGAATGATATACTAACTAGAATATTTTTCACTTTTATAGGAAACAAATCAGTATTTAGTAATATTTGCATACTGTTAGAGTTGATTTTTTGTTAGAAGTATAAAAATGAAATTTTCAATTATACACTGGAAACTTTAAAAGGTGACATTGTGAATAGAAGAAGAGGTACAAGACTTTGACTTGTAGAGTTAGTGATAAATAGGTTTTCTTTTTTTTTAAATGAGAAATGTATTTTTTATACTGATAAAACTTATTTTTAAGGTAGAAGAAGGAGTTGATGCAAAAACTGTTACAAATATGGTATGCTATGGACAATAAAAAAATACTTTATTTCATAAGAGATAATCCATCTCTAAAACATCACAACACTCACTATAAAGTAGACAAGCAAGCATGTTCGCATGGCAGTAGTTATATATTAATGTTGAAAGATGAGAAGGAACCTATAGAATCTGTACCATATTTTTCACTTTATGCATTCAATCATTCTTTGAGTAAAATCAATTCATATTAAAGTCTAAAGAGAAAGCAATATAAAAGACAAATAAATTGAATTTGTCAATTTATAATATTTATAAATATTTATATTATCATTACCAATTATAATTTTGTCATTAGCAGAGACATATCCTAACATACCGACTAATATGAATCCACTTTTTTCAAGTGTTATATAGAAGACAATCATGTAAGTGGAAGGAATCCAATTTATTCAGGAGTGCTAAACTTGGCCCCAGATAGGAGACAGAATTTGAGAAGCAATGATTTAATGAGACAAGAAGCCATGAGGTTATTGGGGAAAATAACATTTGAGGTGGGAAAGGAGGACATAGAAGACTCCGGGGCCTTACTCTGCTTCACAAAGAGCAATGAGGCTCTGGCAGCTGCAGGAGAAGAAGTGTGGAAAATAATTGGTAGGTAATGAGATGAGCGAGGTTGCAAAGAGTAAATTCATTCAAAGTCTTCTAGGTCAGGCAATTAAATATAGAGTTTAACATAAATGTGAGAGGAAGGGAGGCAAAAACTCTTCAACAAAGTACTGAAACACTCGGAAGTACATTTTCAGAGAATTCATGTAAGCATAAAAGAGAATATTCTTAAAGAGAGAAAGCAGAAATCAGCTAAATTATTAAAATTTTGGAACAAGTAATTAACCAGAGGAAGCAGCTGTTCATCTCAAAGGTCTAAAATGCCTAGTCCAAGAATCTGGGTTTCATGGTCTCAGGGGATACCTACACCCACAAAGGATGTGCAAGGAAGACCGCTAGACTAGGGAAAGCATGAGCTTAGACATTTGGGGATGCATTATGTTTTCACTTTTATCTTGCATTCAATGCCTATTTCCACTTCAGAAAATATATAGATATTAGAAATGAATTACATGGATACCAAAGTTGAAAGTGAGAGCAGAAGTCTATTCTTAAGTAAACACAATTTTTTAATCTATTATTTATTTATTACTTTACACTCCAGATTTTATTCCCCCCTGCCACCTGGTCTACCCTCCTACTGTTTCAAATTCCATACCTCCTCCCCACCTCTCTGTCTCCATGAGGATGTCCCTACCTCTCACTCCCAACCCCATCTGACCTTTAAACTCCCTGGAGCCTCCAGTTTCTTAAGGGTTAGTATAGGTAATGTGGCTGGGAAGGCTGTGAGTTCCTTTAGGCAGGAAGTTAGGCATGGCAGCTGTGACTACATAGGCTCATTAAAGGTTTCTCCACCGTTCCTCAGGCGCAGCCCCAATGACACAAGAAAGTCCTTAAGTTTTACAGGCTTTATTTTCATGATGGATTTTAGTTGAGTCTGGATGTGCCTCCCCCCCAGGCCTCCCATGAAACCCAGTGCAGACCTGAGCTAAATAGGGAGGAAGATATGGGAGAGAGGCTAGGGATGAATGCTTAATTGGCTTCACCCTCTGACCCTCTGGCCTTCAGGCATCTCATTAGTACATAAATCTCTCTAGGGCCTGAGGCCTGTTCCTGTGACTGATGGCCATAAACCTCTCTGTGGGAGGTGCTGTGAAGGGCTGACGCTAAATGAAAAAAAAAACAGGGCCCTGGAGCAGAGCCGAACTCCTGCCATCCAATAAAGGTCCAGGGTTCCAGGCTTATGCTCCACCAAGCACCCAGCTGCTTCTCACAGTCTACCACCCCACAGGTTAGGTGCATCTCTGACTAAACCCAGACCCCGCAGACCTCTGCTGTAAATGTGTTGGAGATCTCATATCAGCTAGTGTATGCTGCCTTTTTGGTCATCTAGTGTTTGAGAGATCATGGAGGTCCAGATTCATTGAGACTGTTGGTTCTCCTACAGGGACGCCTTCTTCCTCAGTTCCTTTGAGCCTTTCCCTAATTCAACCACAGGAGTCTTCAGTAAATATACTTTTTTCTTTTCATTTTTTAAATTGGATATTTTATTTATTTACATTTCAGATTTCATCCCCTTTCTCAACTTCTCGCCCATAAACCCCTATCTCATCCCTCCTCCTCCTTTTTCCTTTTATGCCATTTTAATTTCATACAAGTATTAAGGTCAGTTCTAGGCTGAGGAACTAGCAATACAATAGATGCAAATAGTCAAAGAACAAGGAAAGTAATAAATAAAGTTCTGTGATTATTTCTGTGATCACTATTTCTAAGGGCTTATCAGAATTACCAAAATATCGGAGCGTACTTCCCTGTCTTAGACCAAATTCATTTTCATGCCTGAAGCCTACATCTTTGTACTAGTCTAAGATTTATATTCCTGCCTGAAATTACTTCTTTGTTCTAGCCTGATGTCATATTCATGCCAAGCAGCCCTGAAAGCTCTCCACATCTTTCCCTTATTTATTTTATAAACAAGACTGAGCCTGCCTTAGGTCGTTCTGATAAGAATGCCTTCCTTACTCATTTTGGAATATGCTTTTTCAAAAGCAATGCTACTCTGTCTTAGGTTGGTAAGGCTCTATGCTGAAATTCACCAGTCCTTGGCTTACCAGCCTGTTAATTTAATAACTCTGCATGAGGGACCATTTTCAGCTTCAAGTCATATACTTTGCCTGCCAACATGTTGATGTTGTTAAAGACAAGCTTTCACACGATGAGCAGGAAGAAAAGTATTCCCAGGACATCAAGGGCTAGCATGATCAGGCTATGTATACCATTCTTGAAGCTTGACCAAAACAGAAATATTGACCTCAAGTCATGGGTAATTTATAAGCATTGTCTGCAGCATAAATGCTCAGCAGAGCAGAATTCTTTAAATTCATAAGCTCACTATGCAAAATTTAAACACCCAGAGAGGTGTTAAAATTATGCCAAATACTCTGCAAGTGTCTTTTAATTTTTTCCTAGTTGTAATGACTATTATAGTAAATTTTAGAAGTAGCATAACTCCAATGGCTCCTTACTCTTAAACGCAGAACCTCTTTCCAATAATTAGAATAGGATAAAAAGCATCAATCAGTTGTTCCAAATGCCTAATCTAAATCTTCTTGTATATTGAACACACTAATTTTATTTTTTGCTAAATATCTAATAAAAATATCTGTCTTAACTTCATGTGTCAAAGCAATTACAGAAGCAGTGCTGCTAGCAATTAATGTAACTAAAGCTGTTATACCAGCAATAATCAAGCCCACTACCCTCTTGCTTCTGCTTAAAGCCTAACTCACTTCTTTCAGTACGTGCAAGCACTATTCATAAAACTGAGGTTCTCTGATACTCAGGGCAAAATGACAAAAGCTGGTTGATAGACTTTCATAACAGAAATGCCAGGTTTCAACACACTAACACAATTAGAATGTGTACAATTAGTACAACTTACAATAAATACTGTAGAAGAAACAAAAGTAATTTTAAATTGACATAACATCATAGAGAACTGCAGCTAACTTCTAAATATGTCTCTGAAAATATGCAGATCCAGCCTTCCAAATGAAGACTTTTATTTCCAATATTGGATTGATTTCTAGACTAGTACATGATTGAGTCTGAATAACTGGTCACATTTAAGAAAACTACAAGAGTGATTATAACTTCTCTCTTTGATTCTCTGTCCCATCAGGTCTAAAAACTTGAGGCAAGGTAGCTTGTCCCATCTGGGATACAGACATGCAAATGTGGATCAGGGATATATGTCCAATACAGCTTCACAGTTACTATTGTCAGGGCACTCATCATCATTCTTTGTCAAAGCATCAGCATGTCTCACCAATCACTCTGGCAGCCATCATACTACTTCAGCATCCTGTAGAAAAAAAAAAAATCACAAACATGCCCTCTTCCCCATATTAAATACCTAATCAGGATAATGCCATATGTCAGTAAATGAATCCTTCCTTCTCACCCAGGCATAAGTATGCCTAGTTGTTGGGTGCCATAGGCACTCAGCCGAAAGTTCCAACAACTCTGTGTTTAGCAGATCCTTTGGGATGGATCTGAATATTGTGTCTTCCCAGAAGCAGACCAGCTATGAGTCTGCCCTAGCGAGAAGGGTCAGGTGGTTGGCCACGATTGTTCAAAGAACTACAAGATCTCCCAGTTCCTCATCTCCAATATCTAAGTTAATATATATTGTGCTGGTTGTATCCTCTTCTGACTCCTGTTAAACGTACTTTGAAAGAAAATCATAAAAAATTTTCTTAACAGTTCTGTTGTAATATTTTGGTAGTGGTACACTGTGTGTGTGTGTGTGTGTGTGTGTGTGTGTGTGTGTGTGTGTGTTTGTGTGCTTAACTTGGATGGTGTATATGTTAGTAATATTACATCTATGAGAATTTAAAGTAGTGTAATTAACATAGCAAATATGCAGTAAATAGTTGTTTTCAAGTTAGGTGTAAAATTTATCTTGTTGATAAAATTAAAAAATATATTGCTTAAGGATATAATGATGCAACATGTTTTAAATTTTGCTATGAAGTTGTACATATATATACATGAAATATTATTTTCAAATTAACACACACAAATATATATATATATATGAATTATTTCAATAGATTTTAAATTATGAATTTTTCTAGGTTGTGTTATATAAATTCATAAACTATAGAACATGATAGACTTAGATGATCAATTTAAGGTGATTTTTATTTTTAGCCTATTCATTCGGTTGTTTATCGCAGTTAAATCATTTACAACATTGAATTTGCTAATAAAAGTATCATGTCCTATACCATGTGGTTTAGTATGCTTCTGTGCTAACCTTATGCATATCTGACTACGTGAATTATTATATTAAGAAAGTAAACGAAAATGTGATGCAAATTATACTAGGATTATATTGAACAGATTTGTTTTGATCTCCTGAAATTGCATTTTCACAGCATCTACTGTTACATATATAATTAATTTGTATTCACAGTGAAGTAGCTAGAGGGAACAAATCTACAAAGTCAACTTTGTGGCTACTGTACCTTTCACCTATCAAATGGAGTGTTTAAACTCAAATCAAGAATGAAATACCATAATTGGCTTCTGAGATGATTATATATTCAGGGTAGCATTACATAAAATAAGTTAAATTTTTCTCATATATGCCTGAAACTACCACAGATTCCCACTTTAAGATACATATGAGAAATTGCCTGACCTTGGCTTTTTATTCTATAAAAAGGAATATTCACTTCAGAAGATACTTTTAGAAATTAATGTCTTCTTTGTGTGCATTTCACTTCCTTGACTGCATTGTCATCTGATACATTGTATCTTTTAAAAAACAATGAAGTAGCAACAGTTGATTACAACAGAGTTTCTAGATGAAACAATCATTAGCTAACAAGCACTGCTCTCCTGGGAGAGTAGAATTATGCTATAATATCTACTTTTATATGTAGCCAATAAGTACAAATCAAATTATTACACTTACAAGTTTCTAAATTAAGCATTGATAAAGTTTCTACAAGTGGTTTGTAGGGGTAAAATGAAATATATATATATATATATATATATATATATATATATATATATATGTGTGTGTGTGTGTGTGTGTGTTTGTGTGTGTGTGTGTGTGTGTGTGTGTGTGTGTGTGTGGCCATTGTGGTGGGGTAGAATTTAGGCATTTAGGCAGAGTACAGATGAGCTCTCCTCAAATCCATCTAACAACACAACGAATGTATCTTCTCTCTGGAAAAGTTCTTTGACCCAGATTTTGTTTACTTGGTATGATTATTGTTAGCTACAAGAACAAATAAACTGGCTTAAAAAAACGGCAAAAAAAACCCAAAAAACAAAACAAAACAAAAAAACAAAAACAACAACAACAAAAAACCACCTAACTCTTGGTTGACTACGATCCTAAGAAAATTTCCTAATGAATGCTTGAACATAATTTGAATATATATAAAGAGGTTTACTGATTTTTGTCACATGGGAACCAATAGCTCAACTGTATGTTTCAAAAGAATGATGAGCAATTCAACAATGTCAGTTGTGTGGCTCAAAACAACACATTACAACTCCTGAAAAGTAACAGAACTGAAACAAGGTGAACTGAAATCATCTGTGTATAATGATAATGGTTTACTTTCTGAAGTAAAGCTTTCATCAGGTTTGGTGTGATTGCAGAGGCAGTGGTAAAGTTACCAGGATGGCCAATCTGAGTTCAATTCTCAGATTCACATGGAGAAAGTAACTATCACCTCTCGAAAACTGTGTCTTAAAGGCCCAAACTCTATACAGAATTTCAGTAAAGAGATAGAAAGCTGCTAACAAATGACAGATAACAATCTGTAGTGAAAGATAATACCTGTAACATATCTGGAAAGTATTAGAGACAGTAAAGTTGTCAACAAAAGGGAACTTGTTTCTAGGTGCACCATTTGAGATTAACCACTTTGGTAATAGAATTAAAAAAAAATGTGATATAAAATATATGCATCCATGGATCCCAGAAAAGGAAGATTATGAGAAAGAACAAAATGAATAGTATAAATTTATATAACAGGCAAAATTATCATTATTCTGTTAATACACACATTTGTTGAATTTTAATGTAATATAGATAGAATAAAGTATACAATGCACAAATCCAAATAGAGTCTAGCCACAAAACCGAAAGAAAAAAAAATTTAACAGATACTGGAAATATATTTATTCATTCCATCTAGTAGCTATAGCAATACTTCATGGAACAATAAAAACCATGTATCCAATACCAGTGGGATAAAGATTTTAAAATTGTTGGAGAGAGAAAAAAAGAAACAGGATCTTATATGCCACACCTCTGTTTTTCCACAATATAAAGTAGAGACATTACACAAACAGAAACTGTGAAAAGTTATAGAAGTAAACAGTACAAATACATCAAGATACTTCGGTAAGGATTCTTCAGGCTAAGCTGAAAGCACATTGCACAATAAATTGCACTAAATGACAAAATAAAATCTTTTAAGAAATCTCATAAATATAAAAATAATACAAGAATCATGGGTGTAGTTGCTAACATTTATTTTTAAACTGATTTTATAATTGTAGCAGGTTTTCAGTAGTGGTTTTGTTGTTGTTGTTTTATGTTAGCATCCACAGGGATGCATGGTGTTAGCCTGGCTTAGCTGCCTTGAGAGACATTTGTCACAAGCATTTCAGGTTAGAGTCCATAGCTCCTGGGGCATGCCTCTTTTAGGCCCTGATAGACCAATACACTTCTTTAGGTAAAAAAATGTTCAGGCTTCATTTCTTTGAATATTCCCCTAGAAGTTGAGGAAGCATGGAAACTTGATAGGACAATTGATTTTAGACCTTAATCTTATGTTTCTGATATAATTTTCAAACATCATTGTATTCTGGAAACTACAACTGTATTGACTCTGGAAATTGCCATTATATTCTGTCTCTGAAAAAGGTATAAGAAAATATGATTTTTTTCACTCAAATTATCACTGGCTGAGTTGTGCTGTGGCCTCTCCAGCCATCCAGCCTGATTTAATTACTCATGGCCATATTAGGTAACCTTGGTCTAAAGGGTAGGCACCTATAGGTGTTGCCTGAACAAGTACATGAAATATATGCATTTAGAAAGGGATGGAGGTAGAGTAAAATGGGGTAAAAGGTAAGAAACTCCTGGAAAGTGGCTGTACAGAAGTATAATAAGGCAGGAACATTGTTTGGAGGTAAAAAGATAAATCAGGCAGTGTTGAAGAAATGACATTCGTTTGCAGAAGTTCTTCAAACTTTGTTGCTGGTAGGAAGAGTTAAAGTACGACACCATCAGCTTATGAAATTCCTGGAGTTCATTTGTGAGCCTCGTTTCTCTGAAGAGAAATCTTTGGATCCTAAAACATGGTCCTGGTTAGGAAGAGCAATTCAAATAAATAAATAAATAAATAAATAAATAAATAAATAAATAAATAAATAAATGCAAGGGGACCAAAAAAAAATTCTAGTGATTCTTTTCACCTTTGGAAATAAATAAAAAACAGTAATAGATTTTAAAAGGTGGGCATAGTTACAATTCAAAATGAAAGTGATGAAGAAAAGCAGAACTAACACTGAAAATAGAAATTAAAATGCTGTGGGGAGAATCCATTCTATTCCATAGCACTCCCTATCCAGGACATCTCCTTATGTATACATATGAGCTCCATGTGTAACAGGTGCCTACAGAGGACAGAAGAGGACGTCAGATTCCTTGAACCTGGAGTACGTACAACAAAGTTCACAGGAAAATCATCTGTCACAACTTACAAGATACCAATGTTTCCTTTCCATAGGGATCCAGAAACTATACTGGCACATGTGGATGTTCATAGCTGCATTATATATAGTTGGGTCAACGTAGTGTGCCAATCAATAGAGATTCGCCAATAAGGTAATAAATGTTTAATAAATATGGAGGGATAATTTAAAACATGCAACATGTGAACAAGTTTGAACAAGGTTATGATGAGTAAAAGGAGACAGTTGAAGAATGATTTCTGTTTGGCATCACTTATGTGCAAGTTGTAATATCTTTTCAAAGAGCTTGAGTCCAATAGCTTGTGGTTAAAAATAAAGCTACCATCACTTTAAATCTGAGGAATGAGAAATATGTAGTATCATCTTACATTTTAAGTGAATTTAGGTGAATGCATGAATTTTATTAATATCTGATCAGGTTGGTTTGTACAGTTTTATTGATAGCTAAAATATTGTCATTTATAATCTACTAGAATATTTTACAGCAATTCATTATCTCATAAAAATGGTTAATTATTTTAGAGATGTACATAATAAAATATTAGTATTTACATAAATATGAATGACTCAACACAAAGTGAATTATGTCAGTACCAGTATGTAATATGTTATTTTAATTTATAACTCTCATCAGAAACATTAATAGTAACTTTGCATGTAAAAAACACTTCTATGTATAGCCCTATTTGACTACATAGAACAGATTGCCAATATTAAAATTTAAGTGTGAGGTTGGCAACAAAGAAAAAAAATTAAAGAAAGGATTTGCTAATATTTAGACTATGCTAGAATCAGCAAATTTAGTTCTATTTGCTATTTCTAGTCTATTTCCTCTGCTCTTTGTTTATTGTATTGATGTAGATTCCCCTTGACATTAAGATTTTGTTTTTGAAAACCATAGGGTGACTTGATTCTGTTTTTTGTTTGTTTGTTTGTTTGTTTTGTTTTGTTTTCTCAGTCTTTTGATCAGGCCTTGCCTTGGACCTGCCAAAGCTTTTAGATAGCAAAATGTAGTCTTTTCCACTATTAATCCTAATATTTTCTTAATTCTCAATGCAGCAAAATAGGGTTCATATAGTTTATTCAGCAAAGCATGTTCTGCTTTGCTGATGTTGTGAAGTGTTTCTGAAATCTATATTAAGTAGGCTTTGCTTACCCAAAATAAAAATATTGGGATTTATTGGCATAACATGTGTACATATGTCAAATATTAATATGAAACATTTTATGTTTTATATTATTTATATTATTTATAAACATTTTATGAAATATTAATATGAAACATTTCTGTTTAGGTATAAATTTGGCTAATATTTGCCACAAAAGAGCCATTTTTCTATTATGAAAAAAAGCAAAGGTGTCTATCTTCCAATGACTCTTATAAACACCTTTAAAACACAGATAAGAGTTACAAAGATAACATAGTTATTTTTCTTCTGGTTATTCATACTAAAAACTCTGAAGTAGTCTTTTCTTCTAGTGATAAAAATTTCAAAGATACTAGGCACAAAGTTGATTATATTATATTGTTTGTGACAGTTACACTGGTAAGTTGGGTCAAAAATGGTGCTTTTATTTCATAATCAAAACTACAGTAAAAATATTATTTACATTTTTTCCAAATTTTGACCAAATACTTGATAAAAAAAATATTGAGAAGACATCTATTTTTGGCCCACAATACCATATCACATATAGGGACAAGTCATGGCAAGGTCTGTGACATCATGGATTTTAGTAGCTGCTTGCTGCTCAAATATCTCCAAAACAAGAAAGAGAAACTAAGCAGAAAACTATTCAGAAGTGAAACAAATGAAGATTTTAATTCTGAAGACTAATCCACCATTAAAAATCTTCATCAATTAATGTTCTCCATCCTAAAGATTCCACAATCTCCCCCAAAATTACTACTTATGGGGACCAAATTTTCTAACACGTGAACAGATTGTGGGAGGGTTGCTTATATTCACAATGGAAGAAAAAGTTCAAGAATCTGGTTGGAATTTTGAACAAATTAATCAATCCTCACTTATATTTCTGAGTGAGGACAATTTGCTGTGATACAAATACAGACAGACTTGGGAAACAAAATAGAACAGAGTCATAAACACATGAATGGGACTAGTTGGAAAGAAAAAGAACTGTCGAGAAACGGTGGGCAGAAAAGATAGTATCGCTGAAAGTAGTCAAAATACATTATATACAGGTATGAGTGACATCATGAAGTTAATAAAGAAATACAGCTTATCTCATTCTCATAGCTTAGTATAAAATTTCTAATAAATTCTGTGATTTATTAACATCATAATCATGTTCTTGGCCATAAAAGAGCATGAGAATTCCACAATTTAGGAAAAAGTGCACTAATGTCTGGTAACGATTCACTTTTGGGTTTGTATATTGCACCTTCCCAACAGAATCTCTGATAAATAAAGGCAGACAAGTTCCCCAGTTATATTTTCCTTAAGAGACTAATTACAATAATGAATGCTCCAAATTCAAGAGCTTCATCTGAGTTTCTCCTTTGTGCTTGAGTTTCAACAGACAGGTTTATAGAGCAAAGCAGCTGAATTCTTCAAACATTAGAAAAATGTAAGGCTGCATAATTGCACCATGTTTCTAAGAACAGCTTATCAGGAGTGTATCTTAAAATCAAAATTGTCAGCAGATATATATAGGGTTTTTTTTCAGATATTAGAAATAATCAAATGTACTTTATATTTTTGAAACAACTCATTTCTATTTTGAAGTGAATTTCGGCTTGGTTTTACATACATATGTACTCAAGAAAGGTGGTTTACATGGAGAACTGCTAAAGATCTTAAACGTTTAACACATTTATCAACTTACAACTTACAACTTACTTGGCTACATTTTATAGTTGTATAAAATAAGCATTGGTTTCCATGTTGTAGTATCATTAGTTTTTACATTTCAAGTAAGAATCATTTTGTCAGTAATATCTTCAGCAAGTTATTTGCCCAAGCCTTAATTTTCACACAGGCATTTGAGCAGGCTCAGGAAATAAATGCAACAGAGTAGACAGAGTTGCAAGGAATGGACCTCATTTTAGAAAACCCTAATTTTATTTTAGTTATTGGAAAGTAAATAAAATTTTCCCAAAGAATTTATTATTAAACATAATACCCACTGACCCATAAGAAGAGATTTTCTCAACTTCAATATCCATCTGTTATAAAAATCTTAATAATATTTTAATTCAGATTAAATGACTACCTAAGCTTCGTCTCTCAAGAGATGTGGGAAAATGAATAATTTGAATAGATCAATACCCAGAGAAAAGGCAATGTTACAAGGTTGCTCTCATTAAGGGTGAGTGAACATATTCAAATAGCTCTTTGCTGTAGCACAAAACTTTATTTCTTATTCAACACATTAATTATACATTGGTCACATCATTACAAAATGAGATAACTACTCTTCAAATTTTACCTGACACTTCCTCTTAATAGTAATACTCATGTAAATATGAAAATGCCAATCTTTAGGAAAAATGGGGAGTTGATAATGTGGGTAAATGCAATTCTGGTAGGAGAGTAAGTGGAGATTCATTTCAGAGTGGGAACTAATTATGTGAAGCGTTTATTTAATGCAATCAAATGAAACTCTAAATGGATTTTTCCATGAATTAACCAGGTAACAAATTTTGCAGCACATTTTGCTTTTCTCTAAAGAAAGAGGATTGTATATTTTGTCTATAAGTTCTGCCTCTGGAATCTTTTTGCATTGTCAGGGAAACACAGTGACAAAACCCAGCTATCTTCATTTATCAACATCCAACTACGACTGTCATTGGAGTTCCTGCATTGTTTCCCCTTGGTTACTTTTTTCACAATCGCTGATTAAATTATTACCAATTGATACTACGGAGCATGAGAGATTTGATGAAAATCTTCTACACTGCCATGACAGTGAGACACGGCAAAGGGAGTATCCTCTGTAAGTGTAAGACACTTTACGACTATTCAGTGTAATCGAGGTTCTGGTCAGTACTTTTCTGAAAAGTAAATGCCAGTGGATTTCATAACATAGATTTAGTCATGTACTGTATCTTTAAAGTCCTATTTATTAATATAACATGCATAGGATAAACTGCCAGAGGAGTAGTTAGGGCACAGAGTGTATGCATTTATCTATGTCAGTCTCATGGACACAACATATCTCCAGGTACAAGTTAACTTTCCAGACATCCTTATGTGGTTTGATCAGAAGTAGCTGAACGATTTTGGATGAGTATGACGAGCTGTTAGTTAATCTGGTTCTTGTAGAAATAAAAGCCCTCAAGACTTGATTTCATGATAAAGTGGCTTGCTATTGCAAGAAAAAAAACAAAAAAAAGGAAGGACGTTTCTTTTAGAAGAAACTGTACTGAAAATAATATGGCTAGAAAATAAAGATACTTCTTGTCTGGGTTTTAACAAAGTTCCATACCATCAAATGTCAAGCATAGCAGTTGAATGTTTTCAAATATCATTAACAATGACACTGAAATATTAGATTATATCAGGTTAGTATCTAATGCCATTGGAGATACAAAGATACATGGGATGGGCAAAAAATCCACAGACATTATTGCCAGTAAAAGTAAAAAAAAATTAGATTATATTAACAAATTTGTGTTTTATTATTTAATTATTAGAAATAAAATGGATAAAGACATTTCTTGAACGTTCAACCAATTGTGAAAATGCAACTGAACACCACTGACTTTTTTCTTGCTGTGATGTCTAGTAGTATTATTGACTCATAAAACATGGCAGCCAGTACAATAAAATGTTTCCGTTAATATTAGAAATACATATGTGCAAGTGTGTGTGTGTGTGTGTGTGTGTGTGTGTGTGTGTGTGAGAGAGAGAGAGAGAGAGAGAGAGAGAGAGAGAGAGAGAGAGAGAGAGGGGGGGAGAGAGAGAGGGAGGGAGAGAGAGAGAGAGAGAGAGAGAGAGAGAGAGAGAGAGAGAGAGATCTGTCCCTATGTTACTAAGATGTGCCATCTAGCTGCAGGCCTGTTCTTTTGAAGTCTGAAGCACACAAGTACAGTGAACGTCAACTGAGAAAAGCATAGAAAAACAAAACTGTAATTGCCACAGATTTATAATGAGTAAAAGTTAGGATTAATCTCTCTGCCACCTTTATGTGATGTAAAAGAGCAGCTACAAGCTCATCAACAGAATTAAAGAAAATATATATTTTATTACAGTGATTCAGAAAATAAAATATTTTGAAAACAAACGCTGACTTAGTAAAAATTGTATATACACCCTAATGCATTGCCATATGTAGAACAAGTTCAGTTTTTTCAAAGCAGTTAAAACGAAGCAAAGGTTGTGTGTAAAGAATTTTCAAACAACACATGACATTTGAAGGACATTTTGCTCCCAATCAACTGACACCATTTTTGATGAATTTCAAAAACATGTATGGCTTTTAAAAGCACAAATACTAAAGGAAATATAGGAAGAAAAAAAAAGAACATATATATGAGAACTATGTTTTAAGAAAACTCTGTCCAACTTCTAAATTTGAACTAGACAAGAGAAGGGTGAACCTCGTATCCAATGCTCCATTTCCCACTCTGCATGAGGAAAAGCAGTTCATAATAATGCAGATGCCAGGCATCTGTCATTTTTAAACAAGTATGTTACTATCTGATTTCTTACTAAAAAGTATTGTTTGGAGGAAATCTGTATTCAAAAATGTTCTAGGGTAGATGCTCTTGAATATAGTACAACTTTCTTTAATAATAATAACGCAATAACTATAGATTATGAATGTAGGAGGAGCTAAGGTGGGAGGAGTAAGGAGAGGAAGAGAAGGAGAAAAGGAGAGGAAGAGGATAAGGAAGAGGAGGAGCTAAGGGAGACGGAGAAGAAGAGAAGTGGACATGGAGGCTGATGTTCGCTTGTCTGTAGCAGTCAAAGGTAGTTGGTATATCTAGGTTGGGTATTGAGTTACACCTCTGATTGTAAGAGTATATTTTTGTTGATCATAACTAAATATATAAGCGTTTGGATAATTTAAGCATTAGAGTCTCATCTGTACCAAGCCTGTGTGATTGGCTGGATGGTCCAGGCACTGCCCAGCTTTGCAGAGACAACGTGGAAGATTGGCAGAGCCATCTCCCACTCTGGCGTCTCATGGGGTAGCAGGGCTGGTGTTTCTACCTGGCAGTTTTTAGCAGAAGAGTTCACGTGGCTTCTGACCATGTTGCTGAGCTAGGCAGAGGTGGTGCCTCAGCTTAGATAGTCGGCTTGTCTTGCGGCTGCCTTTTAAATAACTACTACAACATATGAAGAGTGTTTTCTTTTTTGGAGAATATCATGGTAGTGCAGATAGGATGTAAAAAACTAGTGCATTTTATTTATTAGTGTAATTAGAATATTTTAATAAATCATAGGTCAATCATAATTAGAGAATCATCAACTGCATGGTCAAAAATCCCTTTCAGATCTATAAATTAACCTGAGTGCCTGTGAGGATATGAAAATCTCTATCTTTTAATTTTTTATTCTATTTATCTCTACTTTATTTATTCATCTTTCCTGGGTCTAAAATTAGTAGCAGAATTTGATAGAACATTAGTAAAAATTTATTAGGAGTTTTATAAAATTTAAATTAGATATCAGTTTAATCTTATCATGGAATAAGAACTAACTAATCACATCAAAATCATTTGCTGTTCAAGAGGTAGGAACAGGGGTGGACAGGCCAAGGAGATGTCTGCCTCATGGCTATAGCTGTTCCTGAACACATATTCTTAGCAACTTTTTAGCAAAGTTCTTGGCTTTGTGATGCCTTTTATTAAGATTAGCAATCATGAATTCCATAAAATCCAACAAGTTCACTCTTCAGTATTTTATGGATATAATAATTAGCACTCCTATTAGACTGCGAGACATTTATGTCTTACATCAATTTTGCATTAAAAGCATAAGTTCCAATTGATGACTCCTGTATATGGTGCCAGAATCTGTACTATTAATGATTCAAGTAAATCACTTAGTATTAAATGTGTGGCATTATGCATAAAGTTTAACAATCAAAATCTGGACATGTGGAAAATATCATTGAAAGGTAACATGGTTGCATCTAGTAGTTTATGGAAGCATACAAATATATGCGCAGTATTTCATTTTTACATTCAGTTTGTTAATGTATAGTGGAACCTATCCATTTATATTTAAAGTTTGGTAAGCAAGAGTTAATTCATGATATTGAAAAGTAAGTATATGAACAATAATAGAATTGATAGAGTAGATAATACAAAATTAGAAAAGTGGTATGGTAGAAAGGAAATATATGAAAATATACACTGCTTTTAAATGTCTGGAATAGAAAATAAATGATCATTCATGGAGATTAAATAATTACATGGTAAAATGTGATATTTCAAATGGGCTACAATATCAAAGCAGTTTTTAGGAAGTCATGATAAATTAATAATTGTCTTGAAACAAACACATCATTAAATAAGTGTATTTATGACATATGTGCATATTCACAGTTACCCCGATGAAGACTTCAGTCATTGATAAATTTCAACCTTAGATCCTGAATGCATTCACCACTTCATGTCTAAATACAGACACCATATTTCTATTGTAAATTATTCGCGTTAAAAATTATATTATCAAAGAAGTCATTCATTCAATGTCTATTTAATCATGCTGATGTCTACTGTCTTTAAAAATCAAGATGGAATTGGTTGTTCTTGATTAATTGAACACATGTAAACATTTGTTTTAGGCAAAGCTTTAGAGAATAAAGAAAATATTTTCTGAGAATGTGAAAAACTCTAGGGAATCTAGTTTTATAATCAGTATCAGCCATTTACCAATAAACAACCTTGTAACTTATGCCCTTGACTGAACAGAACACTTTCCTGGTTTCTCATTCCTATCTCATATTTTCACCCGTTTTTTGTCAGTTTAGGTAATACACTGCTCTACATAGATACTTGTTTTTAAATTTAAACTAATTTGTTTCATTACACAAGAACAGAGGGCACCTGCACAGGTAAAAATATAAGAGTATGAAACAAAACTAGCATTGTCTTCTAGGTCTCGAGACTATGGCTTCCCTGAGGTAGCTGATTCTAGATCTTAAGCTGTAATATAAAAGTATCTTTTAGCTCCAACACCTTCCTCAACTTCTATTATGATTAATTAAGTGGAAACTTTTGCAGGGGAATAATATTAATCCATAGTTTCATCATTATATTGGCAAAGCATCTGTGCTGCTGTGGATTATAAATCTCAATGCTTGGAAAATATACAGGGACTTGGTGATATAGTAGTGATTTATAAGAAGAAACAAGCATATGTGAGAAAAATTCCCAAAATATAGTAACTCCCTTTGGTCAGTAGCCTATGAAGGACTCAAGAAATAAATATCCAAGTAAACTAAAGATATTCTAAACATTTATAGATCAGGAAGGAGAATCTTGAAGCAATATGTTTATATAAATTAGCTACCTAAAGAATAATATATTAACCAAAACTAGCAAAAGAACTTGCAATACCTTATAAAAACAAGATTTTAGGATAAAATAAAATCCATTCATTACATGTATAAATGTAATGTTTTACATTCAAGAAAATTGCGCTGAACTATTCATCATGGTTTGGATATAGTAGACTATGGTTAAAAAATGTTGCAAGAATTTCAATAAGAGAGGGTAATGTTCAACATGTTCAGACTGGAAACTACTGTAAAAAAATGAAGACATGATTGTGTAAAATTTTTGTAACAATTTTTTTCATACTATAGTAGGAAGTAAGATACTTGTATTTGGAGAACAGCCTATCAGGTCAACCTAAAATACAATTGACTAAAATAATAAAATTTCACAAAAGTAATTACTAATTATGATTAAGTATTCATGTATAAATTTTAACTACAACTTCATTTTGACCAGAGCAAAATTCCATGAAGTCCAAAGCATGAAATTATACTCAAATTTTTATTCTTGTAAGAGGTGTAGCACATTTTCTATTAACACAGCAATCATTCAGACTGATTAAAAAGAATGCAGGTAACAGTACAATGGAAGGAACGAATATGCCATTACTGTGTAAAGTCATCTTGGTAAAGATATTGTATTCATGTTATTGTTAGGTTTAAGATAGTATTTTTTTAAAAAAAATGACAAAAAAGATACAACATCTTTCTAGAAAGAAAGAAATATGAAGAACATTCAGATTTTTAAAGGTCAGAATCATAATTTTGTGGTAGGCTGATTAGATGCTGATTAGATTCAGGTTTCATAAGTTAGTTTGTAGCATATTTATTTTTCACAAGTATTAGCTTACAGAAAAGCAGCCAGGAACAGGGTCTCAAGTTATTGTTATTACTGTCTTGTGAAATAGTGATTGACAATATTTTTTAAAAAGTGCTCGACAAACAGAAGCCAGAACAATAGCTAACCAATAATATTTTTCAATATTCGAACATTTTCATTAATTTGTTTCATCCTATTACTTCAATACTTACTAACAATGAATATAAGATACATGCTAACGTGAGAAACTTATATGTGACAGATGTAATTTACTTACTTGAAATGCTGTCATAAAGATGAGCAGCATTTCAATCTTGAGTGAAGGAGTCACAATTAATTGACATATATCTAAGTTAGAGAAATAAATATGGTTTTGCCTCATTCTGGACTTTGTCTGATTCTATATTGTTGGCCAGGCAGAGTGTGGTCACTGCTACAATACTGACAAAATGGATAATGGTTGTAACTTGTAACTGTAGTGGCCCAGGATTAAGGAGGAAGAAGGTTTGATACCTCAAGCATACTGTAGTTGGCTACCTCTTCTTTCCCAACATAGCACCTCATAATGCCAGATCCCCAACTATCAACTGTAGAATGAATTTATTACCCTTGCAGTCATAAGGCTTCACTCCTTGTTTGACATTATAAGATTCCTCCTCACACATCCTACAGCTTCTCGGTACATAAATAAAGAACCTTCTAATGCCCCTGCCCTTGCTAATGGTATACAGCCACAGGAAGATTGCCACAGAGACCTTGATCACCTCTGCAGGGATGTAAATACCCATTTTTTCCCTCACAATAAATGAATCAGGTCTGGGAAGCCCTTGCAGGCGTATTCATTGCCAGTAACTCTAGCAGACCAAAATTGTGCACTGCACTCACTCCCCCCAGTTAAGCACCCCTCCATTTAGTCCAGCATCACAAGGGGCAAAGGGACATGGGGTGACCTTAACGAATCCTTATCTTGATTAGATTTGAGACCTGCTCTAAGAAGGAATTCCTGCCTTGTATAGTAAATATGGTTAAATCTCATAGCTAGGGAAATCATAGGCCTAGTGGTGGAAACCTTAAATGATGTTTTTTTATGTCACAAAGCAGACTTCCAAAATGCCAGTGCAGATGGTGCTGTCCTAAGGTGGTGGCCCAGACCTAACAAGTGTAGATTGTTTCAGGGTAATCAGAGGAATTTTTAATGAGTAAACAGAAAACTAAATTCCGCATTTCCTGGAAAACTCAGGGAGGAGGTTTTTGTCTTTCAGGAAAGCTATGACCTCCTCAGAGAAGAGTTCTTTGCTTCAACTACCTTGGGAAAACAAACAAACAAACAAACAAAAACAAACAAAAAAAAACATCTAATTCCAGAATAAGCTAAAGAATTTGCATAAGTTCAAAGTCCCTACACTAACTCCCAGGCTCTTCAGGCAAGTACTCCATGGCCTGATGCTATTGGCTCTAATCAAGCAGACAAGGATTTCCACTCAGAGTTGCTGCCTTCTCCTTTTTAAGGAAGCTCAGCAGGTGTTCCCCCCACACACTGTTCTTTGTGTCTAGACTGGTCTGGTTCAGTGGTTCCACTGCATCTGGCTTACATTTATTTTGCTAAATAGTAATATTTTCAAATTGCCTTAAACATATTTAGGTTTGGATCCATAGACTTATAATTTTTTTCTCAACTTTGGTTTCAGAATCTTTTTGTAGTAGTGAATAATCATTAATGTAGAGACTTAAAACTGTTCAAAGTACTGTATATAATGACTGTATGTCACATCCATAGGTGGGAGAATTGTGTCCCCAACCACAATGCTCAAGAAACATTGCTATAAGGGGCCATAAAGAATGTGAGATGCAGAGTGTGGGAGGATGGCTCTGAAATGTTATTCCTGACAAGGCATATCTTTTACACATATGAACTAACAGAAAATTTGACTACCTGTACAAGACATGCACATGTTCAAGCCCAGTTAAACATTCTAATGTTGAGGTAGAAGGGACTTCTGAGGCCCCATCTTTAGCACAGAAGCAATGGGTAGTTGCTAACTACTGTAGGAGAGAATCCTGTTCGTAGAGGGGTGAGCAATGACAAGTTCTCAATCAAGCAGTGAACAGTCTCATAGTTATAAAGTTATGACAGCAATACCTGGACTCCGAGTATGTGTGTGTGTATAATATGACAGATAGAAACATAATAGAGAGAAGCCCAAAGGAAGTACAGAGAGTAATTGAGTCTCATATATGATAAAGATATATTGCACATATCTATGAAAATTTCAAAGGACTAAAAAAAAGGAAATAAAATTTAAAAATCATAAAAATGTCCAGAATTGACAATTACAATTTATCATTGAAGGAATTTAATGCATCTGAATCTTTAATCACTTAAAGTTCACATATTAATCCTAGTAACATGTATGTGAGTACTACTTGAAGTAAAACATGCGATTTCTGAGAATGAATAAAAGTGCAATAAAGAAAGTACTCACAGGAATTGTATGAATGTGTGCACCTTGCTTTATATACTCTTATACACATTCTATAAGACAGAATTTCAGCATCTCAAGCCACTTTATGGATTGGCCAGCTACTGTTGACATTGATGAAACATAATGATGTCACCAGACCAAGAGACATTGAGTTTTGCTAAATCTACTTTTTGTCATATGAAACCCAACTGACATTGTTCAACTGTTTCCTAGAAATCTGATTGTAAGTATATAAAAAATTCTGAGTGAAATAGGGCTAAAGTTCTGAGTGTCCCTGGTAATTTTACTAGAGCTACCTCCAGGGACTTAATGCAGAGTTCAAAATAGATCATTCCACAAATTTTCTTCATCAGTCTTCATCTAATGGAAAGAAGACATAATAATGGGGCATTGACTTCTTTCAGTTGTGTGAGTTTCCTGTACATAATACAAGTTTAATTTTAAGGCACAAAGGAAATGGGACTTTTGGAAAAACTGTTATTTAACAAATAGTTGTTAGACACCACATCTGGAAATATTGGATGTATAATTTTAGTAGATTTTTTCAGTGATGTTTTCTGTACATTTCAGACTCACTTATTCATCTTTATTCATGGATATCAACCATATTATTTAATATTTCTAATGTGTGACTATATTATCACTTTGAATTCATTTGTTAATCTTGCTTGGCTTTGTATTCCAAAGTTCTGTCATTTTGGTCTATATTATTTTTATATTCAGAAGTTCAGGAAAATAAATAATGAAAAGGCTTTTTCTTCCATTTTCAAGCATATTTAGATAAATGTTTTATGAAATATCCCTTATATGTGATTTCTATGAAGTAGAAAGTATAATATTTTACTTACTGAATTGTACAATATTTTATAAGTATTACTGTTGTAATAATGTAATATTGTAATAATACAATTTTGAAATATTTTAACTTATAATGTAAGTTTCTGTCCTAAATGTGCTGTATTTGCTTAATTGCACAAGAGGCAGTTAAATAATAAGAATATTTATTTCCATTATTCAAGGTTTATTTGGTGTTTCTGTTGGTATGTCACTTGTGCAGATTGTTATATCACCCATGTGCAGAATGTACATTTTGCATGATATTGCACACATACAATACTTAAATAAGATTTTTTTGAAGAAGTTATGCATAAGACAAGCATAATAGGTTTACACACTGAAGCCAGGTATGAATAATTGGGACTTCATCCAAGGAATGTTCTTTGAGGGTGCAGAGCACAAAGACACTATAATACTGCATACAACTCGTAGTGTGTCTCAGGGACTATGGAACATCACATTAACCATGTTGCCACTATTCAAGTACAACTAAATATCAGGCTATAACTGTCGAAAACTGAAGTGTGTTCCAGGCTACCCTAATACAACTAACTGCATTATTCACAACTCAGATGAGAAGGGGAGATTGTGTCTTATATAAGGTTTACCGCTGTGAACAGACACTGTGATTCAAGGCAACTCATATAAAGACAACATTTACTTGAGCTTGTCTTACAGGTGGAAGCATGGCAGAGTCCAGGCATGCGTGATTCAGGAGGAGCAGAGAGCTTTAAACCTTCATCTGAAGGCTGCTAGGATAAGACTGGCTTCTAGGCAGCTAGGAAGAAGGTATAAAACAAAATTTCACAGGGACACATCTACTCAAAGGCCACGCCTACTCCAACAAGGCCACACCTTCTAATATTGCCACCCCCTGCACCAAGCATATTCAAACTACCACAGATTGTGTTGTCTCCATAGAAGCCCTGCTATTGCTTCCTGGATCGTGTAGTGCTTGGACATCTGAAAATTTTGAACTACAACAGTTCTTTTTTTTGTTGTTTTGAATCCCCAAATGAATATGCACTCTTCTTCATTCAAGCCTCTTCTTCAGTTCAAGGGACAAGAAGTCACATTCACGACAAGTGAGATTCCATTAGTCTCAGGAGAGAGGGCACTGAGAAACATACCATCCCTTACTCCATAGAGATCTTTAATAATAGGAGAAATGGGTTCCACCAGCCTAAGATTTTTTTATTATACTCTCAGCCAAGTTGGCCAGAAAGAGCCAATGACCTAGAATATATAACCTTTCAGTTTGATCAACTCATAGGCACCACCATCCCTGTGTTTACGAACCTCTTTCCACTGCTGCTTGTATGCATCATCACCTACAAGGTTTAGGCTCTTCAGAGAGACAACAGCAACATTCAAGCCATTCTACAGAGTTACACTGACATCTGTAATCTCCCAAGAACCCATCTATGAGACCTTAATGGGTGAGCTTCTATTCTTTCTCCAATCTGGTAGCAAAGCCAAGCTGATTTCAGACTGTAACCATTTCTGAAGTCTTGTCCTTTTGTGTTTGTTTGTGTTTTGAGGAAGAACAGGAAGAGGAGGAAGAGGAGAAGGAAGAGGAGGAGGAGGAAGAGGAGGAGGAGGAGGAAGAAGAGGAGGAAGAGGAGGAAGAGGAGGAGGAGGAGGAGGAGGAGGAGGAGGAGGAGGAGGAGGAGGAGGAGGAGGGGAGGGGAACCACTTGTTTTCTAAGCTAAATCGGTCAAGATATCCACTGTGTTTGAAACAACAAGCAATTTTTAGTTCTAACTGTACATTTCAGTTTTGTGAATGATGAAAAATAAATAAATTTTAAAATAACAATAATAAAAAAACAAAAAAAAGAAAAAGAAAAAAGAAAAATCTAAAACAAAAAATTAAAAAAAGATGAGCATGATGATGTTCATATTTTTCTAAACTTAATTGAGTCAATTTTCTTCCTTTTGTAGAGAAGCCCTCGATGTGACAATGACCAGCTTGGAGTTTGTAGTCACACTACAGTCTTGGTCAGAAACAGTATTTTATGTTCTGATGAAATGACTGTCATGCTGGAGATCCATCATCTCTTCCTTCATTTTGTCTTCTATGACATCAACAATGGCAAGTTCATCTCTTAAGTGCTTCATTAGGACACTGATAACATAAGCAATAACAACAACCCCAACCCCAGCAACCAGAATCTAATTGTGATAATATGTTTTTCCTTATGAAGATGCATAATCAGTGGGTCCTTGAAGGTTACCATCTTGGATTTATGTACCAAAAGGACAGTGAGTATGATTGGTGGCCTTAGGTGTACAGTAACGTGGTCTAATATAGGGGTGAGTGGCCCATAGACTTATAATAGAATATCTGGAAAATTAACTACTGAAAAAAAAATGCCTGTCTCAATGAATACTTTTTAAAGCATTTTTACATTATCAGC
>JANHMN010000001.1:251161345-251177160 GCA_030674055.1 Rhabdomys pumilio | reverse complement strand
AACAATCTCATACATAAGTGATCATATATATATATATGTGTGTGTGTGATGTGATATATATATATATAATATACATATATATACATATATATACATATATATATATATATATATATATATATATATATATATCCACTATCTCTACCTTTATTTATCTAGATCTAGACCTCTGTATCTATCTCTGTCTCTGTCTCTGTCTCTATCTCTATCTCTATTTATATCTCTATCTCTATCTCTATATCTATCTATATCTACTTCCTATAAACCCTCCTGGAGTCACTTTTATAAGTTGTTTTCTTGTTAAGGTAGTGTTTCATGAACAATAGAGTACAAAGATCAAAAGAAATAAGAATAAAATAAGCACTCTCCACTACACTGACTAGGTAGACAAAATAAGGCTGAAAATGTGAGTTAACTAAAATCTTACTACCCTTTATACAACTTCTACTATATAATTTAAGCACAGTTAAAACCTCAATTGACTCAAAACTTATCAGTAAATACTCTGAAATGGCACTTAGGTAAAAATATATATTAAAAGAGTAGAAATGATTATGTAAATGGATCCTTATTCTTCACATATATACATATACTTATCCACTCATACATATACACATACAGATGTGTGTGTGTGTGTGTGTGTGAGAGAGTGTGTATGTAAGAAATTTATAAGTGCATTGGTGCATTTAATTGGCATAAATGTCTTACCCTGCAAATTCTGACCTTTATATAAAAAAATTAAAATATAAAAACTGTTTGTTGTTCTTTGAATACCACTTGAACGTGAAAATGCTGGAATAAATTCCATAGATAGAGCTGCATATAATTATATTTAGTGTGACATAAGCTACAAACATAAAATATGCATGTTACTTAGCTTCCCTTTCACATTTTCAAAACAGAAGAAATTTAATTAAAAAAAAAACATTTATTTTAGTTAATGTTTTCAGGGGCCATTTTAGATGGTAGATGGCACTGTTTCTTTAGGTCTGCAGTAAGGGATCACATGTAAGCTGTATGAAGTAAAATAAACTTGCTAAATTCTTTGTGAAATTAGAGAAAAATTCTTAATTTGCTCTTCCTGATGGATGACAATTATTATTTTACCTGTAGGAATAGAGTCAGCATTTCTTCATCAAAGTTGTATTTCTGCCATTACAAATTAACAAAATTGCATCTGCTTAAAAGAACATAAATCTGTAGGTTGCTATTTTATAGGTCAAAAGTCCAATGTCAGTCTTTCTGGGCTAAGAACCAAGTGATGCCAGAGCCAAGTCACTCTATGGAATCTCATTAAATACATCTCTATTCTCAGACTGTGACCTCATTCGCATCTCAAAAATAGTTATATTTCATATCTGTGACCCTTACTCCATAGGCACATAGATCTTTCACTGGTTTCACACAAGCCTTTTTGCTTTTCTTGCAGACTAACTAACAATAATCTTCTTGGCCAAGGATCTGTAATCTCTATTACATTGAAATTTTCCATTACATATAAATAAATGCTAGTATTTTCCAGGTATGGGAAATTTAAAAAAAATAGGGCAGTGAATAAAATAATTTTTTTGTATCATATCTCATTAATACTATCTGTAGAAGACAAAGTTCTTAGTATTGAAATTTGATGTCATATTTTAGCAGCTTTAAATAGTCTTAAAATCATATGAATTATTTTATTAATTTTATTACCTTTTTAATATCCACTACCACTATACTAGTTCAAATCATAAAAAATTGAATAAAGCATTAAGAGGTATTCTCATCAATTTAACAAAATAAGTGATACACTGATATTATAATTGTAATAAGAATATTGAATCTCATTGCTTTGGACATTGTCAGTGGGTTAGGCATATGGCTACAGCAATCATGAGGACTGGAGTTATTATCCCTGGAAATCACATAAGTGCTACAACTGCATGATTTCTTCATGAAATAGCCCTCAGAAATCAGGAACAGGAAATCCCTAGAGTAATGCAGTTAACCACATTAAGTGAAAAGACAAACTCCACGTTCATGTGTGTGATACTGCCTCAAGGAATAAAGCAGAGAACAATGAAGATCTGTGAATATCAGCCTTGGGCTTCCACAAACATGAACTTAAGTTCACTGGTTCACACATAGACTCACGTTTGTGTCAACAAATATGAAAATATAAGCATATTCTGAAGATATATAAAATAAATAGCAAAGAATAAACATTAATCTATTTATACACATAAATGTTTACTTGTGCAAAAAGCAAATAGAAACATTTTAAAATCTATTGACAATTTTAAGCTACAATTAATCTGAAGCAAGTCCCAAACTTTAGTAACCAGCTGACATGACATCATTTACTGATATCATTCCTTGTACTGTAGGTATAGAGTGGGAATGTGAAACCTCCAGGTGTTCTGGTTTGAATGAGAAATCCCCCCACGGACTCATTTATGAGTTCCTTGTACCCAGTTGTTAGAATTCTTAAGGAAAATTTAGGAGGCGTGCCCTTGTTAAAAGATGTTTGTCACTGGCATTGAAGTTATCTATCTATTGTCTATCTATCTATCTATCTATCTATCTATCTATCTATCTATCTATCTATCTATCTATCATGTATCTATTCGTCTAGCTAGTAGTTATATCTCAAGATGCAACTACTACTTCAACTACTGTTCCAACACCATATCTACTTGACTGATGCTATTGCTCCCAGCAATGATGGTCATAGATTCAGTCTCTGAAACTGTAATCCCCAATAAATAAATTATTTACTTATAAGTTGCCTTGGTCATAGTGTCTATCAGAACAATTAAAATGTTACCATGATACTAGTATAGACACTTGAATAACTTAAGTAGCCAATACAAAACTGCTTCAGTTTTCAGAATGATAGAACATTCCACTGACACTGTACTATAGTGTATTAGCTAAAATTCCACTTCTGTGAAATGACATGCATTAGAATGCTCTGGTAATCTGTAAAATTATTGCATTTCCTAACAAAACAGCCCCCTCCAAATCTTCTTCTATTAACAAGGGACCCAAGACAATCAGCTTCATCATTTTCAGAGCAGGTAAAATTTTCTGCTGTCCCTAGGTCCTTTCCTTCAGCTTGTGCCAATTTTTTAAATTATTATGAGAAGAAAGTTTCAAGCTTCCATGGAAACCAGGAAGCATATTTTCATATTGATATTCAAAGACTACATGCCAACTGAGACTCGTATGACTTTTTAAAACGTCAGCAGTCATGTGGCCTTGAAGGTTGTTATTGCAATATACCTCACTCCTATTTACAGTTAATTTAGCTGGTCCTTCTTTTGTATTATATGTTTGGTAATCATAATATCTTTAATGAATCTATTTCACCATTCTTCATTTCACATCTTAATTGTTTTAAATGCTTTTTAAAACATATGAGATATTTTTGTTAGCCTCTCAATCTCTAGTATCAATATGTTATTTCAAAACATAAAATTTGGAATGCCATTGGAAAATATGTTTACAAATTTATAAAAAAAAAAGTAAGCAATTTACTGCTGCTATGGTCCTAATGAGAATACTAAATGGAGGAAGATTTGCAAATCTAAACAATTCACTACAATTTACCTAGTACATATTCTCAAACATATTTCAAGTTTAAAAGTTGTCTTTCAAATACAGTTAATCCTTCTGTGAATTAAAGTATAAATATACGCATGGGTTGACTGACTGGCTAGATATTTGTCAGTGTGAATAATTAGAATTTTGCAGACACAGAGCCAAATTATCCTGGGAAAACTCTAGTCTCTTTAATATCTATCAATCACTGTCTGACCTAATATTCCTATGACTATCAGATAGATCATTTTTCATATTCTGTTGATAGATCACTAGATTCTATCAACTCCAAGGCTAAAAATGGCATCAGCTATCATCTGAGACCTACAGCAAGGATATTTTCAAATTTTGTAACCTACATATCTGATATTTACACAAATATATTTTTTAAAGTGTCTTGATTTATGAGTTTATTTTGTTTTGCGAATATAAGAAGGTCACAAATCTAATACAGCAAGGTAACATGGTATTTGGTACAACCAGAACCATCACGTTCCTGCTGTAGTCAACTCCTCAAGAATAAACTATCTCTTTATCTTTTTTGAGACAAGAACTGAAAACACATCTCAATGTATGCATAGTATTCCAATGTCATGAGAGCATACTTAGGACAAAAATAAAACTACAAAATGTTTGAGAATACATATAAACTAAAGAGTAGCATTAAAATAAAGACTCAAGGAAAGACAAAGTGGGTAAAGGAATCTGTTTCATATGCCTGAAGAACTACTCTTAGAATGAGTCAATATAAAAAAAAAAGACTTTGTGTAGAAGAGAACCATGAGATCACTTGCAAGGCAAATGGGACTTGAAAATCCCTGTGCGTGGAAAGAGTAAGCTTAGCAAATGAGCTCTCATAAAGATACACAACTTTGTTGTATATTCAGACCTTATAGTCAAATATGCAAATGTTAGCAGTCAAGCTAAGGAAATATGTCTCCAAGGTAGAGAAAGATATCACTGCATCACAGCAAAATTCTGAAGTAGTGCAGTCTGAGACTGAGCAAAGTAACGAAAGACGTTTGAGGTGAGTAAAGTCAGCAGTAGCATAAAAGCTGGAAGTGTGCTGCTTGCAAGAGAGAGGACACTAAAGGTATAAGATGTGGGGCATGATTAAATAAATTTCTTATACTTATATTCACAGGTTACTGCAGCTCTTGCTCCTCAGATAAGAATCTTATTGTACTTGACAGCTATTGTCACAGACTCATAACTAGTCAAAGGCCAGGAAACAAGTGACTGTGGAGTGTTGGGCCAGAAATGAGATGTTAATATCTTCCTTCCCAGTGAAGATCAGGGAACACTGAAAGATGGATGAAGAGATTGTAAAAGTCAAAATCCAGTGAGGACATGGCAGGTGTACTGGCTGATATTTTGTGTCAACTTAACACAACCCTGAGTCATCAGAAAAGAAGGAACATTGGTTAAAGAAATGCCTCCATGAGAGCCAGCTGTAAGGCATTTTCCTAATTAATTAATTTTCTTAATTAATGGGGGAGGGTAGAGTTGTGGGCTGGTGGTCCTGGCTTCTATAAGAAGGCAGCTTGAGTAAGTCATGTGAAGCAAACCAGTAAGCAGCACCACTCGCTCACCTATGCATCAGCTCCTGCTCTATTTGAGTGACTGTCCTAACTTCCTTTAGTGATGAACAGAAATGTGGAAGTGTTAGCTGAATAAACCTTTTGCTCCCCAGCTTGCCTCTTGAGCATGGAGTTTTTCCACTGCAGAAGAAACCATAAGACAACAAGGCCTTTGCACCCACAGGAGCTGCAGCTACTAGAACGGGGTATACACAAGATCAAGCCAGTCAACTTTCAATAATGGATGAAGTAAAGGATCATAAAATCTAACCCTACATGAGGGCTCTAGGTATTGGTGGCTATTATAGGATGAATGATCAGTTTTCACAAGAAGTGTGACCACTGCTAGTTTGTGCATGTCCTAGTGGATGAGCCATATGTATATAGATGCTATTTGAAATACATATTCATAATGTATTCAATATATTTCAATAGTTATTACATATGTATCTTATGTTCTTTGCTAATTTGCAAAACTGTTTTTTTAACTTTTAATTTATTCTTTGTGAGTTTCACACCATACACCCTAGTCATCTTCATTTCTCCATCCCTTCATATACACCCATTACCCTTGCACTCCCGCAAATAAACAACAAAAACAAAACAACACCACCCCAAAGCACTGAACACTGTATATCCCTCTGTCCACACATCTTCACTTGCTTATGTTTAGTGCAATGAATCATTGGTCCGGTTTGAGATCTCTGGCTTTTGTGAAACCATCAGATCTTCAACAGGACTCCTCCAAGTTATCCTGTTATTGCCCTGTGTCACAGAGATCCTGCAGCTTTGGAACAGCAGGATTGGCCCTTTCACACATTCATAGACAATATAGATTTTAGGGTGTGTCAACTCAAAGGCCTGAATCTGGGTCTAGACGTTAACTGAGCTGGTAAACCAAAAGGCTCTCTTTATCTGCAACACTAAGGTGAGCTTTCCAGCCCTACTTTGGCTAAGGCACTTAATTCTGCCATCAGCAAGAAGCAGGGTCCCCTTTCCTGCTTTCATGCCCTTAGAAACAGCTCATCTGCACTCACACATCCTCTGTGTTGCACAGTCAAGGTGTGGGCTAACTCTCCCAAGTGTTTCAGCTTGTGAGGGTCTAGGACAGATCTACTGTTCTCAGATCCTGGGGACTCTGCCCCCAGTTTTCAGAGGACATTTAGACAAGACTACAATAAGCAGATGAGTTTTTTGAGGTAGCCCACCATTTTCATGGTGTACTGTGATTCTGAGATGCACGGTCCTCAGACACTTCATCCCAGGATTGCTTCTTGCTGCCGATATGTCTTTTCTGCCACAATTACATACATACAATACTGGAGGTGGGTGACAGGCATCACCTCTGCCCCCATGCCACCTCATAGCAGAGGAGAGATGGAGTCAGCTCTCCAACACTTACACCGTAGGTATCTGCTCTCCCAAACCCCAGTCACTATGGCCAGCTCCATTGTGCTCTCAGGGCATGGTGCAGATCCACTTTTCCAAGTGCTGCCTCTGGTAAAAGATGGGGGCCAACACTTCAGTCAGTATCCAGTGAGGTGCAGGGCCAGTTATTCATAATCATGGACATGTAGACAAATACTGGTGACAGCCATTACCAGAGATATCCCCATGTTTCTCTAGTGCTAATATTAGCCACAGACATTAACACCAACCTCTGCCATGTTTAGCCACATGGCTCAGGCTGGGACAATACCACGGCCCCAGTGGCAGAGCTGGCCACTCACAAGAGGCTACTCCTCTCCACCTTTGAGTCTTCAGTTCCATCTCTCTTCATAATGCTGAAGGTGCTCCACTTCTCTTTCTTTCCGTATGAACACTTCAAACTTTCACATTGTGGTGGCTCCATCTGCAGACTGTTCATGACACTGATGGGCCCCTGGGGGGCATCCTCTATCCATGCTGCATGGTGTGACAACAAGCAGTTATCTATTGCCTGCCTGTGCTATTCAGTAGAGAGCAGGTCTGTGGGATGCATGATGGCCCAAAAATGTTTGTTTTCCTCTTCTCATGCTGTGCTGGCTGGATTTAGTTTGATTTGAATCTTTTTTTTTTTTTTAAACAAATCCTAGGTATGAAACAGCTTTGGCCATCAAGCAAGGGATCAAGCTAGGATAAACAAAGGACTGTCATCTGCTCTGTTCCTGACTGATATAAGAACACCACCACCACAAGTTGCCTCCTTGTCATTGTGGGGTGGTATTTTTAATTATGTACATATGTTCATGTGCACGTCTGTATGATGTACACATGAAAGAAACGGTCTGAAGAGACTCTTTGGATTACAGATGATTGTGAGCTCTCTGATTACAGAATGTAAGTTCTCTGCAAGAACAATAGGTGCTCTTAAATTATCGCCCATTTCCTTAGCCATGGAAATTTGTAGTTTATGAACCAAAAAATTACTGATGATAAATCTGGGTGTTTAAATAAAATTAATTTTTTCAAAAGATTTTTTCATTTAAGGTGTTTTCCCTGGTCATTAGCCACCATGTGATTGTTGAGCTGGGTCCTCTGCAAGAATCATAATTACATTTTAATGCTGAGCCATCCATTCAGACCCCAGAATTCAGTTATGACCTATTCTCATCTATTTAGAAAAAATAGATTCTATTTTATTCTATATCCCCGAGTCTCCTACTTCATGCTCTAGGAACCAGTAGTATTGGTTATCAATTTAATGTATAATAACTCTAAAAATGAAATATATTCAAACTATTTATCTGAATAATTAATTTCTTTAAAAATAAATGACAATTGACTTCTCATTTACATATGTTACATATATGCAATTAAATTACATATTGTAATATATACATATATATACACATATATGTGTATAATATATATACATACATTATATATATACACATACATATATATATATTTATATATATATATATATATATTATTTCCTATTACCTATATTATTTCCACTTTTGTATGTCTTACCCACCCCAGACTAGGATGAATTTGTGTGCCATGGATTGAGTGTTAATAGTCTGACATTATATAGTACAAAATACAAGATCTTCTATCAACCACCTAAAATCTTTCAGAGTGTGACCTTCCAAACCAAGATTCTCAAGTATCTTGCTTTCATACGACATACCAAATTACAGATTAAATTACATTCAGTAAGTGTATAAAGCATGCATAAAATCAGAACTAAATATAACAGGTTCTGCCATTTTTGAGCTAATTATAAATGCCTCTTCCATTAGTATTCCCAAACTTAATTGGGAATTCAAAAACACAGAGTGAACTGAAAACTCAATACTTCAGCTTCTAACAGTTTTAATATTCTCTGGGGATAGAAAAAGATGAAGGGAAAAAGAAATAGATAAAATATCTTGTTATACTTCACTGACTTGTGATTTAAATTCACACCATCTTTTAGAGTTTAATAACAGTGAGGCCATTTTTTAAAATGCTGTTAACTACAAGATTAATTTTGCTGCCACATGATTGTGCCCAAAATCAAAATCTAATTATCATGAAAATTATTTAAGGAAAATTCAGGATATCCAATCTTTTTTTTTGTAGTTACTACTTATTTCATGGATCCTATTGAGAAAAATAACCAACTATTTATCATCTTTAATAAAACCTAAGAGAAGTTTATTGATATAAATACCCACACTGAATCTTGACATAGGCTATTGGGAAAGAAGGCACAGAGATACCCATTTACTCTCCCACAGTCACAGGCAGAGTTGAGTGGATCCAAAATGGCATTTCCAAGTCTTTGTTCTGTCCCTTACCTGTTCCTTTCTGTTTTAATCAATGACACAAGAATATTTGACTTATACTTATCTTTGTATAAATACATTAGAAACAAGGCTTTTTTCAGAGAAGAGGAAGTTCTGTTTACAGTATTGATTCTTTAATGTGCCAGATATTTATGAAGGAGTGCCAGGTCCTATGTACAGTTCAAGATTTTGGGAAGACCTTCATAAATGAAAACAATGTAATGTTTTCCTTTATGAGGTACTGATTTAGAAAAAAGAATGATGGATACATATATACGTAATTAAATATGTGGTCAAAACCGAGGAATTTTCCCAAAGAAAAAGAGATAATGTAAATAATGAATATACAGTTCTTTAAGAGCCTTAATTTCTATTTGCATAAAGGCTGTTACAGCAAGTGGAAAAGTTAGGTAAGGTGCCATTGGGATACTTGATATGAACATAAGTGTTGTCTCAATTTAATACTTTGACTCCTTTCTGGCTTAGTACTGAAAGGAAGAGATTTCATTTTTATCATCAACCACAACAAAACTTGCCACAGTTGGAAAATACCTAGAGGGTAGAGAAAACATCAGAATTTTATTTCTTTATATTCTCCCCACCTAGTCTGCTTGCATTCTTACTGTTAAGAAATAATATCTGAAATCAGCTAGAGAAGTTCTCTGTAGGGCAGCTCTGAGCAAAGGGGTAGTGCTCACAACAGGAGCCTCGTCAGGAGGAAAGCAAATGTGAAGATCTCCATTTCCTGGAGAACCGTGTTCCCAGAGCAGAACACTAATACTCTGAGAAAACAGCATCAGGAAGTTAAGGGTGAATGCCTCTTGCAACATTCCAAAAAGTAAATATGTTTTCTACTTATCACCACCTCATGCTGAGCCACTGATGGTTCTGCCTAGTGCACAATTTTTCACTTCAACATCCTGCAGGCCATGCCATCAATCTTGAATTACTCATTATAATCAAAGAAAAACAAAAGAACAAACAAAAAATACCTACCACTATGACATTATATTAAAAATATACTTTCTAACCCAAGTTCTATATTTTTACAGATGTAAATATTTACATCTGTAAATAAAGGTCATTTGACATAATGCACTTACTTTTTTGTCAAAGGCAGATAGGTCTGTTATACATCTTATAAGACCCATAAAGAGGATCAGTATGGTTTACTCAGCTTAAGTCATAAATTATTATATCTGTTCTTATTTCTTATCTAAGACAAACTTATGATAGTTGGTTTCCTTATATAAGTATTGCAAGATTATCATATACAATAAATTTTAGTTTTTCCAAAAATCTACTAGATGTGTTATTTCCAATTCAGAGTTTCTCAAATACTGTTACTTGTCATTTAGAACACTGAAGTTTAAGATAGTGCTGAGTGTGAATAAAAGCAGATTTCATAGATAGCAACATATAGATAGCTTTATGATTAAAAATCTTCAAAACATACACACTAATGGGTAGGTATAAATAACTAGATAGTTATTGAACAGTTGAATGAGATAAGTTCAACATATTTTGTATCATGTAAGCAAGTTTGGAACTTCAGTTATTTACTTACAAAAAAGAAAGAACAAAAATAAAAACATAAATTTATACTCATTCTATTATTTCAAAATCCTATGCAATTGTCAAGAAATGCTGTAGGTAATGGCTATTTCTTGGTTGCCAGAATAAGTAGAAAATTGGAGCAAGTCTTGGTGGAAATGACAGCAACTGCAAATTACCAAACATTTAGAGATATCCTTGAATATACATTATAACATCCCTGAGTAAATCCAACAGTGATGGGGTTGGACTAGTGCATGATCAAAATATTTTATTTTAATTGTTAATAATAAAAATGTTAATACAGAAAGAGCTCTGTGGTTGAAAATGTTGATAAAACCAATATTAATGATTTCTGTCTTCCTGTCTTAGTTATTCTTTATCATTTAAGAATAGAATATAAGCAGAAAATATTTCAATTGAATTCATCTGATTTTTTAAAATTTTTATTGTAAATACCAGATTTTTTTTTTAAATATCAAAAGTCACCATTTGGTTTAAAATTAGATGACATTTTAATAGTATTAAAAGCTTATTAAGAAAAGTTGTTATTGTCTAGCTAAACAAATTAAATGGAATCTACTTTTGGATTGAGATAGACAATTGTCTCCTTCCAGAAGAATTAATAGTGATGGACAGATGAGAGAAGCTGGAATGGGAAGATCTAATGGTGAGAACGAAGGGAAAGAAAGACCAAAGAAGGAATAAGTGGAGAGGGAAATAAAATTAAAGATCATTAGGGCTAGTTTGGTGAAGTAATACAGTGGAAATTTAAATTTTTATGAAGGTAATTTAAATAAAATTGCCAAATAATGGGAGAAACAGAGACAGAACTGTTTCTTGTCCCTATCTTGTCATAAGATGAAGCATTTTTACTGGGATTCAGTAACATCTAATTGAGTTGTTATCCAAATGGTTAAAACAGAGATCTCAGGCTGTGTGCTGAGACTCCAAGTTGTTCTCCATCAACTGACAGCAAGGTTTCATTGCACATGACAAAATTTGTACAACTCATTGAACCTGTAAAGTCAAGGGGATGACTATGTAAAGTATAACCACTACGTGCTAGTATCTTTTGTATAGAAAAGCCCTCAGCTAACTATCAAATGAGAAACATAAAAACCACCTCAGTCACAAACCCTCTGATCCACGATAGTATCCTGCCTGCAACATATGCTAGAGCAATGGTCATACAAAGCTTGTAGTTGTAACGAACTGGTATGTGATTTAGTTTAAAGGCCCACTCCATGAAATGAAATACATCCTTAACACTGTTCGGGTTGCCAATACCCTGAGACTAGAGAGGCCATGGACCTAGGGGGGGGGGCAAAGAACCCAATAAAATACTTCTGCTAAAGGTAGAAAACAATAAAATGACTCCCAGACATATCTGCTTTGCTCACAGGTCAGTGCCTTGTTCAGCCACCATAAAGGAAATTTCCTAATATAGAAGATGGTACAAATGCAGAGACCCACAGCCAGACATTATAAATAGAATGAGAACCTTTGAACACTCAGCCCTAAATGGGATGTCTCTATCAATTTCTTCCCTCAGAGCTCAGGGAACCAAGTGTAAGAGTAAGAAAAAAGAATTTAAGGGTCAGAGTAGTTGTCTGACACCATGAAAACAAAGTCTTCCTCCTCTTGCTTCTTCTCCTTCCTCATGCTATTTGCCTTCCTCCTACTTACTGACCACGATGTAAGAAGGTTTTAAAGTGTTTTGTGATTATCTTTTTCTCTAATCCCTGGCTCCATGCCAACAGGCTGATTCACCAAAAGGCCATTGAGGGGAAGAAACAGGACATGAGAATCAATAATACAATTTGTTTATGAAAATGACATAGCGAGGCCTCATAAATTATGCAAATTTAAGATATGATGAATATTAGAGTTTATTTGAAAATATATTATGGTGTTTATATTTTAAAAAATCTAAACTTTACTCCTGGCATGATCATCTTCTTCATTTGACTGGAAATATTTTCTATGCATTTATTTCAAATTTTCTCACAAACTCAAAATCAGAATGTGTCTGTGGGACATTATATGTAAAGCACCTACAGAGTATGTCTCAGATTGCCCTGTTATGAAATGTAGGATATAGATTTTCTTATTACTTCTAAGATGAGAAAATGGCAGGGATGTAGCTCAAATGTAAAAAAATTAAAATGTATTAATTTTCTACATGCATATTTGAATATAATGAAATTCAATGTCACTGCTACCTTGCTCATTATATGAGAAAATACATGCACTATAATTAGCAATGAGTTTATTTTCTAGCATACCAGGCAGAAATGTAGCCCCCATAGAATAATAAAAATGGAAAAGCAAATTAAAATGGAGTTGAGCCAGAGTATTGCTAGATCAATATCTGGCAAACATAGACCTGCTTAGTCAAAGTTCTATGTATTCAGCAATCTTTTTACTTCAGCCAAATACCAACTACAACCTATGCATATTTACTAAAAAAGCAGTGAATAAAATTAGAAGAACTAAGATGATTAACTCTCAAAGTTATCTTAATATTTATAACATATGTAAAATAATTTAAGACTTATTAAATATTTCTCCTAAACTTGTATAAATTAGAAGAAATGTGTAATGTTTGTATTTGCATATTTTCAAAGTGTTTTTTGAACTGTTGTTCAATATAATTTGGTTCATAGGTATAAACAGCACAGACCATGAGCTTCAGTGATTTCACTAAATAGTCAATAATAATTATATAACATCGCATCCAAAATTTATGTGATTAGTTTCCATCTGACAAACATATTTAATAAAACTTTTCTCCCTGGAGAATTCTACCTCCCAAAGTGAAACATAATCATTCACATTTGACAAGGGAACTCATACCTTTAATGAGTTAATAAAAAATACATTCTTATTTTGTACATAATGATATTTTAAAATATACATGCATAGTGAAATAATTTATCCTAATTAATTAATATGTTTTGCCTCTAGTTACCATTCTATTTTTATGGTGAGAATATACAAAATACATCTAGATTTTCAAGAATATGATACTTTGTTAGTAATTATATCCAAACTATTATTCAAGTAAACTTTTGAACTTAATCCTATAGATGTGTGGTATTTTGTTTAGTTGTCCAAAACTTGTTCCAACCTAGAGATAAAATTTTCTCAAAATTATTCTGTTTATTCTATGTGAATACTCTGAAAATTGAACACTCAAGATCATTTGTCTCTTACAAATGCTGTATTCCACTAGAGGTGTGCATAGCAAGATCCTCCAAATTATAAAAAAAAAAATGACAAAGTTCTCTTCTCTTCATGGTTGAAGTAATACTGAGATACGAGTGTACATGTGAATATGCCTTTATATTATATTATGAATATACTATTATATATGAATTACAGTTCTTATCTTAATCTAGTCTTATTTTGGTACACAGTGGTAGATTTGATATTATGAAAACCATAAACAATTTTCAGTAAATAGTATGTACACACATCCCTTCCACCTATAAACTTCCCTTCTTTTGTATTTATGTTTTAAAGTAAAACTGTATGTACTATGTAAAAATTATTTAACAGTAGATTATTTAATTTTTAACTTTTGAAGAGCTTGCATACTCTTTCTTGTATGAATGTACATACATTTCACTAGCAAACCTGAAAGGGTTTCTTTTACTTGGCATCTGCCTCATCACCTGTTTTTATGGTTCTTTTTCATGACACTTACCCATTAAATTGTGAATGAAAAAGAATACACTATTTGATATAAAGAAATGGAAATTGTTGCTGTATTTGGTATCAATGAAAAGGAACAGGGAATACGTTGGGGAATCAGTATACAGGTAGAATGAGGTGAAAGTTTGGATGAATGCTTCCATTTTAGCATTCTTATTTTTGAAGTACCTAATTACATTTATTATTTAGTTTATTACTCTTGTATTCTGGTAGCAGGAATGTTGGCATTTTCTAACAAATAAATGTATCATTCACATATGTGGTTATTATAAAATATCTACTAAGACATACAATGAATATTTTGTGTCCTTTGAAATGTTTAAGTAGTGAATTAAAAAACTGTTAAATTGATATATATATATATATATATCATTTATATATATCATATATATCATATATATCAATGTATATATACATATACATTTTCAGAAATAATATTTCAATAGCTAATCTATGTCTCTTCAAATATTTATATGCTATTCCTCTTGAACATGAGAACTATACAATTTAGAGGTATAATAAATTTTTCACATACATATTTTATTTTTAAATTATGTGTCTGTGAGATAATAATTGCAGAATACTTTTATTCTATTAGAAATACCTAGTTACTCTGCATTGAGAAATGCCTGTACACATTTTCATATACATCTATTATTCAAGATATTATCATAACTCATATCCTATGAGTTCTTAGAGTCTTAAAAATCATATCTTGGTTTAGTCTTTCTTGCTGAATACATGCTATTTATATAAGTACAATTGGAAATTGAACTTTAATATATTATAGTGTTACAAGACAGTTTTCTCAAAGGAGATGAGAATGTGACATATGATCAAAAAATAATTAATTTTGGTACCTATTTTTCTAAAGTTTATATAAATCTATTGATTTCCCTCATTTCATCTCTAAGAAATACATTCCAGTATTTTCTAGTTTGAAGTTTCAAAGTGGGAGCCACAACAATGATAGAGCGAGAATTTTTATCACTAAGGAAGTGCTAGAGGGGAATAATGTGAGAAAAATCCCAATGTGTTACAGTATTTCAGAACTAGAATCATGTCAATAAATGTAGAAAAATGGTCTGCAGAAATGGAAATGAATACTAGACATGACAGTGATTTGAACATACTGAAATGCCTATGAAATGGAAGGTTCATATTGAAAGTATTTGGTGTGTGTGTGTGTGTGTGTGTGTGTGTGTGTGTGTGTGTAAGAGATACAGACAAACTGCAGAGAATACAACAGTTCTTTGAGTTTTGTTGGTTGTCCAAGGAGACTCAGAAGACTCCCAGGGGCAGGGAGCTCTGAAACATCAAATCACAATAAGCCACACCAAAATACAATTATAATTATAGAGATTGACTCATCCTGAGTCATTTTTGAAGTCTTTCTCCAACTTTCATTCCAGGTTGCTAAGCTTATTGTATCTTCTTCAGGAAACCAAGGAAAAACGTTCCCTACAAAGTCTAAAAAATTATGTCATTGCTATTGGTCTCCTTTAGCGAAACATATTAAGCATTTGCACAAAAAGCATATGGCTATTTCCATTTCCCATTTTTTTCTATTTTTCTTTTCTCTCTCTCTCTCTCTCTCTCTCTCTCTCTCTCTCTCTCTCTCTCT
>JANHMN010000001.1:251133304-251161335 GCA_030674055.1 Rhabdomys pumilio | reverse complement strand
TCTCTCTCTCTCTCTCTCTCTCTCTCTCTCTCTCTCTCTCTCTCTCTCTCTCTTGACTTTTATTTTTACAACTTCCCTTACTTTTTTTCCCAAGCTCCTTTACCGTTTTAGAACTCTCTACTTTTTTTGAGATTCCTTATTTATGTCTTCCTTTGTCTTTTACTCATAAAAGCTACTCACTGCTGACAATACATTCACTTTTTCCCAAGTACTCAACTTTCATCAGTGTCCTTCACTGCATCCCCTGTAGTGCCTCATGCTGAACACCATTCTGCCAGACCCTGCGGCCAGTCAGTGATCTCAAGAAACAGGAGTGACGATGATTATAGAAAAAGCAGGAAGAAGATACAAGAGACAGTGAGGGGAGGGCTACTGGTTAACACCATGTCAGTGAGCAACTTTACTTTCTCAGTGTTGGTAGACTTACTCATGATTTATCACAAGCAAGTTAACTCTAGAAGTTCTCCCCACAATTTCAGATCTCTTGGGAGCAATATTAGAACCTGAGGGTATACAAGGGTTTCCTGAATAAGCCATCAAAGTACTTATTGCAACTGTGAACACCAGAGTAAATCTACCTATTTTCAATTTCAATGTTTATATACTTCGGCTCACAAAGGTTGAAAAATGTCTGTACAACAAGAAAAAAATTAGCTGTATAACAAGAAAATGATAGTATAGAAGCTTGAGAAACAAAAGATAGGGGAAGTAAGAGAATAGGAAATGCTTTAACTGTGAACCTAGGGCACCTAATACAATTGAGAATCAAAATAGATGAGTGAACCTAGAGCACTGCCACTTAATGAAATCGAGAAAAGGAAATCAACCCCTACTAGTTTCACAGTTACCAGGGAACAAATGCCAGAAAATGGTGAAAATACACAAAACGAACAACTAGTTTGGAATCCTGTTAAAATACAAGATCTTAAACATTTCAAAGAATCAGTAGGAACATATGGAATACATTTACTCTATGTAAGACAGGTGTTAAATATTTGGGCGACCCAAAATGGGATTAATACTCCCCAAATTGGAAAAAGCTAGCAGGAGCTTTACTGGAAGCTGGTTTTCAATTATAATTGCTGACATGGTGGCTAAAAGAAACTGCAATTATGGTAAATTCTAATATATCTAAAGGTATTAATGTTATGAAAGATCAATTGTTAGGGGAAGGTCAACTTGGTGAGTTACAAAAGTAGATGCAGTTTGATGACTTTATTGTTATACAATGTAATTTAGTAGAATAAAGAGTCTGGAATAAGGGAGAAGGAGAAAAAGATCTATGCCACTCACAACGATTTTGCAAAGCCCCAGAAAAACGTTTACTGATATCTGACATAGATTAGTGTCTGCTATAAACAAGACCATATCAGATACAGATGTTAGTTGGGTAGTAACTGAAACTTGCCTTTGGAAAACATAAATGCAGACTGTCAAAAACTTCGTAGACTTTTAAAAGCTCAATCAATATTTATGACTGAATGCTCAGTTTCAACTGCTTTCAAGAACAGGAGGATTTGGTAGCACTTGAGAGCAGGTTTGTTGTTTTGTTTGTTTGTTTGTTGTTGGTAATCTGCTATCCATGACCAGTGACCAACATTAAAATTAAAATTAAATGGTACTAAAATTGAAAGTTTAGAGGACAGAGAAGCTGCTGTGACTATAATCTCATGAGAGTCTTGGAATCAGCACTGGCCCCTTCAGAAGGTCTCTACACAGTATGTTTGGATTGGAACATTTTCCAAGTCAAACAAAATGTCAGACAAACTAAATATGTGTGGCCAAAGTTGAAATATTAAGATTAAACTGTTATGTTGCAGATATAGTCGCAAACCTGTGGGGAAGATATCTACTAGGCAATGCGATCTCAGATTAATATTCTTTCAATCTCAGAAAACAAATATTGATTTTAACTGACACTATATATTGATATTTTACATAATGAGGTTTGATTGTTTCTATATTTAATTAGATAATGGGAGTACCTAAGTTTCTAGTTTAAAAGACAAAACATACTAGCTCTTGATATGTGTGGATTCATAAAAATCTAATTGAACTTTGATAAACCAAAATGGGGGATAAGAACTCTAAGAAATAAATGGAATAGTGCTTTACTGACTTTAATTTTTGGAATCCCAAAGAGGCAATAACAACAATTCTTGAAAGACACTGGATCATAATAAAAACCTGCCAAATTAGATCAATTTATATACTTGAAAGCTGTTTTAACATCAGAATTAAAGTCAGAGAGTGTGTTGCACTGGGGAAGAGATATTGCTTATATTTAGACTCAGGGTAATGACTTGTTCTCATTGTTCTGGTAAGACATAAAATCCAAGTATTAACTCTAGATTCACATACTGCTGATGAAATAGAGGGATGTTACTCTACTTTATCTGATAATAAAGGAAGAGTTTAGTTGATCTTTCATCGTCTAACTTAAACAATGGAATCGTGAAGTTGTTTTCTACAGGGAATGGAAGACTATAGGTTTTATCAAAATTGATAAACACACATTCCAAGGAAAAGAAGCTTCCACATGGAAGGCATGACTCAAGGAAACAAGGTATGGAAAGAGATAACAGTACAGTTTACAGAGAAAGCTGATACCTGCTGGATGGGGACAGCTCAACGAATCAGCTAAAGGAGGACTGATCATTCATCAGACTGGCAGATTGACAATTCTTGATGCTGAAATGAACATTTTTTTGAAGGACATATGATCAGATCTGTGGCTATAAAAGATCACCACATCAATGGTTCTTCAGAAGGACATTCAGACTGGTAAGATTGTAGAATTTATCATTGTTTCTGTTACATAATTTTTAGCTTAAACAGGAGGTGGAATAAGCAGAGAAATTTTAATCCAGCAACATGGCTGCTTTGCCAAGGGATCACATCCAAAGATATGATCTAGCTGTAATCCAAATGTGCCGCCCACCTTTAATCCTTATTTAGTAGATTGGCCAGATTCTGCTTGGATTCTAATGCTAATGTTAGTTCTACAAGATCTGATTGGCCCGGAAAGGAGAGAGTCTGCACATAGACTCAAGTGTTGCTATGTGGTCAGACCCCCAAGTTATTTCTGATTAGTGAATAAAGATGCTGACAGGCACTAGTTGGGAACAAAGGACCTAGGCAAGGTTAAAATCCTGGGGGTTCTGAGAATCACAAGAGGAGAATAAGGTGAGGAGGAAAGAGAGACATTGCCATGGTTTAGGTGAGTCATGAAACCATGGCCCTGTAGGCTGGTCAATTACAGTTAAGAGCAGCCCAGATGAAACATAAGTTCTTCAGTGTTATCAATAGGAAAGTAGAGTGTAGTAGCATAATTTGCCTAATTCTTATGCTGCTTAAGATTTATTGTAAATGTAAAAATTGTGTGTGTGTGTTTTATCCTGGGACTAAATGGTCACAAGCAGGATAGAAACCCAGGATTGGGATTAAAAATTTTGGCAACATCTCTGGTTACAACATGCTTTTAGTACATACTTTTTATTCAAAACAATGATGTATAATTGGGGAGAGACAAAACAACAAACCAAAGAAAGAGTGTACAGAATGAGCAAAATGTCATGAGAACAGGTCAGAAAAAGGGGGCTACTGAAGAGGGAGAGATTTCAGAAGAATTCAACTGTGTTCTGTTCAGAAGAGTTTAGTTTGGTTTCAATCAGCTCTGCCCAGAGAAGTTCAGTTTGTAGCATTTAGAGTCAGTCTTTCCAAGAAGAGCAACTTAGTCAGAAACTGAGAGTAGCCAATTTGAATCACTTAGCTTGGGAAGGAGTCTGAGCCAAAATACCTAAGTTGAACCAGTCAGCCACCATTTAGAAAGAGCTAAAAAGGGTGAGATTATTCAGCACTAAGTCTCAGAGGCTGAAACATCCTAGGCCTAAGTCGGCAGATAGAGGCTGGAAGTTGAAGTCTTCAAGGTGCAGGCTTGCAGAACATTGGATTGTATGGAGGACAGAAGCTTCTATGCCTATGCCTAGGCAGTTAGATAGAAATACTCTGGGCTAATCCATGTCTCTTATCTCATCACTTCATCTGAGGAAAGAAAAGCTACATTTACATTTAGAGGATGCAGAAAAACTTAGGGAATAAAGAAATTCTGTACCAAATTGAACGCATTGTCACCTTCAGTAAGTAGGGAGGGCTATGCCTAATTCTCTCAGTGGGTTGGAAGAGGAAGAGCATGTAGATTTTGTTTCCTCAAGTCAGCAACACAGTAGGAGTAGCCACATCTACTATTCTATTTGGCAATATATCATCTTAAATCAAAGGAAATATATATGTTTGTGTTTGAGACTCAATACACCAAAGAACTCAGTCCCAATAAAGGAAAGGTGTTATAATGCCCCTCACAGTATTTTCATTATGGAGATTGTATACCAGATACATATAAAACAACAAATTTAAAAATTTATGCATTAACTCTCTCTACAATACTATTATTGAATATAAAGAACAAAACTAGGTAAATCTGAAGGAAATTCTACCTTCATATTGTAAGGTAAGATGGAAACAGAACTAAAGATCATGATTAAAAACTCAGTATGTGAGGACTTCCAATGGAGTATGCATTTGATTTCCCATGACTCTTTTTGATTTGCCCAGATCATACTACTCTCACATCTTCCATGAGATAAAGTATAATATTTCTGTGAATGTAATTTGGAACAAAAGATTCTGAAAATAACTTCACCTTTCTCCCTGAACCTTCTACAAGGCTAAGAGAACTTCCTTGAGTGTAAAAATGTTGAAATCTTACAGTTCCAGGTCCTAACTATGATTCATTTAATTACTTAATATTCATTAGCTGTCAACTTTGGTGTCTGACCTAGCATTCTTATGACTAACAGGTGAAATCCTGACAAATGCATTAACTTAATTTCACTAGCTTCCATCCGTGGAAATACAAGGACATTGTTAGGTAGCATGGAAATAAATCTGCTATAAGCTTAAAAGAGGTTTGATTCATTTTAACCAGTCTTCCTAATGTTTCCAGAAAGGAACTCCAAACATAACAATTCATGGCTTTGTTTTCTCTTCTATCAGTGTAAAACTTCATCCAATTGTTACCATATTGGGACATTGAATTTGGGATAACATATATCTGTGTTCCTGGGACATGGTTACTTATATTTGGCTGCATTCTCTTTGAGGTGAGAGTTGTGGTTTGTATGGACAACTTAAAAAAAATCTCAGCACATTATAAAAACTATTTCCTTGTATTCAAATGAATGCAATGAATACATTTTGACTATGGATTTATTTGATTTCTAATTTGTGAAGATTTATACTATGGCAAAGTTTTGATGTAATTATGAGGAAAATAGTTTATTCAGTGACAATGGTTCAGTTATAAAAAATGTTCAAATTTCTAGTTATAGCCACTGAATATCATGGAGCCTTCTTCTCTAAGGTATGTTAGCAGATGTGAAATGAGTTTCCAGTGATTTGTGATTGAAAAACTGTGTTAACGATCACTTTACAGTAAACAAATATATCTATGGTCATGAATTTCCTTGAATGATTCAGACATGGCGGAAGTGGAAAAATAAATGCCCTATATAAGTTTAAAGGTGCATGTGTCATACTTAGGCATTGTTGAAATTGTTGGCTTACAGAGTTAGAGTGTAGAAGAAAAACACAGAGCTGGCACAAACCTCTTGTTGCCTCTTTAATGTCTTACTTTAAAAGTGTCCCAAGACTAGAATTAGTAGGAAGAAGAAGTCAGTCATCTGATTCACTGAACAGGATTCAGAAGGCTTCTCTAAGAAATTGTAAGCTCTTGTAGAATGCATTACAAAGAGAAACGGTGAAGTGGAAAGTGACATGCCAAGGAGATAGAGCAGTTACAAACAAAAAATGGAAAGTTGGATCCAAAGCAGAGCACCAAGGCTGTTAAGCAAGCAATCTGCCAGGAAGCAGACTTCCAGTCTTACATACCAGTTAATATGGGACCCATATGTGTTTCTTCTACCTTCCTTTAAAAACTTAAATTTTGTATCATAAGTTCTTATAAAGCTAATAATTGCCACTATAGCATAGAGAGGGTTTAGGACTCTTTGTAGGGTTCCATCTCAAAAGTGTGATATATATTTGTTGATATTAGGAACCCTTTATTAAAATAAAACAAGTTTTTTTTAGCTTCACACTGCACTAGGAGTGAATGCTTGTACTTTTTACATTATCATTGCAATGCTTATTTTTCAATGTGAAGTTTATGCAATAATAGATTTGCTTATTGTCTGATACTTAAATTCCCAAACTGAGTACATGATGGAGAACTGAATAGAATAGCAATTAATCCAAGAAACTTCTGAAATTTCTGACATTAGTATTAACAACACATCTTCTCTTTAGTACTAAACTGAGCACCTTAGCAAATGGTAATAATTGTCCCATGGAGTAACGTATTGTTCTACTGCTTTGAGAATTCACAAAATCTTTACCACATTAGAACTTTGATTTGAGTAACCTAAAATAATTTAAGGAAGATAAAACAAAGGTCTAAAATGTTTAAGCCCATTCAGTTTGCAGGATAATGTCATACTTGAATAATTAATGCTAATGGCGCTTTATGGAAAAAAAAGAGAAAAATACACAAAATATTATCATTCACTTTCATCCAGTGAAAATGTCCCCTCAGTAAGTCTTACATAAGTATTGTGTGAGTTTTTATGTAAGCAATAAAATCTAGGGTTCATTCTCTAATATATCTTAAGGTATTTTAGGAAAAACTAATTATAATTCAGAAACAATGGACCTCTATTAAAGTCTGGTAGTGTAACTGTTCCTATCTGCAGAAACCACTGTTTAGCAATCATCCATCAATCAAACATAGAAGTTTAGACTATAAAATTACTAAAAGCTAAGCTTGGTTAGGCATTTATAGTTTGGTATGGGTTGTATGACTAATAAACTTCAATGTAAACAGGATGTAGTACATATGTATGAACCTATTCTTCAAGGTTGCTGCTGTTGTCATGGTTGAGACAAAGATCAATGGAAAGTGGAAAGTAAAAGATAATATATAGCTGATATAGAGGGTTGTACCCTCCTGATTACTCACCTAAAGAGGAAAGGGCAGGAGGGATTTGCTTGAATCTAGGTTTAAAAACTTTCTACTGCAAACAATGAGATGTTTGACCTTCTGGACACACATTCAGCTTCACAAAGTCCTAAAATAAACTGTGTTTCATTTTGCATTCTGAATTTACAGTACTTTTAGTAAAAAGTTGGGATTTGGGGAATTTACTTTTTTCTTTCTTTTTTTTTTTTTTTTTTTTTTTTTTTTTTTTTTTTTTTTTTTTTTTTACTGTAGTTAGATAACTTTTCTAACCTAATGAAAGCACAGCAAAGGGTATTAATTGGCAATAAATAATTAATGTCTTATGAACTTTTCCTTTACTGTTTTATTGAATACATTTCAAGCCAAGCCCAAACTACAAGAGATAAACCTCAAACTCAATAACAAAAGCTCATGTGTAAGCCTTGATTCCATATAGTATAAAAATAGAAAAATGATGGAGAGTGGAAAGAAGGAAGGAAGGATGAATGGATGGATGAATGGATGGATGGATATGGTACATACAAAGTCATTTTATTATATTTTCAAACTGTGATATGAATAGTAATTTTTGTCAGTATATTCATAATCAGACTTCCTTATCTTCCTAGCTGACTTAATTTTTGCTAACCAAAATCCAAAGAAATGTCTAGTGACTAAAGTAAAGCAACATAGCTCTGACTGAATAATCTTTGTCATCATTTACCTATAACTGCTTTATTGTCATATTTATCAACCCAGCCTTGTGTTTTTTCTATACCTTATGAAAAAAGTGTGTTGAAAATTTTTTTCATGTCTAGGCAGCAATAAATTTCTCATTTATAAAATCATCTTCTGTCTCAACTGGGTTATCTTAATACATGACAGCAAAGTGTCACTTCTGCTTTTATTTCTTAGGTAAACATTTTAAACTCATCTTATATAAATTATTATTATATAAATCTTATTTCAAACTATACATTTTATGTCACAGCACCAAAAAAAATAATCAAGTTTTTCAATGCAGAGATATGAGTTATTAAAAATCAACATTTGAAAATAATCTTGAAAACCAACAAAATATGATGACAATGTTTTTTTTTAAGTCCAGACAGTATTTATCTGTGAAAAAAGATCTTTTTATCTTCATGCCTAACTGAACCTATTGTTAAATACTGAACTTATTCAGTGTGCAAACCAAGGTTGTTTTTATGTCTCATGCCATATCTTTTATATATTTTCTGCAAAAAATCTCACCTGAAACATCTGCATAATCCTCATGTGAGTTGAAGAAGAAGAACTGATAGAATATAAATTTAGAGTTGTGTGTTAGGGTCATCAATATAGGCCCTTTGTGATCTAGAAGTCCCTTTTGTCTGGCAATATATATGAAAATATAGTAGGCTAAGATGACTAAAGCACAGTAATTAGTAAGCACAATTTCATTATCAACAAAAATATAACCATCCAATAACTGAAATAGCATAATGTAATATATGAGTTTAAAATGTGAACTTTAGCAATTTATTTATTTACATACAGAATGATAATGATATATGAATACATTAGAATAACAAAGCATTTTTAAAATTTGGATGTAATTAGTAAGAAACATTTAAAAACTATTATTTAAACCATAACAGTCTCAATGTAGTAGGGAATCCAATTCCTATATGTGTAAATAAGTAATTTATAAAGTTTAAAATTGTTGCTTTAAATCTTATTAACTTATGATAAAACACAATAGGCAATCAATGTTGCTAATTTGTACATGAATACAATGTATTTGATCATACCACCTGTCTCCCCCAAGACAGTCTCTAGCATATCCTCTTCCCAGTATCATCCCTTTTTTGTTTTAATACACCGAGTGCAAACAGTTCTTCTCACATGTGATCCATTGATTGGAGTATAGTAAACCTACCATCAGAGATATCCCTAAAGAAGATGGACTTTTCCTCCATGTGGTCTTGGATCAACACCCATAGAACCTGTCAAGAGATAATGACATTAGTATGTATTAAATTAAAGATATGGTTTCCCATTAGTATTACCCAAGAATAGGCTCTTGTCTCCTGTTTTCTGAGGCCTAAAGGAAACAGAGTGATAATTTTATGTATCATTCCAAGGAATTATTTTCCATCACTCAGTTTACAAACATTCTTGGATGTGAGGATCTACACTATTACTAGAAACTTGACTTTACTACATCATGAATGACCAGTTACTTTGCCTTTATAGATGAAGAAATAGTTTGTATCCATATTTGCTAGCCATAATGTGTGTCTAAAACAGTAATTCTCAGTCAGGCATGTGTGACCAGACTATTGTTGTTTTTGTGCTACTGTATTTACCATCCACCATTCATCCCTCATAGGCGTGTGTGGAGCATCACTCAGGTACTGGAGGAATTTGTTTGCTTGCTTTACCAGTTCTTACCTTGTCCTATCGTTAAGCATATTAACTGATAATATATAACATGTTTGCTTAAAGTTACATCGATTTTCAAATCAAGAGTGATTTTAGACAGAGCTGACCTTAGAAGCTTCAACCTAATTTCAATTGATTCTTTTTGATTCTGTGATGCACAGCAGCTTGTCTTTCTTATTATTGTCCAAAATTACAAATGTCTCCAGAATAATAATACAATTTGCAATTTAATTATACATAATTTTGATTTTCCAAATTAATTCGTGCCATTTGTATAAAATTATATTTTCTGCCATTTTAGAGTACTGTAATTTTTTTTCATTAGATTGTGACTGCTTACTTCTTCAGAAGAGCCTGGAAGTCTAGTATTTAAAAAGAATATGAGACTAAACACTAACCATGTGAATCCATTGAGTCAATTAAAATCTCATTTAATGATTATGTATTGCTAATCACCATTTAAAGGACGAACTTCAAATTGGAAAAAAAAGAAAGATACCGTTCAAGAGCATCTTTATTTCATACCTTCTCCACCTCAGCCCCTCATATCACACAAATATTTAAGACTCCTGAAACAACACACATGAAGCTATGGAATCAAGGGTATGTTGCTAGTAAGTTATTAATTTAATACTTTTGATAAATCATTAAAATTTTAACATTTTAGTTAATTCATTCATTCTTTGTAAAATATCATGTTATTAAATTTTTACCTGAAGTTTCTGTATATTGGGGAAGGCAGTGCCCTGTCTAGATATATTATGCTATTTAACAAACAGACCAATACCAGGAGTAGGTTACTCTTTGATTCATTGTCCAAAGGGCCCCATACAATGGAAACTCTCCACCAAAATATTGCCAGTTCTGTTGGTTACCATACTCAGCTTGACAATAAGACCCTTCTGCTGAAGACACCACAGTTGTATGCAATAAAGCATAAAGAAATCTGGCTGGTATTTAACTGGAAACTTTATGCCTGTAGGCTACCATGGAGAGTGCTAGAAGGTACTCTACACACTTGAGAAAAAAAGTATTTATCAGTATCATACAGTCATGAACCCTTCTACTTACAATAGTGACTTGTCTGTGAGACATGATCCCTGGCAAAATTGGGACACAAATGATAGTGAAGTACCTAGACTTTTTTTTATTGGATTTAAGGCCTGCTGTATCTAACCTATATATAACATTGTTAATAAAACCAAGAACCTCAAACTCTATAGGCTATAGGCTCCAGAGGACAACATAATATTTTCCCGTGAAATGAACACAGTAATAAAATATCCCCTAATGACATATGGGTATACTTGTAGATTATTGTATTTCTCAGGCCTTATCACATACAATGGGACAATATTAAAAGAATAAGAGATTGTGGAGTACCTATCAATAAATGGACTACGTGGAAGACATGTACAAAGATGGCCTGAGCCAGTAATATAGTTTCAGTAGGTAATGCCATTTTATATACTTAGATATTTAAGAGGTTAAAATTCATTTGAATTCCTATAATAATAATATAAAATGAAAATAGTCCTAGTTAACATTTCATATGACTGCGAACTCAACACTCTGAACATTCTGCATATTCTGAAATGTCTTCTTAAAATACATAATGAGAAAACTTAGTTACCTTATAAGATCTAATCCAAAGGACTGATGAAAGACAGTTCACATTGAATGTGTCATCTGTAGGATGGCAATTTACAGTTTCAACATAAACTTTATGGTAAATAACTTGCAATGTCTTTTAGTAAAAAAATGCTCCATTTGAAATTATTGGCACCTTGCTGAATATAGCTACACCCTGACATAGTGAAGCTAGAGTTGAGTAGTGTCATGTTATAAATATGTAATTATGGAAATAGAGAGATCAAAAGATAATTTATTATTATTAGCATGCTTGTAGCAAAAGTGCTTTTAATGAGACTCTCTATATCAAGATACCTTTAACTTTCTTACTTAATACATGTTATAACATTTTTCTACAAAGAAATGGCTGCTCAAAAGATAATGAAACAAAATTTCCCAGATATAGGGCATTTGATTACATTAAGATTGGTTTGAATTCCACGATGAACATTCTCCAATAATTACACTTTATTCCACATACAAGTAAAATATTTGTAAATATACAAATATATCTATTTGTAAATATCCATGAGAATCAAAAGTTAGCACATAATTATTTTGCAAGCCATATTGCTCTTAATCCACTGATATTCTATCTTAGAGAAAAGTTCCTTGTATTTATTTATTTATTTATTTATTTTTGATTTTTTTATTGGATATCATACTTACATTTCAGATTGTATCTCCTTACTTAATTCTCCACACCACCCAGGAACCCCCTATCCCATCCTCATTCTTCCTGCTTCTATGAGGATGTGCCCCCACCTACTCCCAGCTCCCCACTCTCGAATCCACCCCACTAGGTGTTCAGCCTTCATGGAACCAAGGATCTCCTCTCCCACCTATGTCCAACAAGGCCATCCTCCCCTACATATACAGATAGAGTCATGGGTCCCTCCCTATTTGCTCCCAGGCTGGTGGGAGCTCTGGTTGGTTAGTATTGTTGCTCTCCACATGGGGCCACAAACACTTTCAGCTCCTTCAGTCTTCTCTTTAACTCTTTCATTGGGAACCCCTTGATCAGTTCAATGGTTAGCTATGAACATCTGTCTCTGAATATGTCAGACTCTGGCAGATCTCTAAGGAGACAGCTATATCAGGCTCTTGTCAGCATGCACTTCCTGACATCTACATCAGCTTCTACCTTTGGTGACTGCACATGGGATGGATACTCAGGTGGAATGGTCTCCAGACAGCTCCTACTTCAGTTTTTGACCCACACTTTGCCTCCATATTTGCTCCCTTGAGTATTTTGTTACTCCTTCTAAGTAGGACTGAGGCATCCACACTTGGTCTTTCTTATTCATAAGCTTCACGTGGTCCGTGAGTTGAACCTTGGCTATTTCAAGCTTTTGGGCTAATATCCACTTATCAGTGAGTACATACCATGTGTGTTCTTTTGTGATTGAGTTACCTCACTCAGGATGATAATTTCTAGTTCCATCCATTTACCTAAGAATTTCTTGAATTCATTATTTTTAATAGCTGAGTAATACTCCATTGTGTATATGTACCACATTTTTGTATCCATTCCTCTGTTGAAAGATATCTGGGTTCCTTCCAGCTTCTGGCTATTATAAATAAGGCTGCTATGAACATAGTGGAGCATGTGTCCTTGTTATATGTTGGAGCATCTTCTGGATATATGCCCAGAAGTGGAACGGCTGGGTCCTCAGGTAATGATATGTCCAATTTTGAGGAACTACCAGACTGATTTCCAGAGTGTTTGTACCTGCTTGCCATCCCACCAACAATGGAGGAGTGTTCCTGTTTCTCCACATCCTTGCCAACATCTACTATCAGCTGAGTTTTGATCTTAGCCATTCTGACTTGTGTGAGGTGGTATCTCAGGGTTGTTTTGATTTGCATTTCCCTGAAGACTTCCATGTTCATGGGTTGGCAGGATTAATTTAGTAAAAATGGCCATCTTGCCAAAAGCAATCTACAGATTCAATGCAATCCCCATCAAAATTCCAAATCAATTCTCTATAGAGATAGAAAAAGCAATTTGCAAATTCATTTAGAATAACAAAAAACCCAAGATAGTGAAAACTATTCTCAACAATAAAAGAACTTCTGGGGAAATCACCATCTCTGATGTCAAACTGTACTACAGAGTAATAGTGATAAAAACTGCATGATTTTGGTACAGAGATAGGCAGGAAGATCAATGGGATAGAATTGAAGATCCAGAAATGAACCCACACACCTATGATCACTTGATATTTGACAAAGGAGCTAAAACCATCCAGTGGATAAAAGACAGCATTTTCAACAAATGATGCTGATTCAACTGGAGGTTAGCATGTATAAGAATGCAAATCAATCCATTCTTATCTCCTTGAACAAAGCTAAAGTCCAAGTGGATAAAGGAGCTTCACTTAAAACCAGATACACTGAAACTAATAGAAGAGAAGGTGAGAAAGAACCTTGAATATTTGGGCCCAGGGGAAAAGTTCCTGAACAGAACACCAATGGCTTATGCTCTAAGATCAAGAATTGACAAATGGTACCTCATAAAATTGCAAAGCTTCTGTCAGGCAAACGACACTGTCAATAGGACAAAATGGTAACCAATAGATTGGGAAAAGATCATTACCAATCCTAGATCCGATAGAGGGCTAATATCCAATATATACAAAGAACTCAAGAAATTAGACTCCAGACAACCAAATAACCCTATTAAAAATGAGGTACAGAGCTAAACAAAGAATTTTCAACTGAGGAAACTCGAATATCTAAGAAGCACTGTAAGGCATGCTCAACATCCTTAGTCATCAGGGAAATGAAATCCTTGTATTTATTAAGTTACCAACAAGAATAAAAAAGATTTCAATTACTGAGAAAATCAGAAGGAACTAGGAGAAAATCTTATTAATAAATTTGAATAAATAACAACTGATTTTTAATACTAATTACAAAACGAACCATTTGCATAAAATTTTAAAGCCAAGGAAATAGAGTTACCCATGTAGAATGATTTTAAATTAAATAAAATACATTTATATATAGTGTAAATTACAAACACTGTATAACATTTCTTTCTTTCTTTTTTTTTGGATTTTGCCCTTAATGCAAATGTGTATAGTCAAATTGTTTATAGAAAAGGCACTTTACATATACATCATTTTAATTTTACATTCCTCTCATAGCTCACCATAACTCTATGAAAGTAATGCTTTTGCACCCTGAACTGAGATAAAGAGCTTCTTTTAAAAGAACAGCTTCTTTTAAAAAGGTAGGAAAGTGGAAGAGCTGCATGAAGATAGATGTTATGGACCATCCAGAACATGAGCAGTCTCCCACCTTTTAAGCCACTGTAGCTGGAGAATTTTAAAAAACTGTTCATGGCTCAGCTAGTTCCTGAGCCTCTGCCTTTGCTGCCTGCTCCATGGACTCCATGGCTCCAATCATGATCCTTGTTTCAACTCTGCCCCCCTCAATGCTCTGCTAAGTCTCAGTCAGTATCCACCATGCTCACAGTGTCTGATAGAATGAAGATTCTTAAGGTTTAAAGATTATGCAATGGATTTATATATATTATCAAATATACATGTGTTCAACACACAAGATGCCCACACAATTAGAATTGTTACCTAATATCTAACCTTTTGATATGTTTAATTACTCAGGACTATTCTAGACCCATACTTCTTCCTGTCTTCCTCCATGTTGCTTCTCCTCCTCCTTCCCTCTCCTTCCCTGATTCCTTCTTTCAACACTTCATTCCACCCACCTCTTCTACTTCCCAATCAACAAGGTCCACTGCAACTACAATAGGCAGGAAAGGTCCTGCAACAAGCCACAACCTTGCTACTTCAAATATTAGCACCTTCACATTTAGAATAATTATAATAGAAAATAGAGTTTTCATGGCTATGATACATTTATCTAGAGATTTCCTTAAGACAAAGTTGACCAGACTGGTCACTGTCTTTATTAGAACATGAAATGCAAGTTAGAGAACACAAATAATTTAAGATGTCTGAAAAACTGTGCCCAAGGGAGAATCATGAATGAAGACAAAGTGAAATAATCAAGACATAACCTCAGATAAAATATTTACCATTTTTAAACCCAGTTAGGTTGAATACCCCTTTAATCCTAGAACTTGAGAGGCAACGACAGGCAGATATATATCGTTGAGTTCAAAGGCAATCTGGTTCACAGAGTGAGTACCAGAAGAATCAGGGCTACAGAGAGAGATCATGTATGAAAATATAAAATACTTGACCATTTTTAGTTATAAGTATGTAGGCATAAATTATAAAACAGATAAGTTAGAAAGTACAACATTTTGATATGTAAATTCAATAAAGGAATTTTTAAATTTAGATAAACTTATCAAACACCACAAATATGGATCTTTTCTTTGTGATCAAAACATAGACAAATATTTAATTTACTATTCAAAAAACAATATATTATTTTTATAGTTATAAAAAATTATAATGTATAGTGCCAGAACTGTGAAACAAAATTCAAAGCATGCTTCTGATTTCTTTTTTTTAGATATTTTATATACATTTCAAATGCTATCACTTTTCCCCCATTACACCCCACCCAGAAACTTCTCTCCCATCCCCTTCTTCCTACTTATAGAAGGATGTGCCCCCACCTCATCCTACACACTCCCACCTCCCTGCCTTTGAGTTCCCCCACACTGGGGCATCCAGCCTTCACATGACCAAGGACTTCCTCACCCACCTATGCTGAACAAGGCCATCCTTCCCTACATATACAGGGGGAGCCATGGGTTCCTCCCTATGTGCTCCAAGGCTGGTGATTTAGGCTCTGGGACCTCTTGTGGGTTGGTATTGTTGTTCTTCCCATGAGGAAAATCCTTCAGCTCCTTTAGTCTTCTAACATCTCCTTTGGAAACCCCCAAAACAGTTCAATGGTTAGCTGTGAGCATCCCCATCTGTATATGTCAGGCTTTGGCAGAACCTCTAAGGAGACAGTTATAACAGGCTCCTGTAACCATGCACTTCCTGGCATCCACATCAGCATCTGCCTTTGGTGACTGCACATGGTATGGATACGCAGGTGGAACAGTCTCTGGATGGCCCATCTTTCAGTTTCTGTCCCACACTTTGTCTCCATATTTGCTCCCATCAGTATTTTGTTACTCCTTCTAAAAAAGACTGAAGCACCTACACTTGGTCATCCTTCTTCATGAGCTTCTTGTGGTCTGTGAGTTGTATCTTGGGAACTGCGAACTTTTGGGCTAATATCCACTTATCAGTGAATGCATACCATTTGTATTCTTTTGTGATTGGGTTACCTTATTCAGGATGATATTTTCTAGTTCCATACAGCTTCACCTCTCCTGGGCATATACCCAGGAGATGGTGTACATGTAATAAGGACAAATGCTCCACTATGTTCAAAACATCATTATATATAATAGCCAGATGCTGGAAAGAACCCAGATGTCCTTCAACAGAGGAAATTGAAAAATTTATCTTTTTATATTATATATTGCAGTAAAAGGAGGTAGTGAACACCTTTAAATTTTATATAAAGGATTACATGATTGAGTATCTGAATTTTGCAATTCAATTAATTATACATGTTAAGTATCATAAACATTTTTAAGATTGCAAGATAATGGTTGGAAAATATTAATATTACATTCAATGTTCAGTTTTTTTCATATCATTTATTTTTACTTCTGACAGCAGTTTTCCCTCCTTCTTCTCCTCCCAGTACCTCGTTCCCATTCCCTCCTTCCACTCTTCCAGTTCTCTTCAGCAAACAGCCACCCTTCCATGGATTGCAACCAGCCATGGCCCCTGAAGTTGCAATAAGACTAGGCACATCCTCTTATATTATGGCTAGAGGAGGCAACTCAGTTGGGAGGAAGGATCACAACGACAAGCGGCAGAGTCAGAGGCAGCTCTTGGTTCTATTGTTAAGAGTCCCACAAGAAGACTAAGCTACATAACTGTAATGTATCTGTGGAGGGCCTAGGTCAGTCTTATATAGGCTCCCTGATTGGTGGTTTACTCTGTGTGCCCCTATGGGCTCAGGTTAGCTTGTTTTGTGGGTGTAGTGTCCTTGAAGCTTTGACCCTTACAATACTTCAGATCCATCTTTTGCAGGATTCCACAGGCTCCCCCTAATAATTGGCCTTGGAACTCTCCATCTGTTTCAGTCATTTTCTGAGTGAAGCCTGTCTGAAGACAATTGATCTAAAGGACAATCTATGAGCATAGAACAGTATCGTTATGAATTATTCTATTTTTGTTGGTTTGGGTGTTTGTTTGTTTGCTTGTTTTGTCATTTATATTTGGTTCTATCCTAGGTCTCTGGACTATCCACACTGTCTCCTGGCCCTCCTGGCCTGTCAAGGCTGGCCTTCTACTCTTGGCATGGATATCAACCTGGACCAGTCATTGGTTCAACACTCCCTCAGTTAAACTCTTTTGCCCCATCCTTACTCCTGCACATTTTATAGGCAGGACAAATTGCACATGGAAGGTTTTATACTTGGGTTGGTGTCTGGTGCCATAATCCCTCCACTGGAAGTCTTACATGCTTACAGAAGATGTCTGGTTCAAGCTACATGTCCTCCTTCCTAGAAGTCTTAGCAAAGAGCATCTTCATCAATTCCTAGGAGTTTCTATTGTCTTAGGTTTCTAGCTCATACACAAGATGTCTGTGATTTCAGTTGTCTCTTCCAGTTCTCTCCTTCTCTGTCCTTCCCTCTCCTGATCCCTCTGTTCCTATCCCCACCTCCACCCAGTTCAGACATGTCTCTCTTGTGTTCCCTTCTCAGTGAGATTCAAACATCTGTCCTTGGGCCCTCCTTGTTATTTAGCATCTTTGGGTTTGTGAGTTGTAGCATGATTATCATGCACTTTGTAGCTAATCTGCATTTATAAGTGAGAACATACCATGGTTGTCTTTCTGGTTCTGGGTTACCTCTCTAAGGTTGATCTTTACAAGTTCCATGCATTTGCCTGCAAATTTCATTGTTTTAAGTAGCTGAGTTGTAGTCCATTGTGTAAATGTACATTTTATTATCCATTCTTTGATTGACGGACATCTATGTTGTTTCCAGTTTCTGGCTATCACAAGTAAACTGCTATGAACATAACATTGTTGAGCAAGTGTCTTTTTGATGTATTCCTTTATGTATATGCACATGAGTTACTGGTATAGCTGAGTCTTGAGGTAGAATAATTTTTACTTTTCTGACAAATAGTCAAATTTATGTTCTTTTGTTTATTTGTTTGTTTGATTGATTGGTTGGTTTTGGTTTTGTTTTTTGTGGTTTTTTTTGGCTGTTTATCTGAAGATGTGTGAATGAAGAAGTCTTCCCCTCTAGTTATTCATTGTGGTACAATAATACTGGGATGAGGGAGAACGGAAACAATTAAAGAAAACACAAATGTGAATAAGCTATCAAACAAAAGTATATCTAATTGGCGATCTTACTGATGGGATTGATAAGCAACAGTTTCACAAAAATGTTGTATTTTCTAGACAATTATACAAATATTTTAGTAAAGATGTATGGTAATTCATAATTTTATTAGAAAGTCTTATTAGAAATGGCTAATATTCTAAACTTGGTTAGATTTTATTAAGGTACAGAAACAGAAACAAAACAGAGACACAGTGAAACTAACAGGAGTTAAGTTATGAACCAAATGGATTTAATGGATATCTATAGAATATTTCATCCTAAAACAAAAAATAAAAATATATACCTTTTTCTCAGCACTTCATGGTACCTCCTCCAAAATAGAACATATAATTGATCACAAAACAGGCCTAAACAAATACAAAGAGACTGAAATAATCCAATTCCTATCAGGTAACAACTAAGGCTGGTCTTCAATACTAACTAAACAATGGAAAGTCCACACACATGTGGAAACTGAACAATGCTCTACACAATGATAACTTGATCAAAGAAAAAATCAAGAAAGAAATTAAAGACACTTTAGAATTTAATAAAAAATGAAGGCTCTTCATACCAAAACTATGGGACACAATGAAAGCAGTGCTAAGAGGAAAACTCATAGCTAGCTCTAAGTGCCTAAAAAAAGAAACTGGAGAAAGCATACTCTAGCAACTTGACAGCACTTCTGAAAGCTCTAGAATAAAAAGAAGCAAATACACCCAGGATGAGTAGATGACAGGAAAAAATCAAACTTAGGGCAGAAATCAACCAAGTAGAAAGAAAAAAAAAACTATACAAAGTAACAAAACCAGGAGTTGGTTCTTTGAGAAAATCAACAAGATAGATAAACACTTAGCTAGACTAACCAGAGGGCACAGAGTCAGTATACAAATTAATAAAATCAGAACTGAAAATGGAGACAAAACAACAGAAAATGAGAAAATTTAAAACAACATCAGCTCCTACTACAAAAGATTATACTCAACAAAACTAGAAAATTTGGCTGAAAGGGACAATTTTCTAGACAGATATCAGGTAGCAACATTAAATCAAAAGGAGATAAACAATCTAAACAGTCCCCAAACCCCTAAAGAAATAGCAGCAGTCATTAAAAGTCAAGTCTCTTCACAAAAAAAATAAAAAAATAAATAAATAAAAAATAAATAAATAAAAAATTAATTAAATAAATAAATAAATAACCCACAGGACCAGATGGTTTTAGTGTAGAATTCTATCAGATTGTCAAGGAAGACCTAATACCAATTCTCTTCAAACTATTCCACAAAATAGAAACAGAAGGAATACTACCCAATTCGTTCTATGAAGCCACAATTACACTCATCCTAAACCACACAAAGACACAACAAAGGAAGAGAACTTCAGGCAAATCTCCCTTAAAAATATTAATGCAAAACTACTCAATAAAATTCTTGCACACTGGATCCAAGAACACATCAAAACAATCATCCATCATGATTAAGTAGGAATTATCCAAGGAATGCAAGGATGATTCAATATACAGAAATCTATCAATGTAATCCACTATGAACACAAACTCAAAGAAAAAACCACATGATCATTTCACTAGATACTGAGAAAGCATTTGACAAATTTCAACATCCCTTCATGGTAAAAAGTCCTGGAAAGAGCAGGAATTCAAGGTCCATACCTAAACATAGAAAAGCAATATACAGCAAGCCAGTAGCCAACATCAAAGTAAATGGAAAGAAACTTGAAACAATCCCACTAAGATCAGGGACTAGACAAGGCTGTCCACTCTCACCCTACGTATTCAATATAGTACTGGAAGTCTTAGCCAGAGCAATTAGACAACAAAAGGAAGTCAAAGGGAAACAAATAGGAGAGAAGGAAGTCAAAATTCCACTATTTGCAGATGATATGATAGTATACTTAAGTGACACCCCCCCAACAAACTTCCACCAGAGAACTCCTAAACCTGATAAACAACTTCAGCAAAGGGGCTGGATATAAAATTAACTGAAACAAATCATTAGCCTTCCTCTACTCAAAGGATAAACAGGATGAAAAAGAAATTAGAGAAATGACACCCTTTACAATAGTCAAAAATAATATATAAATTATCTAGGTGTGAATCTAACCAAACAAGTGAAAGATGTGTATGACAAGAACTTCAAGTCTTTGAAGAAAGAAATTGAAGAAGATCTCAGAAGATGGAAAGATATCCCATGCTCCTGGATTGGCAGAATTAATATATGAAAACCTGCCATCTTGCCAAAAGTAATCTACAGATTCAATGTAATCCCCATCAAAATTCCAACTCAATTCTTCCTAGATATAGAAAGAGTAATTTGCTAATTCATTTGGAATAACAAAAAACCCAGGATAGTGAAAACTATCCTCAACAACAAAAGAATTTCTGGGGGAATCATCATCACTGACCTAAAGCTGTACTAAGAGCAATAGTGACAAAAACTGCATGGTATTGTTCAGAGACAGGCAGGAAGATCAATGGAATGGTACTGAACACACAAAAATGAACCCACACACCTATGTTCACTGGATCTTTGAAAAAGTGAAATTTAAAATTGTCCAGTGGAAAAAGTACAGCATTTTCAACAAATGGTGCTGGTTCAACTCGAGGACAGCATGTAGAAGGATGCAAATCAATCTACTTTTATCTTCTTGTACAAAGCTCAAGTCCAAGTGGATAAAAGACCTTCAAATAAAACCAGATACACTGAAACTAATAGAAGAGAAGGTGGGAAAGAACCTTGAATATTTGGGCCCAGGGGAAAAGTTCCTGAACAGAACACCAATGGCTTATGCTCTAAGAACAAGAATTGACAAATGGGACCTTATAAAATTGCAAAGCTTCTGTAAAGCAAAGGACACTGTCAATAGGACAAAACAATAACCAACAGATTGGGAAAAGATCTTTACCAGTCCTATATCTGATAGGGAGCTAATATCCAATATGTACAAAGAATTCAAGAAATTAGACTTGAGACAACCAAATAATCCTATTAATAAGTGGGGTACAGAGCTAAACAAAGAATTCTCAACTGACAAAAGTTGAATGGCCAAGAAGCACCTAAAGAAATGTTCAACATCCTTAGTCATCAGGGAAATGCAAATCAAAACAACCCTGAGATTCCACCTCACACCAGTCAGAATGGCTGAAATAAAAAACTCAGGTGATAGCAGATGCAGGTGAGGATGTGGAGAAAGAAGAACACTCCTCTATTGTTGGTGGGATTGCAAACTTTTCCAATCACTCTGGAAATTAGTGTAGTGGTTCCTCAAAAAATTGGACATATGATTACCTGAGGACTCAGCTATACCACTCCTGGGCATATACCCAGAAGATGCTCCAACATATAACAAGGACATATGCTCCACTATGTTCATAGCAGCCTTACTTATAAATCCCAGAAGTCCTTCAACAGAGAAATAAATATAGAAAATGTGATATATTTACATAATGAAGTACTACTCACTTATTAAAAAACAACAAATTCATGAAATTCTTAGGCAAATGAATGGAACTAGAAAATAACATTTTTAGTAAGGTATTCCAACCACAAAAGAACACAAATGGTATGTACTCACTGATAAGCGGATATTAGCCAAGAGCTTGCAATATCCATGATAGAACTCATAGACCACATGAATCTCATGAAGAAAGAAGACCAAAGTGTGGGTGCTTCTGTCCTTCTTAGAAGGATTAACAAAATACTCATGGACACAAATTTGGTAACAGAGTAGGGGACAGAAACTGAACGATGTTCAGTCTGGAAACTGGTCCACCTAGGTATCTATCCCATGTGCAGTCAACAAAGGCAGATGATGATGTGGATGACAGGAAGTGCATGGGGACTGGCACCTGATACAGCTGTCTACTTAGAGCCACTGCCAGAGCCTGGCATATACAGATGGGGATGCTGAAGGAGCTGAAGGGGTTTGTGGCCCCATGGGGAGAGAAACAATCCCAACCAACCAGAGCTCCCAGGGTCTAAACCACCAGCCTGGGAGCACACAGTGAGGGACCATAGTTCCAGGTGCATATGTAGGGGAGGATGGACTTGTCAGGCATATGTGGAAGATAAGGTCCTAGGTCCAGTGAAGGCTGGATGCCCCAGTGTGGGGGAATCTAAGGGCAGGGACGTGGGGACACATCCTCAAAGAAGCCAGAGGAGGGGAGATGGGATATAGTTGTCTTGAGGGAGAAATGCAGAAAGAGAATAACATCTGAAATGTACATAAATAAAATATCTAATAAAACATAGCAAAACAAATAAAAGTAAAAAGCGGGATAGGTAACAAAAAGGAGCATTTGCATTTGGAAATATAATAGGATATTATATATATAAAGGTAAGTATGCATTCATAAAATGGGGAATAATGTTTCCCAAAAGTTATTATTTCTTCTGCCACTTTTTATAAAACGTGTTCTTGCTTCCATTATTTTCTTCATTTCTTTCAACCAGTTTTGTTTGCACATTCCTTTTTTTTTTCAGTTTTGGAAAACTCAATCTTTCATTCTTATAAATTATCTAAAATTAATTTACGAATAATTGAAGCACTAGTTATCTTTTAACATTGGGTATGGAGATGTTAAATAACATTTCATGTAGTAGCCCAAGATTTAAGTAATAGCACTTATATGATACTCATTTATAGACAATATAAGTAGAATCAGTAACTAAACACGATTCCTATATTTTTTATATATTATTTATTATATTTCAGTGATAGTCTTCACATTTCAGTGTGATTACTGTTGACATCATTAAATTCTAATAAAATGTGATCTTTTATGGGAGCTGTTTTCTAAACTCAATTGTGCCCACATAATGGAAGGGATTCAAATACATTTCCGAAGCTCTTGTTAAATTTAGTAAACATGTCTCTTTCTCACTATTCATGTCTTCAATTTGTTTTCTAGGTTAATAAAGTATTAATTATACTGATGTGTTATTCAGACCATATAACACATTAAAGTACCTCAGTTTCTCAGGTTAGAGTCCTTCCATGAAACATACTACCATGCCTTTTATGGATTGTTTTATAATTGTTTTTTGTTTTTTGTTTTTTGTTTTTTTGGTGGAGCTAGATTAGGCATATCTTATTAACACTATGCATAATAATACTAGCTAAAATACTTTAAGAGTAAGTACTTATTCTTGGATCAAAAAAGTATTTTATCTTCTCATAACATTAGGAATAAAATGTGATTATTTCACCTCACATAAATGGCTTATTGTTTGTATTGGATTTTCTTGCTGGCAAAAATTGCCTTCAGCCATGGCAGCAGGGAGATGAGCCTTCTGATGCCAGCTTCTGTCATTATGCTTTCTAGAGACTTTGGTAGCATACTCTAGCAATCAACCCAGCTATGCAGCATCATTTCGGTAAATTTCAAAACAGAATAACTCACATTTTTAAAAAAAGGCAAAAGAATGGAACAAAAAGCAAATAAAGTAATAATGTCTTGAAGCATTTGCCAAGGGCTAGGCTATGTATACTGTGAAGAAAATGAAAACAATAGGTTTAGAGTCCTATTAGAGAGCAATACAGTATTTGTTGTATTTTTGCCAAGAATCGTCTTGAATTCAGTCCAAATGCCTCCTAAGCTTACAGCACTGAAGTTGGACAAAAGTATTCTGGCAAATGTTCCTTTCAGGATTAAGAAAAAGTAGTCATTAGCTGTCTTTTATCGTAGGGAAGTAGAAAACATTAGTCAAAACCAGATAGACTCAAAATTTGGAAAATTAATTCACCTAGTATTTGTTTGAAATAGAAACAAGAACAAATAAAATTTAAGTTAAAAAACACTTAAAATCAGTCTTGTGGAGAATAAAATAATATGAATTAGGATGTTACTGTCTTCTATTATCATAGAAATATTTTAAGGGAAACCAATTGATAGAAATCAAATTTGAGTACCATGAGAGTTCATTTTTCTTTCCTTTTCTGCACTTCATAGAGACTCAGATATTCCTTAGAGATGCAGTTTGCAATGTGTTGGGACATTCTATATCCAGGGAATTCAGGGTGCAGCCTGTATTATTGGAACAAAATTTGGCCATATTCTCTTAGTGTAATTTAAACTTATAAAGTTCAGTCTAGAATTAGAATTCACCACTTAGAGTGTCACTGGTAACAAGTTGAAACTTCTAGCTAGATGGCTGCACTTTTAGCCTGAAACACAGAATACAAAGACCTTCTGTCTTGTGGAATGATAGAAGTTTATGACTTGAAGACATCCCTTTAAGGTAGTTGCTTATAAATAATTCATCACTATTAACCTCATACATGATAATAATAATACAGTTGTATCAGCCATTGCACAAAAGGGTAATGCATTCTTTACTCATTTTATATTAAGAGAATAATTTATCCTTCCACCCATAAAGCACAGTTTCTATACTTTCTACTAAACTGTGAAGAACTTCTGTTGAGCTCCTTGCATATTGCAAAATTCAGCAGCAATACCAAATAAATAAATAAATAAATAAATAAATTAGCAACATATTTGTTTCGGTTTAATAAATTCTCAAATAAATGTCCTGGTGACATCTTATGCAGATGTATACAGAAACACAAAATCTATGTCATTGCTATGGAGGCATTGTTGAGTGCCAGATGAATGGTTTACTATGTAGGTCGTGGGACTCACTCCAGTATGCATGGATTGCTCATATATTCCTCATCTACCTGTCATATTTACATATTTCATTGATGGGTCAATAATACCAATAAGTAGTTACTGAATATTCAGTTATTACAGATTATATTATAATTTATGAAAGGCTATCTAACATTGCAAGACAATATGTTTTCTCATTTATAGATAATAATTATGCCTCCTTATAGTAAGCAATCATGATAAAGTCCACATCCAAGTAACTAAAAGGAGCTTTATGAATTTTTGCTTTAAAATTCTCTCTCAAAAATTGCAAGAGAATAAAAATTATAGTTACATGTGAACTGAGAACATAGATGATAAAAATAATCATATATATCTCACCAACCTCCTCATTCTTGCTTTTTCCAGAATTTGGCCAAAACTATAGCATGTCCCACATTTGTTCCACATCTGGTACCTTGTTCAAATCTTGCCTTCCTCATGGTATATCCCCTGAAAGCTTCACAGACCAGCCCCACTTCAACCACCATTTTCTACAGGACCAGAATGCATTAAAAAATTGCATGGTACTAGTATCAAAAAACATGTTGATCATGGAAACCAAACTGAACACCGTGATGGTTTGTGTGTGCTTGACCCAGAGAGTGGCACTGTTGAGATGTGTGGACTTGTTGGAGTAGGTGTGACCTTGTGCGAGGAATTGTGACACTGTGGTAGGCTTTGAGAGCCTTCTCCTCGTTGCCTGCAAGACAGTCTCTCCTTCTTGCATTTGGAAAAAAGATGCAGAAGTCTCAGTTTCTTCTCCGACACCATGTGCCTGTGTGCTGCCATGCTTCCTGCTGTGATGATAATAGACTAAACCTCTGACACTGTAAGCCAGCCCCAAATGAATTTTTGTCTTTGTAAGAGTTGCCTTGTTCATGTCTTTTCATAGCAATAAAAACCATAAGACAGAAGTTGGTATTAGGGGCTGGGGTACTGTTGTGATAGGTATGACCATGCTTTTGAGGAATATGGACTTTGGTACACTGGACTATTGCTGTGATAGGTCTGACCATGTTTTCCTTTGGAGGACAGTGAATTTTGAGACTTTAGATTGAAAAGCCATGGAACACTTTAAGTGAGATTTAATTGGTCATTCCTGTAGAGATATGGAAGACATTGTTTCTAAAGATGATTTGACCTTTGAGGAATGTTCTTATGATGTTTTGGTGAAGAATGTTGCTGCTTTTGGCCCTTGTCTGAAGAGTCTACATGGGGCTAAGTTAAAGAGAGTTCGATTAATTGCACTGATCAAGGATGTCTGAGAAAAACTCAGCATAGATTCTGTCCTCTGGATTACTTTCAGGAAAAGTGTTTTCATACAGCATAACAAGCTTAGGAAAAAAAAACACAAAATGTATGATTCAAGTAATAAAAGGGCATCAGTAAGCGAAATAGAGCTAAATCCTGTGTTTGAGGAGATAAACAGATAAAGGGAGACCTCAGGGCAAGATTCAAACTAGCTAAGCTTATTGTTTATGTGCTTGCAGTTGAACAAGGATAGTTATTTTAGGCATTATTACTATTGGTATCTGAAATGTAAATAAATAAAATATCCTTTAATAATAACAAAAAACCCAGAGTGCATAGTGATGATAGATAGATGATAGATAGATAGATAGATAGATAGATAGATAGATAGATAGATAGATAGTGCAGCCTTATTTGCAGCTGATGACTTAGGGCTGAACATTTCATGCAAAGTACTTGAGGTTTGGCACCATGAAGAGAGCCTATGAGAAGCTATTGGTGAAGCCTCCTTGCAGAGGAAGATTCCAACAAGCTGGAGATGCTTGTACTATGTGATAACCATCAATCAAGAATAGCAGCAGCAGTATTGGAGTAATAGAAGCTGAAAAAAGTTGGACATCAGACATGGAGATCAGGAGTTTGGAGTTTGCTGGGGTTTGGTCTTGCTTTGGTCTAGTATTTCCTTACTATCATGTTTTCCAATGGTAATATATATTGTGCTATGATATATTGGAAGTACATAATCTATTTTTTGATTTTGATTTCATAAGGAATTACAGTTAAGTGATTGGATGAATATCAGAAGAGACTTTGAACTTTGGAATTTTAGAATTGTTAGTCTACTATAGACAATAGAGACTTTTGAAAGTTGTAATAAATGTATTTTTCATTACGCTATGGCTAGGTATAATCCACATAGACTCAGGTGTTTTAACAAGGTGGCCAGGGAGCAAAATATACTTGGTCCAAGGTGTGACAACATTGGGAGTTGTGGCCTTGCTGAAATATGTGTGACCTTGTGGGAGGAATTGTGACACTCTGGTAGGCTTTGAGAGCCTCCTTCTAGCTGCCTAGAAGACAGTCTCTCCTGGTTGACTTGGAATTGAGATCCAGAACTCTCAGTTCCTTCTCCAGCACCATGTCTTCCAGCATGCTGCCATGCTTCCTCCTGTGATGATAATTGACTAAATCTCTAAACTATAAGCCAGCACGAAATAAATGTTTGCCTTTATAAGAGTTGCCTTGCTCATTGTCTTAGTTTGAGTTTACTGCTGTGAACAGACACCAATATTCAGTCAAATCTTTGTTTTTGTTTGTTCTTTTTCTAAAAGAGTGTCAGTTTAATTTTTTTAAGTATATAGTTACATGTTAACATGATAGCAAAGAAATTTATATTGGGTCACCGCTCTCAAAGTGTAAAGTTGAGGTATTCCATTGGTTGATGGCATTTTTGTTGTCATAATTCCAGGACACTTCAGCACAAGATGGTTAACAAGATTACTGTGGACACATTTGTGTTTATGTTCTTCTTTAGTAACACACACACACACACTATATATATATATATATATATATATATA
>JANHMN010000001.1:251110921-251133294 GCA_030674055.1 Rhabdomys pumilio | reverse complement strand
ATATATATATATATATATATATATATATATATATATATATGGAACTTTAGAAGTTGTACTAAACATATTTTCATTATCCTATGCATAGGTATAGTGCATATACACACACACACACTCACACACTCACACACATATATGAAATTAACAAACCAGACAATTCAATTAAAAAGAGGTATAGCTCTAAACAGAGAATTCTTAAGAGAGAAGAAGCAAGCTAAGACTGAAGAGCATTAACTAACCAAATGGTAGATAGAATAGTTTTAATGGGTTTAATAAGTTACAAGTTAGTCAGGGAGTCAGCCAAAGGTTATGGACTAGGCATTTAATAATAAATAATTTGTCTCAGAGTCATTGCCATTGATGACTACATGGCTGGGAGGGAAAAAAAACAGATTTTTTTTTAATTTAACAGAGCAATTGCAGAGAGCCACAGACAAACATTATTAGACAGAGAAAAGAGTCAAAACTGAAGATACTCACAGGGTCACTCCCTTTTGTTTCTGGGGAACTCAAAAATTTTTCCCCTTATGGAAACCAAAGAAGGGGAGAAAAAAAAGTATAAAAGCTAGGTTGTCAAACACAGCAAGAGAAAGCGGCCCACAAAATCAACTAGGTAGGGCACATAGGGGTTTCACAGAGACTGAAGGGGACATCATGGAGCCTGCATAGGTCAGCACTAGGTCCTCTGCTTACCTGCTGTGGTGGTTTAGCTTGGTGTGTCTGTGGGATTTCTAACAATGTGGGAGGGGATATCTCTGACTCTTTTGCCTGCTCTTGTGACTCTCCAATGAGTTGCTTTCAGAAGCTTTATTGTGAATATTTGTGCATTTGTCTTGTTGCAAACTTTTATTTGGCATCTGGTTGATATATCATCAGGAAGCCTGCTCTTTTCTGAAGGAAAATGTAGGAGGAGTGGATCTTGGGGAGAAGGGAGATAGGGGAGAGCTGGGAGAGGTGGAGGGGAGGTTAAAGGTGGGATGTATTGTATGAGAGAATAATAAATATAAAAATAAGATACTTAAAAATATCTGGGGAATATGTGTCTTTACTATCTGCTCTCAAGGGAGGAGGAGTTTAATAACATTATTTATCAATCTGAAAGGCCTTGTGTCCTATAATATCAACTGTGTATGTTTCAGAGTACTTACACTAGCCAATCAAAATGATCACGAACATACCTGATTGGTTGATAAGATTAAAAATTTTTTTGTTTTTGATTTTGTTGTTATTGCTCTTTTCTTTTTAGAGTTTTTTGAAATAATTGGGAATGCAATTTCTTTGCCTATGTACAATTTTTTTTTCTGACAGACTGCACATTCAAGAATGGTTAAGGGATACAGCAGTTCAGATGAATAAATGTGATTTACTCAGTTTGTCCTTGTTATACTTTCTAGTGGAGTTTAAATTACTGTTTTTTACTGGAAGTGTATTTTGAGCCTACCTTATTCTCCCATGGCTACTGAACTGCCAATAACTGCAGACTGTGTGCTGGACTCTATTGATTTTGTTTTGACCAATTACATATTCTAAATTCATACTGACCTTTAGATTTATTTCTTCGTGTATTTGTTCAATTGCTAATGGTGCAGTTACAAGCCAGAGTAATATGGTTTATTGATGTTCATCATAAATTTCAGTATCTGGAAAAGTAAGCCTTTTCATAATTATATATTATAGTTTAGATTTGGTTTAAAAAGATTTAAAGTTTAGATAATACCTCCCAAATCAAGAGGTAAACCTGACATCTATCTTATAAGCCTATACCGAAAGACTTATTAGCTTATCTTAAGTTTGAACTGAATCCAAGATCATTTGATACTTTTTAGATTATAAATCTTTTTAGCCATTTTTAACTGTTCAAATCTCTTTATTTCTGTATGAAATATAAATGCAAATACAGTCTAACATTAATTTTATATAGTTACTATAAAATACTGCATGATTTACTAATACATATGTCCAATTTTCTACTCAGGATGCAAAGTAATCATTTATTATATTCATTGAATTATTTTATATGTCACAGAGTGATTTTGCAAAGTAATTTTACTTGTGAACTTCTGCATACTTAACTGCATCTATTTGTCAGTGTCCCAGTAATTGCACAATTTTTTCAACAAATGTTTGAAATTACAATATTCTAAATCATACAGTATATTAGAAAACATATTCTTTATATGGTTTATTTTTATTAAGTTATTCTACATAAATGGTTTTATGTCTCTCAGATTTTAAAAAACACACATCTTTCAACTATCATGAGACATTTCTAACAATGAGAAATTATAGATGAAAATAAAGGGCACTTTTATTTTTGAAACAAGTTCTATTATCTATTGTGTAGCTCTGGCTGTCCTGGTAGTCAACTTTCTATTTAGAGTATGCTGACCTTGAACTCACAGAGATCTACCTGCCTCTGTCTCCAAGGTACTGGAATTAAAGATGTGAACCCCCAAAACTAGCATAAAGGGCATTCTCTTAAAAGAATGAGGTGCAATGAAACAAAACGGACTCATATACATATTTAAAATTACATCGTTTAAAATCCTGTAATTCTTATATTACATTATGCTTTTCCAAAGGTCCAAAGTGTCTTCTTTGTTGTAATGTCTAATTATTTTGAAGAATGGTCTTTAACTGAAAAATTAAATGAAATATGGGAGATTATTAGATAGGTCAATTTCTTTTTATGAGAGTTGATTAACTTATATATTTACTTTTTAAATGAAAATATAATTAGATCATTTCCTCATTTCTACTTATTCTTTCCTGTCCCTGACCCCTCCCATATCTTCATATAATCTCACTCCATCTCAAATCCTTGGATTCTTCTTCATTAACTGTTATTGCTGCATACCACACACACACACACACACACACACACACACACACACACACTAATTTAATCTGCTCAGTACTGAGTGGACTTCGAAAAATAAATTAATTATTTATTGTTTTCCAGCAATTGACCATATGGCTTAATTGATGGTTTGCATGGTGCCTCTTTTGTTTGTCTGTTTGTTTGTTTTCAGTATTTAGAGAGCTTTTATGGAGTATTGTGCTTTATGAGCTTGGCTTTAGCAATTTAAATTTAGAATTTGTTCAGGCTTTTTGCTTTTTGTTGAAAGTATATAATGTTTTGGGTCCTTAAATAAGTTGAACTGTGATTTCAGATGTGTGATTATCTAATTAATTATACAGTTTAATTTTAATAACTTACTCATAATCATTATTACTATTATTATTATTTTGATTCTTGAAAGCATAATGTAATTACACATTTTAATCTTCTATCACATTCCTCCAAACTCTAATATGATTAATTAATATACCAAATTATGAATTGAAGCAATTGATTTTTAAATAACTAAATTTATACATATGTTATTATTGAAGATTCAAACTGTAGCATAATTCAATCACAATATAATATCAAGTTATTTTAGATATATTTGTTGAAATTTAAGTTATTTGAGCAATGTAAATATATGCACAATTTATTTACAATATTAAAAAATTATTGGAAGAAAAAATTGATATAATAACCTATGTAATACTTTTTTCCTTTTTTTTCTTTTTTTCTTATTTTTTTTCAATTCTTTAATTTTTTTCTTACAGTGCAGCCTTTATCCCCCTCTTGGTCCACCCTCTGAGTGTTTCACATAGCATACCTCCTTTCTGCCAATGCTATCTCCAAGAGGATATCCCCAGCCCCTACCCCCTACACCCCCACTTCCACCCCACCAGACCGCCCTATTCCCTGAGGCCTCAAGTCTCTTGAGGGTTAGGTGCATCTTCTCTGAGTCCAGGCCTAAGAATCCTCTGCTGTATATGTGGTTGGTGACTCATATCAGCTGGTGTATGCTGTCTAGTTGTCTGAGAGATCTCTGGGGTCCAGGTTAGTTGAGATTACTGATCACGCTACTCCTCAGCTTCTTCCAGGTTTCCCCTAATTCAACCACAGGGATCACCAGCTTCTGCCCATTGATTGGGTGTAAATATCTGCATCGGACTTTTTCAGCTTCTTGTTGGGCCTTTCAGAGGGCAGTCATGATAGGCTCCTGTCTGTAAGTACACCATAGCATCTGTAACAGACTCAGGCCTTGGAGCTTCCCCTTGAAATGGATACTAGTTTGGGCCAGTCACTGGATCTCTTTTCCCTCAGTCTCTTCTCCATTTTTGACTCTGCAGTTTTTTCAGACAGGAATAAATTTGATATGATAACCTGGGTAATATTTTCAATACATCTGTATTCAAAACAATTCAAAAACTAACTTCTATACAGTTGTCAGTTTTGAAATCATTTCCAGTTTCAAAATAAACTGAAGAAAGGATATTATAATGATATTGATGCATGCATTACTGTAAAATTTACACACCAAATTTAAGAAGGAATAACATGCAAAATATATATTTTATTAGTATAACAGAATCTTACAATACTAGTGCATATGGTTAGGTGCATGCCTTAGTCAAAGTTGTTATGTTCATAGGCAGAGCATACACTTACTCCATGCCACGAGGCTTGGGTGTGACTGGTATAACTTATAGTCCCTTTTTAGAATTTACAATTTGTATAAAAGGTGTTCAAAGGGAACAAGTATTTGGTGTGTCTCTCCAGCACACAGGTTAAATTTTCTGTGCTATGAAATTTCTTCTATTCTTAAAATGTAAAGCAAGATAAAATTACTGGTAAAAGACTCTCCATGCACAAAGGAAGAAATTTTATATGTATATTTATAATATTTATATATTTTATATTTGTAATATATATAATATATATAAAGGGACATATATATGCACATAAATAAAGCAATAAATAAATAATTAAAAATAACCTTGAAAGTAAGACAATTTTATATTACATTATTCACTTTCTTTAAGCACAAGGAATATTTGACAAGATAAATGTATTCAATTGTTTTATTATCTTTGCCTTTTTATAAAAGCAACTAATTTTCTCCTTTTCTTTGAAATATAACAGATAAGAGACAGTGGTATTTATTAAAATAATAGATAGAAAATTTGCCATTTTCCAGTGCTAAGTGTTTTAAATGTTTTTAAGTAGCCATAGCAATACTTCTGAAGGAATATGTAACTTTTCCCTTTCTTTCATTGTTCAGCAATTTCCTATTACATTTGTTTATCAGCTTTAGTTTTCAGCATTAAAAGCTTTTTATACATTGAATATCAGGAAATTTGTTTTCTTGCATGACCTTAGCTCAACAGTTGAAGCTTCCTTAAAAAACTCACCATAAAACCTTGATCTCAAGCTACAATAAGTTTACTTCCATAATGTCGGTTGTCATAGAGACAAAAAGTCATTGCTTGCGATTCCAGAGCCTTCCTTGATATTCACTTGTTTCTAATTCATCTGCTTCCTCTACCTGAATGATTAAAATAATTTTATGTTTATCACTCTGCTCTTGATCTATAGAAATATCACTGTCCAAATTTAGATATTATTCAGAAAATAATGAGTAATAGAACTTGTAGAAAATAGGCCCCAAAAGAGCCTAAGTTTTGTTTTCTGTCTGCAAGAGTGTTGATCCTCAAACAAGAAAATCAAATATATGAACTTATGTATAAGATACACATGGTTGGGCCAAGAGTGGTGATATATGCCTAAAATCGTAGTGCTCTGGAGACAGAGTCAGCCTGATCTCTGTGAGTTCAATGCTAGCCTGGTATATGAAGTGGGTTTGAGGACAGCCAAGGCTGTTACACAGAGACACCATCAAAAGAAAAAAGATAATCTTGGGAAGGTATTGGATAGTCTGTTTAAGTTATTAAATAGGATTTACTCAAGAGACCCATGGCTGACTCTATTCTGGTAGATATGTATTGTAGGAGTCTGAATTATCCTTTTGTGGTTAAACCTACTTCAGGTTGCTGATAGGTCTTTTTACATTCTCCACAGAGGTGTCACTATGTTTTCTCAAATATGCACACCAACAAAAGGTACGCATCTTGAAAGACATCAGATTCACTATTTCATCATGTACATTGTTGATGTGACAACACATCAACTTTCCTAGAGAATCATGAGCAGAAATACCCTTATATATAAAAAGAACCTTTGTATCTCATTTGGGATTAAGACTATGTCCTGTAACTCATGAATATTCATGAAAATTCCTTAATATGATAATACAGAACTCATTTTTTTCTTCGTCTTTTGTGAGTAGTCATTTCTAATCTCTCTTTGGAGTACTTGCTTTCTTTGCTTTGCTAAGTAAACCTCCAATTTAAAATTCTGTGCCTTTTTATTTAATTCTTTCCTTCAAGAAGATATAGCCACTCTGACCTATGTAAGATGGAAAATTTCAGTTGTTTTCATTTTCATTTTCCAAATGATTAAGAACTTCCAATACTTTTTAAATGCTTCTCAACCATTCGAAATTCCTCATTAGAGGAGTCCCTGTTTAGCTCTGTACCCCATCTTCAGTTGGCTTATTTGTGTTGTTGGTGTCTAACATATTGAGTTCTGTATAAATGTTGTATATTAGCCCTGTTAGATGTAGGGATAGTGAAGATTTTTCCCAATCTATATGGTGCTGTTTTGTACCATCAACAGTGTCCTTCACCTTACCGAAGCGCTTCAGTTTCATGACATCCTGTTTATGAATTGTTGATGTTTAGTGCCTGAGCCATTGGTATTCTGTTTAGGAAATTGCCTCCTGTACCAATGCACTCAAGGCCTCCTGCACACATATAGGAGATGTGCATGTCAGTCTTCTTGTGAGTCCCAATTAACTGGAGTGGGGGGCTATCCCCAAAACTGTTGCCTGTCATGTGTTCTTCTATCAGGGCTGCCTTATCTGGCCTCAGTAGTAGGTGAGAATTGCTGAGCCAGTGTGTGTGTGTGTGGTGGAATACCCATTGGGTTCTCAAAGGAGAAGGGGAGAGGGGAGATGAGGGGAGGATTGTAGAAGATGGTTACTGAAAGGGCAGTGAGCAGGATGTAAGGTCAATAAAATATAAATAAATAAATAAATAAATGAATAAATGAATAAATAAATAAATAAGAAAGACATATCCACAGTATCTTCTATAACACTGGTGATTTGCTCAGCAACCTGAATTTTGGCTGTAGCCTTGACAGTGTTTTGAGTCATGGCTTCCTTTCACAGAAGAGCATTCTCATTTACAAGTACAGAGTCATTAAAGAGTCTGGTAGACTGTGGTGATTTCAAAGTAGGGTACATCAAAGCAATAATGACATTTATTCAGTACTTGAACCATGCCAATTTTCTCCAGAGCTAGTTTTAAGGGCCACACACTTCTTAATTTTAATTTCTTTCTTTCTTTGATTTCCTTGTGCTTCCTACTCACCTCTTTAAGGGAAACAGCTACATAGTCATTTTATGTTCACCAATAGTGCTTAAGAGGAAAGATGATAATGAGGGTGATATGGAAGAGCTTGGAGTAAGAAAATGGAAAAAGAAAATGATGGAAAAAAATAGATGTAGTACATCTGTGAAGTTTTTTTCATGTCCTACAGGAAGCTGGTCTACCAAGAATAATGAAAAAACCTCTAGGGGGCAGTGTTGCTTTATACCTCTAAGTCAAGTAGTCAGTTCTGACCCCAGTAAGTTGTACTATATAAGAGACTCAATGAGTAGGTTATATTTAGAAATTTCATAGACATATTTATGTCAAATGTGTCAGATATTAAATTCAAAACTTAGTAATAACTAACATGTGGTATCTTATGACTCTCAGAGACATTAATTTAGAGATATGTGAATAGGACTTTCTATTTTATTGTTATAGTTTTCAAATACTAAATATATGATGTTAAGCCTATGTCTGTCTTTAACCGAAAGTATTTGATTGTTTAAAGTTTTCTTCCTTAGTGCTTTATTGACCATAGGATATCTAGTATGTTATTTCAAATAATTTAACTTATATGCTATTTAAATTATTGTTGAAGCAAATTCCTTTGATATTTTTTAACATTTTAATAACACAATATTTGGCATATTAGAAAATAAAGTCATTTGAATGTGTTTAACTTACCAAATATTTTCTTTTATAATAAGACAGAATAGCTTACCTCAAAAAATAATTAAAATTTCTTTCAAATGAAGTATACAGTGAATAAACATAATTATGCTTTTAATTATTTATGTTGCATATATTTATTTTGGCAATTTAAAAAGTATTTGATAATATCTACAGAGCCAGATTTTAAATGTAATAAAACAATATATAATTATATGTCTTATAAAACAAAGAGGAAAAATGTATTGATTATAGTTGGCTAATTCAATTACATCAGTGCCTTTCTTAGTAACGTGGCTCCAGACTGAGTTTTCCCTATTTTACTCTTATACATTTTACAGAGAGATGATATCAAATAAAGCAGTGGCTCATCTCCTCACTCTCATGCACTCTTCAGGTAACACTGTGTGGTTCCTTGTCCCAGCTGTTCTTTTTCAGAAGAAATCTGGATGACAATAAGTGCCAGGCCGAGCAGCTATCTGTCATGAGGTATAAGATTCAAACACACACTTAGTGAACTGATGTGTGAACTTAGACATCAGTAAGAACTGAAGCCATCGCTGAAGATTTCTGTACGCAGAGACGTTATCATATTGCACGCGGGTCTGATGATGTCTAATGCAGAAACTGAATTACAGTAGCATGTGAAGGATCAAATTTAGATTAACTTCAGCATCTTATTATGTAATAATAATGTAAACAGTTTTTCTGTTTCACGTTTACAAGAGAAACAGTAAAGCTTAGTAATAGTTATTTGAATGCATACAGTAATATATGGGTGATCTACTGAATGCATAAAACCTTGCTATCCTGGCTACTGTAAATTTTGACTACAGATAATTTACAGCCAAGTGTGTTTTTGAAAAGACTTCATGACAATATCTAAATACTCTGTACTGTGGTGGTTCCCACTAGTGTCTTGCTTGTTTCTAAATAACTTGCAAGTAGAGAAATTATGTTTTATTTTAAAGTCTTGGAAGACAAGTATATAATCTTCATTAGTAGCAAGGGCAGCCAAGTATGTTGCCTCTGTAAACAGTTTGGCTGTCTTTGAATGAGGCATCATCACCTGTATTAGCCCATTGCATGTGAAGTTGATTGCTGTATCTTTGCTCATGTGTCTTCTCAAAGAATTTGATGACAATGAAAACTAGCTTATGCATCAACTGATATTAAGCTTGTTTTAAAAATGCAAACTATAAATGAATAAACAAATATGCATACAAATACAGAAATATCAGTTTTCTTTCTATTAACAAGTCTAATATCTTCTTTCAGTAGCAGTACTACTATGGCAGATGAGTTTATTAGCTTGAAGGTTGGTAAATACTCAGCTTCTTTACCATTTTTGTCTTATCAGTGCCTGAAAGCCAGGATTTCCTGGAGGACAAGCAAAATTTGCATTCTTAATGCAAAAAAAAAAGTTTTCTTTTCTTACTCAATTCTGATTCTCTTTTAGTCACAGTGATGATAAAAAAAAATACTTTTCAGTTCAGCTCTCAGAATCAACAGTCTTCGAAGTAAATTTATACCTTAGAATGTTCCTAGTGTGAATGATGGAACAGGTTCTGCACGTTCCTACTAGTTTATGGAAAACAGTTTCATAACTAATATTTTGAAGAATTTTCTAGCAGTTAAATTATTTAAAATGTTAATATGGTAAATGAATGTGTTATAATGTATTAAGTGGTTGACTTATCAATCAGAGATTTATCAAGGAGAAACACCTAGAAAAGATGAATGAAAATGTAATAAGGTATTTGATTTAACACATTTGTCTCTGGGATCCTTAATCATGAGATTATATTCATACATGCCGCAGAGATGAAAGAAACTTGCATTTGTTTCATGCTAGTAGGGTCAGGCAGCCTGTAAATGATACATATGAACCACAAATGCATGTTCATTGTTCTAAAAAAAAAATACTGAAAAAATAGCATTCTGCGGTTGGGAGGATTACTCAGTAGGTAATGTATTAGCCATGTCAACACCTGTGAACACGTTCGTAATTCTAACACCAAGTACAAGTTAGATATGGTGTTACACATCTATAATTATCAGATGGTGGCCAGAGACAATTGATTCTCATCAAAATGGTGAGGTCTAGCTTCAGTGAGAAATATTGTTTAAACAGATTAGTGAGAAATACAGAAAATCTCAACATTGGCACTGGCCTACACTCAAACTCACATACAGTATGTGTGTGTGTGTGTGTGTGTGTGTGTGTGTGTGTGTACATGTATGTGTTCATATGCATATGTATATGATGTGTATGTATGTGTACATGTATACATATTATACACAAACACATACATACAGACTAATAAGCAACTAAATGAATTCTCTTTATTATGGATTTCTAAATGTCTTAACAAAAGGTCTAGTTTGGCCTTGTTCATTCTAAGAAGAAACATCCAGGAAATAGCATTCTGGGAAACCTAGGCCATGTTCTATACGTTTACACAAGTGGTTTTAGCTTAGCTGAAATATCCAGGCCATGTGCAAGGCTCAGAACATTATCCATTTATATCAGGAGAGTGGAATATAGTGGCCGCTTCTTGGTGTTCCTGAGTACTGTCAATGCACGGGAAAAAGACTAAATGTCTGAGCATGATTAATCACCAAATTAAAGCCAAATGGGAGAGTTAGAGAGTTTCCTTTGACACATTTAATGAAATTTTCATCTCAATTAGCTAGAGGGCAATGCAAATAAACTGAGTTTAAGACCTAGGAATTAATTATATGGGTAGGAAAGTTAGGATGAAGGTTGAATGCTTAGTAGGTCAGGGCCCTGGCTGGGAGAGATGGAGTCCTTGAGATGACTATAGGAATTGTGATAGCTTGCTCCCTCTGGGTGTGCAGGCGTACCCCTGTGACAGTGCTTCTGCTCTGATTGTCAGTATGTGCCATCCTATAAATCCTCTTTACCCTGATTTTCTGCCAGTTTCATGACTTAGGTCAAGTTACATAATTAGAGTGAATCAAGTATATGTTAGGCCAATTAAAGAAAAAAAAAAACAGATTTGTATCAATGTTAGAGAAGTTAGCTTAAAATAGTAAGGAAAATGTCAGGACTGCAAGACCAAAGGGAGATTGTGAAAGGAGACACAATCTTGTAAAGGAGTGGTTTTCAAAAATGTGGCATGAGAACTCCATCTCTGGGCAGAACTTCTGTGCTCCACCTTCTGTTGAAAATGCGGAAGGAAGACTACTTGATTAGAATGGACTGACTGGGAAGAGCTGACGTGCTCCAGGTTGGCAGCTGAAGTTAATCTCACTGAGGCGTTTTCTCAAATGAGGTTCTGTACTCCAAGATGACTCTAGCTTCTGTCAATGTGACAAAAAATGCTCACCGTAAACACACAGAACCAATCTGATTCTTAGTAAATCCCTGGTTTTTGAATGAATCAAAATCTAAAAATGTCAACAAGTAGCATTTACAAATGCTGCAAAAATTTACCCCAATTTTTGTAATCTGTTGAATAGATTTTATGTGTTGAAGGACATCTGTTTTTTGGTTTTTTTTCCAGCTTCTGGCTATTATAAAGCAGGCTGCTATGCACACAGTGGAGCTTGTGTCCTTGTTGTGTTTGAGCATCTTTTTGGTTCTGTCCAGGAGTGGTATAGATGGGTCCTCAGGTAATTCTATGTCCAGTTTTCTGAGGAAATGGCTTTGATCACCAGGACTGCATGAATCCCAAACTGGTGTGATCTATGTCTGTAAACCCAGCACACTGGAGGTTGGAGCACCCTGAGAAAGATGAAGAAGAGATGAGCCATGGCAGCAGTGATGTGAAGAAGAGTTACTCTGTTTTTAAATAACTCTGAGTCAAACATGACCATTTCTTAATCTGTAAGTTATACAAATTGCTTACTTTGAAAATTTCTAAGTGCTATTCCCTTAAGTCAAAAATTCATGTCTGGGAGAAGACAGGGAGGGATTAGGTAAAGGCAAGTTTTACTCTTTATAAGATATTCTCACATTACCAATAAACTGTTCTCTGTCCCATCAGGGAAAAAAGTTCTCACCAATGTATTTGATAAATACAATAAGTCATATGTACTTTTTTCTTTATATGTTTTCATTTTCAGCACCAACTCTTTCATGCAGGATAAGCTCAATCCAAATTTCTGAGTGATTATTCTTCAAATTAGTCTCACAATACGTTTTCTTATAATCTTTTGAATAAGAGCTATGTTTTATAGTGATGGAGCCTTAGAAATATAACAGCTTCATTGATAAAATAGAAATGTCTGGCTTAGCCGGTTACCTCTATGCTCAGAATGAAGTTTTAGTCTACTCTAGTGTAATAATAAATGGCAAACAGTGTAAATAATAGTCATAGAAAAGTCATTGTGTGACACTGAATAAATTTCCAGTCTGTGGAGGTTGGGAAGTAGGTCAATAGTAGAGGAATTGCATTTTATGTGCAAAGGTCTGTGCGCTTTCTCCACACAACATACAGAACCTTCATCAAGATGAATGATGAAGATGGTTTAGAGAACACTATCTTCACTTCATATACATGAAAGTACTAGTGAGTAGGATGCTGTCATTGTTATGTATATGAGATATAGATGTTATCTATCATAGAGAAGACGAAATAAGGTAGCGTAGCATAGCTTAGCATATTAAGACAAATGTGATCACAGAAGGACAGATTTATGGACGTGGGTTGATGAGTGTACCTAACCAGAATCCTTAACCTAAACCGAAAGATAGAAATAAGCAAGAAGATAATAGTGGCTGCCAATGAATACAAGACAGAGATGTTTCCAAAGGAACTTTGAAGGTGGTTAATCAGTGCAATGCTGTTTAGGTTAAGCAGTGATCAGACAATGAGAACATTCTCATAAAGGGGTCTGTAGATGGCTAGTCTAGAAGTAGAAACTGAAGCCCATGTTAAATAATAGGAAGAAACATTTTTCGTTGTTTTTCGACTTTTCAGACTTCCTCCTCTGCCTTAGCTCATATTCCCTCTCCACATTAACCTCCCTGATAAAATTCCTCATTTTCATGTATTAGCTTCTGTGTTCTGTTACCTATCCTCCCTCAAAATCTTTCTTGTCCCTCCCCACCAATGTTCTTACATATGCAAGATGATGTAATGTTTAAGATGTTCTGCTTGTGTTTCAATGGATATATAATTGTGCTTTTCATAAATACCCTTTACATGTTAAAAATGTCTTCATCTTAACTTTTAGTTGGACATTAACCTAAGACTTTATTTAAAAACCTTTAATTCTTTTTATGTGATATATAGCAGCTCATTTTTATTCATAGATATCCATTTTTCCTTATTTTGTGGTATGTTAGTAAAGATTGTTACATTTTATCATAATGAAAATACATGCATATAAGAATAATTAAATCTATAAGGAGTGATATTTTATTATAGCTACCATGTAGTAATTTTTTTCTGAATATTGTATAAATGCATTGACTATGTTTAGCTTAAAATGTTTCTGAAATTTCTTTTTAAAATCTTTCATTTTGCTATTTTTATTTTTAATTAAAAGGCAATTTTATAACTTCAGTCCTTATAATTCCCATTTTCACCTTCTCTCATGTCCCCCTCACTTGCTCCAATTTTACTTTGACTGTTATTGTCATGCCCAAATACACACACAAACAGAAACACACACACGACACACAATATATAAATGATATTATATATAATAAATACATACATGACATTTTATAAGTATATGCTTAGATAGACTATATATTAAACATATATTTATATATAAATATATAAATATATATTTAGATATTTATTTACTTATATATATTTAAATATATGTGCTTAATATGTATAATATATAATATATAAGATACATTATATATTATGTAATATATGTATGTATACAATTAGATTATATATAGTATATGTACATAAGATATAGAGATTTCAGAGTTAACCTAGTTATTCTCTCCTTTTCTATTTCTTTCTTTTTTAATGTTTCTTAGTTGTCTATAGTTCATTGGCTATGGGGTACATTATGCAATTTTCCCCCTCCATGTTCTCAGGATTATTGATGTTGCCTTGTTTGAATCTTTTTAGGCAGTGGTATTAATAAGATAGTAGGAATGTAGCTTTGCTGTCATAGGATTGGACACAGTATCTCAGAGCAGATTTGCTGCTCCTCTGGCTCTTACAATCTTCTTACCTCTTTCTTGATGTTCTCTGAGCTTTAGGTGAAGGAGTTTTAGTAGCTTCATCAAATGGAGCTTGCACTCCATGATCAGTTGATCTCTGCATTTCAAATAATTTTTCTGTAACGATGTTCGCTTGCTTCAAAGAGAGGGTTCTTTGATGAGCGTTTGGAGAGGTAAGGAAGTTTAGGGTATAATTGTCTTCCTGTTGACTAGCCATTATGTCCTATTAAACAGATGCTGGTTACTCCCAAGATTTGAATGCAACCATTAGATCTTTAGAGCTAGCTTGTGTAGTTGGGCACTATTGAGATGTAAGGTGTCGAGAGCTGAATATGATTATTTGTTCTTGTGTTACCTTGTCTGGTTACATAAAAATTCTGCCATTACAAATACTGGGTCAGTCCTGGCTTAAATATCCAGAATCCTCTCATTATTTTTTAAAAACTAATTAAATATAATTGTATCATTTTGTCCATTCTCCTTTCTCCCCGCAACAGTTCCCACACTAGCCTTACCCGTCCCATGCTAGCCCTACCAGTAACCCACTTTCTTCCATGATAGCTCTACCCCTCCCATGTTAACCCCACAGTTCTATGTATGTCTCCTCCTTCTAAAATTTTGCCATTTTATACATATAGATATATATTAATAAATATATGAATACAATCTGCTAAGTTAAATGTTGCCTGCATGTATATATTTCTAGAGCTAGCCATTTGATATTGAATAACAAATCATGTGGCCCACTTCTAGGGAAGAAAAATTATCCCTCCTTCAGCAGTGCATACTTTATTACAATCCTTTCACTTTATATTGTTTTGTTCTTTATATATTTGTTTCATCATTAGTAATAAACATCTTGCAATATTTTGTATCAAAGTACGTTTGTTGTATGATGAAATAAGCAATATTTATATTTATATTTACTGATAATTTATGTATGATCTGTCAGTTCCTTGCTTATATTTTCTGTTCTTTTGGTTGACAAGTATGGATTACAAACATTTTTTGTATCCTACCTTACAATATCAATTCCAAAGTTTATGTATAGGCTTATTCTAAATTTAATTTATTTATGGTTCTTGAATTCTTCAATCTCCCTTCTAACCCACCATCTTGAGGTTGGGGGAAAAAGGGTTAATAGGAAAAGGGGGTTGTGGACCTGTTTAGAAGTAGTCCTTTGGGACAATTCAGCTTTTCACCTTCAGGATACAAGCTTAGGTCCAATAGCAAATAACAAATGCAAATCAGTAGCAGTGGCTTAATCTAGCAGACACCACACAAATCAGCAGAAGCAGCAGGAATCAGCAGGTATATCAGAAGTTCCTTGGCACTTTTCTCTTTATGAAGGGAAGACCAACAAAGTCCAGTGACATGTTCCGTGGCATCACAATGCCAGAGAATCCTCTCACTGTTTGTGAGGTTCCGTTTACAGCCTTCATGAGCATCACAGTCCTCTCAAGTGTCCAGTACAAGAAAACATCACATGTCTGCCCTCTCACGTCTGCTTCAACAAAACATCCTCTCACAAGACAGCTTCCAGAAAAACATCACATGACACAACAGAAAATCCAAAGAAACCAGAATTTTCCACTTTAATTATACTCTTTTTTCCTAATATTTATATTTTATTGGGATTATGATGTAGGTAACTTATAAGAGTTAAAGAAGTTATTTTTTATTCATAATTCAGATTGAAAAAGTTTAAATATTTTATAATAAGTTTTCATTCAACTTAATACTTCAAAATACATATGTATTTTACCTTTTTTATTTTTCTTAATATCCAGTCCTACATGTAACTATTTATATTCATAATAATTTGTCTTAAATATATATCTTAATTTTGTAGAAGGTAGCATAATATATCTGTTCTTTTTTTCTGAGTCAACTCACACCTGCTTTTGTAAGATATCATTAATTTACTGAATTTTTCTGGAATCTATTCTCAAGAAACCTGCCAACGTTTTCGATTCTTATTTTAAATATATTCAGTTCCACCCACCTCCCTTTCAGCCACTCTCATTTTCCTCCCTCAATCTTTTTTATCCTGCCTCTCTGTTTTTTCTGAATATTTTCTATTCAAATGCTTCTGAAGGTCAATTACCACTAATGATTGAATATATTCATTTATATTTATATGCAACAAGCCAGACAATATATTTATAAAAAATAATTATGAGAAGAAATATAACCATTAACACCTTTCAGTATAGGCTTATCTAGTTCAAGTTGTTCTCTGTTTGGAGACCATGATAATAGTTCATTACTGTAAAACTGGAGACATTAGCTTTGCCTTCTGTTATCTTAAACTTATTTTCATTTCAGTTGGTAAAGTCTCATGGTGCTTCTTCTATGTGTTCTCATAATTACTTTTATTTTGAAGCTTTAAATAGTCCAATATCAAAAGTTTTCATCATTTCATTTCACAGGACTGTTACACACACAGCTTGTTTCTCTGTATGCTAAATAACATTTTACTATAAATCATTAAATTTAATTGGTCTTTTATTTGTGAGGTTACTTTGAGTCTGACACATGTGAAGGTTCTCTAGATGGAAGGCATCTTGATATGTAATGGTTAATATTATAGCTTTCTTTTTCTCAATAATCAATTTCTAACCACTTTTATCTGTTTGATTATTTTGGATTACATCAAATCTTAATGTAGAATAATTTATGCTAATAACTCGGGCCTGGAGATTTTATGTTTACCCTCTATCTACTTTATGGTCAGTCATACATATATAAATTAAAAAAGGCATAGAATGTATTTTATGTTTTAGTATTTTAAGTTTAATCTTAGTTTATTAGTAATTTAAAAGGCATAAATCCTCTATAAACACATGCATAAATGGAAATAGAATTCATTTTCTGATACTTAAGCTCCATGTACTGTTATAACTGATGACTGACCTCTTAAATATATATTTTAATTTTGTTTTAAAATTTTATTTATGGATACTATATTTATATCATTTCCATCCACATCCATTCTTTTTGTATGATTGCTGAGTTTCACCAGAATCTATAGTGAAAATATTACTATAGTTTCATCAAGTTAGATATACTTTATAATCAAATACCAATAAGCCAACAAACAGTCAATATTTATGAAGGACATGTTATGCCAAGAAACTTTATGATGGTGATGAATAATGAGTAGACTATATAATGAGAAAGAAGACAAATATTTAAACAAATAATGGTTCATGTGTAATTAATTTGTTATAGGTGAAGGGGAACACTGCCTAATGCTGGAGCTGTAGTTACATAGTCAACGGAAAACTCACTGTGGGTATATCTTTTCAGGAATGTCTTAAAATAACATAAAGCCAACCATAATCATGAGCAGATACTAGCACTTGAGATAAGGTATAGACAGTATCTAGAATAAGTCTAGAAGACAAAGACATTTGATGAGTACATAGAAGAGAAATGTTGACATTTGCTATGTGTCAGGCAAAGAGAAGAGTTTTGCAGTATTGAGTACAAAACAGTAAAAGAGTTTACATATTATTTCCTATTTTTATTGAGCAAGCAAGTAGATTTATGTGGCAATAAACAAGAAATAGAAATAAACAAATGATAGAAATTAAGGAAACAATAAGTTTGTAGAACAATTGAAAGCAAGAGATGTTATAAAGAATTTACTAGATGTTACTGCTAGGCAAAATACATACCCAAACAAATATATGTGTGTGTGTGTGTGTGTGTGTGTGTGTGTGTGTGTGTATATATATATATATATATATATATATATATATATATACACATATATATTAATTATATATTACAATTATATATAGAACATATAATAAATATATAATACATTAATGATATATATTCATAAATTCAAGTAATTTTAAAGGTTTCTAACAGCACATACACTTACTATTTCCAAGTTACTTGAAAGAAATCCAAGTGAAACTGAGATTTGGGATCTCTCATAAACTTTTTTGTTACTGGGCTGGCAAAGAACGTAGGTTTTATTTGATATGCAACTGGGTAAGATATCTTTCCAATTTTACATGGTTGTTGGCATGACTCCATTATTTGTAAGCTGTCACACTAAGAACTCTGGTTCCTGTTATTTTTCATCATCCATAATTGTCATGTTCTTGCCATTTGCATTTCTGTATATGGTAGTTAACTTTACTAAAGCACAAGGAAACAATGGGGAACAAGTAAATGTTTCCATATAAATTAATAAATTAAGTGATAATACCTCTTCTAACTGCTCAGTTTTAGAATGCATACCACATTTTTAGATATTCATTTTAGTGACATTATTTTTCTCTCTCCCACCTTTCTTCTCTCCCTTCCCCCTCCCTCTTTTCCTCTCCCTCTCACTGTGTGTTTGTGTGTATGAGAGAGAGACAGAAGCAGAGAGACAGAAAAGGATTTAATTTCAAACTGTCAACCTCTTAGTAAAACATTCCAATTTTTTTTTTAACACTTTTGTGTTCAATAACCAAGATACACTTTTAAGTTTCACGACTTATTCACAGTCCAAATACCAGGCATGGTTTGTAAAACATGTGAAATTCAAATGGTGAAAAATATACTTCCAAAGTCATGTGTTTCTTCCAAGAATATCTTCCCTTCCCAAGGATGTCAGTTGTCTTTGTTTCTTGCTTAGATTGAGTGTTGTTAACATTACTATTTACGCTACAGGCCTCAAGGTATGCTCACGTATCAGGGCAAATTGTTATGGGACATAGTAGAGAAAAATGGAAAACATGATAAAATTTGTAGCAGTGAAAGAAATAATAATGGAAGTACACCCTATATGCATGTTTATACTTCAGAGGTACTAAATATATTGTGAATATGCTGCAGAAATAAGAAAAATTGCTCAGAAAAATTTAAATATACTTCTCATATACTTGCCTCCCCTTTCAAGGTCACAGATAATCAACTAAGAGATTTATAAAGTTAATTCATTCTTTAGATATAAATGTAAGATTAATCCTAGTCATGTGTTATTTTGTGTCTGTGTATGGGTATTCACATGTGCCTGCATTAGTCCAGAAACAAATGTCATATTGGCTGGAGTAACTGACATTTTGAGCTGCCAGACAAGGATATTGAAAACAGACCTAGAGCCAGGCAGTGGCGGCGCACACCTTTAATCTCAGCACTTGGGGTCAGAGGCAGGCGGATTTCTGAGTTTGAGGCCAGCCTGGTCAACAGAGTGAGTTCCAGGACAGCCAGGGCTATACAGAAAGAAACCCTGTCTCGAAAAACCAAAAATAAAAAATAAAAAATAAAGAATCAAAAAAAAAATGAAAGAAAACAGACCTAGAACCCCATAGAAGAACAGAAACAGTAAGCCCTCTTTCCAACCTTGTTATCAATAGATTTAAACTTATTGTAGGTCTGTCAAGGAAAGATAGCTTAGGAAACATATCTATACATCGTATACACTCAATCCAAAACCTTTTATTTGATTATTTCTATTCTTACGCTAACCGATTATTTAATTAATTCCCGTGATTCTCAGGAAGAAAACAATTAAATGCCAGTTACAGATTTTCACCATAAAGTGTAACAAATTAATATAGTTTTATTTTAGTTTCTTTTTTATACTACTTGTGAGTTCATATAATAAATTTTCAAATAATAAACAGAAGCATGTATAATATTTTAATTCAATATGGCTCATGTCTGAAAACATTACAGATGACTGGAGAAAATGAGGCAGCTCAGTAGTGGGAAATGCTGTACACCATCAGCATCTTTTCAAACCACTGAAGGTCTGCAAGAGGAAGAATGTATTGAAGTCTAAGAAGATTCCATTGGCAATAAATTCAAAGTTCATGATCATTTTTATATAAAATCACAGAATTAACATACATATATGTACACGCATGAATATGATGGTACTTATTAGAATAAAAGAGAAGAAATACTGGCTAAAGGGACTCAGAAGAAGCAGAAAGGAATACATGAAAAGTCAAAATAAAATCTAAAAAAGCAAAAATAACATAAAATTGACATGCATGGCATTTTTCCACATGTACTCATTCATTGGTTGTAAGTACATGTGAGTATGTTTGCTTAATTGACAGTGAGTGCAGTTCTCCAGGTTTTCAAGTATTGTCTGACAGCTAAACGTTATAGAAGGTTCATTTACAGAAATAATATTAATGTAAGAATACTTAGAAGATGCTTCTACTTTTCTGATTTTGCTCATAATCTACTATCATGCCATCTATTGTCCATGTATAATGCAGTATATGAGGTTCAAGAAGTACTGACATTATTTGAAATTGCATTTGTCAAAAGTATTGGAACTTGAGCTAAGTCCCAGATATACTGAATAAGAATTTGTAATTTAAACTATCTTCAGTTGATTTGAATATGGCTTAAATTTGAGAGGGGAAATCCTTAACAAGCTTACCATAAGACTCTAAGGAAGCTCATTCCAATTCATCCTTTTAAAATAATTAGACATAGTCCTTGTGACCAAAAGCATTTTTGGTCTTCGATGTGCCCACCCAGTTAATTTATAGTGCAAGAACAGGATGCGGGAAGCCTTTCCCTGGGTTCGGAGGGTTCACTCCAGTCCTTGACAAATGCTGGTACATTCTGACATCATCTCTTTCCTGCTTTAGTAACCTCTTGCTTCCAATAACCCTCCATTTATTGAACTACTTCTATGAGATAATGAAGCAAGGTGCAGGAGAGGGTTTCCCAGGACATCAGAAGGATGTTGAGCCCAGTCACCCACTGCCTCTCCTCGAGGATACTCCAAACACTGTGAACTTGTTGCATTGCTTACCTCCATATTTGCTCTGCTATTGAGCACACCACGGTGGTACAAGGCCAATGGCCTGGTTCTACATCACACTTTGCTCTGTCACAGTTCTTTCACTGTAAGGGTATAGAAGTGTGCATTTCATAACAAGATAATCTTTATTTTTCATTGCCTTAAACACATGTTACTTACAGTTTACTGATTTTTGTACTTTGATATTATCGATATTGGTGCTGAAAGTAAAATGTGGTCTGATGATCTATGAGCCATGCACAGTGCTGGGGGGTTGCAACTTGGGCATTACCGTTTATAGTATTCCAAACAGCTAGGCAAAAATGACAAGAGCATGCAATGCAAGCACCACCTAAGTCTTCTTGGAATCTCCTCAACTGCGCCATTTGAGTGTGAAAGCAATTGTGGACATGTAGCCATGTTACAATAAAACTTTATTTGTAGCCAGAAAAATTTGAATTTCCTGGCTTTTGTGTGTGTGTTAAAATTCTTTTAATTTTCAAGTATTGTAGTTATACAACTTGTGATCTATTATTGTGCCTCTCTTCCTAGGATGTTTTTGTCCTTTGTTTATGTTTTATTTGAGACATGGTCTCATTATATAGTGTAGGCTGGTTTCACATTCAGAGTAATCCTCCTGACTTTGCCTCCTGAGTGCCAAGATTAAAGATGCTAGCTGCCACGCCTTCCTTTTCCTAGGATACTTTTTCTCTATTTCTCTTTTTACAAACTGAATTCAAACATGTTCTCACCCCTTATTTTTCTCATTTTACCTTTTAGAACTTAAAATGTAAAATTCACAACTAACTGCATTAGAAAAAATCTAATGTATTTACTATAATGCATTATTATTGTAGCTTCTAGTCATTAAAATTTGAAGACAAATGACTAGTCAACTTTTTGTAACTGGCAAGGTTTTGTAGTATTATTAGTGTTTAAGTGGGGAAAGAAAATTAATTGTAAAATAATAAATAAAAAAAGGTTTGCCTTTTGTGTACTGTGTTTACAGTAACACTGGAAGGGTGTTTCTCTTTGCCTAAGGTGGCATCTTGCGAAGAAGTTTTCACTCCAGCCTGTGTGAAAAGGATGATTACCCGAGTTAGACTGAACATAGGTTCTAATTGATGAATAATGCTTCCCAGGGCACAATGAAGCAAATTAAATTAAAATGAAAGAAATTAAACCAGTGTTTTATTTTTAAAGATGTGAAGTAGAATTGCTGATATTGAACAAGTGAATTTTTCATCAGACTAGAAATAATTTCAATTCCCTATTTATTCTTCATTTTCTACTATGATTGCCAGGTTTGGTTTCTTTTTCTTTTTCTTTTTCTTTTTTTTTCCTTTTCCTTTTCCTTTTCCTTTTTCCTTTTCCTTTTCCTTTTCCTTTCCCTTTCCCTTTCCCTTTCCCTTTCCCTTTCCCTTTCCCTTT
>JANHMN010000001.1:251074962-251110911 GCA_030674055.1 Rhabdomys pumilio | reverse complement strand
TCTTTCTCTTTCTCTTTCTCTTTCTTTCTCTTTCTCTTTCTCTTTCTATTTTTGGTTCCAAAAGTAACTTAACTAAATGGAAAATTATCTGTGTCACCAAGCCTTATAGACTTTAAGTTCCTCAATGGCTAATCCATATTAAAATCTTTTGGAAACAAAATTTAACTATTGAGAGCACTCTTTCAAAGAGCCTTTCATTTCCAAGAAACTCCCACATTCATACATTGAATTATATGAATCTGATGAATGGGTTAAAAGGTATACAGGTTTACAGAAATATGTAAACATTATGTAATCAATATATTTTATTAAACACTCAGTGTTACAATAGGTAAAAATCATTTAACCATTAATAAATATGACAATCTATGAGTCTTAGTATGTTTCAACAAGTGAACTATTTATCACTCAAGCATGTGTTTGCAGGTTATTACACTATTTGATCAAACATGACAAACAAATTATTTAGAATGCACTAATTTAATCATAAAGCTTCTTTCAAGAAACTACTTACACCTGTCATTGGATCTTCAGGAAAGCTCATAGTTTTCACATAATTTATATCTAAAAAACTTTTGACTTAGTGCCTAAAAAGCGATTTAGCAAGCAATTTCATTTTTGAAGGAAGTACTAAAATCTCCTATTATTTTAGTTCTTGAGAAAGAAAAAGCCTGAAACAAATAAATTGCTGCCATATTCGGTGAGAGTCTTTTTTTTAAAGGTGGGATAAGAAATACATTCCAAGTTATTTCATTTTGAGAATGTAATTTACATGGATCTGTTTTTAAATGAGAAGACAGTGATGATCCATTTCTACAGCCACATGCTAAATGCAAAATCCCAAGAAAGCAAAACTATCGGCTCAACTATTTATTATAAATATGAATACTTTTATTGAAATAAAGTTCCTATATCAGAAATTGGTGGTGAATACTTGCATGCTTTTGTTACTTGAGTGCATTGGTATTTCTAATATGTTTTTTTAAATAATTTTCATATATTTTGATCATGATTCCATCCACCTTCCTACACACCCATTTTCATGGCCTCTTTCTCAGGACAAAAACAGAAACAAGAAAAGAAAACCACAAAACAAAAATTCCAAAACACACACACACACACACACACACACACACACACACACACACACACTCACATGCACATGCACACATACAAAACAACTATGGATTTTAATTTTTTTGACTAACTACTCCTGGGCACCGGGCATGCCTTGGAGTGTGGTTATGATATACTTACTGAGAGAAAACTTCCTTTTGCTTTGCCACCAGGCATCAGTTGCAGATGTCTTCTACCCTATATCCACTTACCCCTCTCAGCACTGGAAGTCTGTCTGTCTCGAACTTGTGTAGGTATTGTGTATGTCGCCATAGTTGCTCTGAGTTTCTATGTGCATTAGTCCTGTATTTTCCTGGAAAGTGCTGTTTCCTATGAGTCATCTGTCACCTCTGGCTCTTACACTCTTTCTGTCTCCATATCAGCATAGATCTGGACCTGTGTTGTGGAGGTTGTTTAAGTATTCCATTTAGACTAAGTGTTCCAATTCCTCTCACTCTCTGCACATTGTCCAGTTGTAGATCTCTGTCGATTGGGATTAACTTCAATCTAATGTAAAAGTATGATGAGAGTTGGGCGATTTTCTTATCTACAGGTAAAACAGTATGTCCTTAGGCAGCAGTCTGTTACTGTGTTCCTTTAGCATATTTACAGTATTTGATTTCCCCATGAGATCACGACTGATCAAGTATCAAGTTTGTATCCACTTTAGCAGTGCCAGGGATGGCTTGTATCTTGTGGAGTGGACCTTAAATCCAAAAGGTAGCTTTGGTTTAGTTTTTAAAAATTAGTATCAAATATCAAAATCATATTGTACACTTTATTATTTTTATATGAAAAGTAGTGGGAGTGTTTAATTTACTAATTTATTTCTATATATGTCTTTTCTTCAAATGATAGTACTAGGTTTACAAGATTTTTTTAATTTGATAACTAGAATTTCAGCTATTGCCATATCTTCTGACAAACAGTAAAGCTTTTAATTTATTTGTGTGTTGTAGTGTGTCAAAGAAATAGAAAGGATTAGATCCATCACCTGACTTCAAAGTTAGTACTCACACCACATGTTACTCATATCTTTAATCCTACCCATTGTGAATAAAAAAAAAAAAAAAGGACTTGCTGTGCATTTAAGTACAGCCTGACATACAAAGTGACTTCTTCAAATGAAATTTGGAATACAGATTGAGATGTTGACCCTCTACTCCCCTCAAATCAAACTTCATAAATGTGAGAGTTTAAGGGAGCCTGTAGACCCAGGCAGGAAACTAATAGACATTTCTTTCTTTCATTTTCCTCATGATCCTTCTTTCTATCCTGAGAAAAGCATAATGCTATTTCAAGACTCAACCCAAAAAAAGATAGAGTTTTAAAAACTAAACTATACGGTGTGGAAGAGAAGAAAAGATATTTGGAAATCTGCCCACAAATAGGGAATGAGAAGGTCGGTAACAAAAGAAGCACACACATAGTTTGATAACATCATTTGGGGGAAGGCTTGGCAATAGAAGATACAGCAACTCATCATAATGAATCCACAGAAAAGTGGCAGAGAGAAGTGAACAGCTCACTTCTCAGCTTGCATTCCCTTTTCTATAATCTGAGAGCATTGCTCATTGGATAGTACTGGCCATATTCGGGAATTTTTTCTCAGTTACATCTCTGTAAAGGCAATGATAAACCCAACTTAGTCTCTTCTAGGGATTCTAAATCATTTTAAGTTAAACTTGATTATTAATCATCACAGAAACTAAAGGAATATATGGTTTGGGAAAATCATTAGGCAAAAAGTATTATAATTGTGAAACATTAAACTAACAACTTAATTTAGCTTTTCAATATATAAGAAATTATCTAAGTTCAGAGCTATAAAAATTAGAAGACTTGACTGTACTTTTTATAATAGGAATTCCATGGTCTCAAATATGTGTCATGTAAATATATATTTGAACAGCACTTTTATTTTTGCTATTGCTTTTATTTTATATAAAACATATTTTTAAAGTTTTGATGTTGTAATATAGCTACATAATTTTCTTTCTCCCATTCATCTATCCAAACTTTCACATAGATATCTTCTTCCTCTTTGTCAAATCAATAGCCCCTTTTAACTTATGTCATCATAATGTGAAGAAGATTTTTGATAACTAAGCTTAACTCTATATTCATGTATATAACTATATATTCACTTAGAGATAGTGTAAGCATATACCTTTTTTAAAAGGGCAATTTTTAAGGGATAGCAAATAGAATAGAAAGATAGACAAATATATCTACTAGATATACAAATTATACATTTCCTACAATAATGTATTTTAACTTCAAAATTGTAAAGAAAAAGACATTTATCATAACAAATAAATTTACAAAATATAAGAAAGGGTTTAGTTCATAGATAATATACTAATATCAAGAGTAAAGGTAAATTCTTTATTTATTCATTATTTCAAATTAACAACTAATCTTTTTACTGATAAATATGACTAAATATTATTCCTCACTATTTTATGGGCTTCAAAACTGTAATCTTATTAATAATTTTTAATAGAAATGTCAGGAGCAACAGATGTACAGCTTAATTAATTTTATTAGAAAATAATTTACAATGATAAATAAGTTTAGATATTTTTTAAATCAATTAAACTGGGCTAGAGAGACAGTTCCTAAGTGAGCATTTGCTGCTCTTGTATAGAGCCTGACTTTAGTTCTCAGCGTCAAAAGAGTGGCTCACTAGCATCTGCAGTAACAACTGCAGGAAATTCAACACCCTAGTCTCATTTTAAAAATATCAGGCATAAAATAGAAACTCCATGAAATCAAGGGTGGTTTCCCCAGAAAATATTCCTCCTAATGGATCATATAGAGCCTGAATGTGCCATCTTCTGTAATCAGAAAAGTCTTCCAAAGGAGGAATTGGGATACCAACCCAGACACAAAACTTTTAGCCTATATTTGTTTTGCCTGAAAAATGCACTGAAATAAATGTGGCACACAGAAATTTTAAGAGCAGCCAACCAATGACCAGTCTAGCTTGAGACCTGAACCATTAGAGGGAGCCTGCCAGTGACAGAGTCTGGCATAGTTCTCAGAATAGATCTATTCTTATCTCCTTGTACAAAGCTAAAGGCTAAGTGGATAAAGGACATTCACATAAAACCAGATACACTGAAACTAATAAAAGAGAAGGTGGGGAAGAGCCTCAAATATTTGGTCACAGGAGAAAAGTTCCTGAACAGAACACCAATGGCTTATGCTCTAAGATCAAGAATTGACAAATGGGACCTCATAAAATTGCAAAGCTTCTGTAAGGAAAAAGACACTGTCAATAAGACAAAACAACAACCAACAGATTGGGAAAATATCTTTACCAATCCTACATCTGATAGAGGGCTAATTGTGGGGAGCCAACAGAAGGCAGTTATCACCCTTGCAGCCATCTTGAGCCATATACACTGACAAGAGACTTGATTACATTAGCCTACAACAGCTGAGCACACGCTGATAACATCTGGCTTTATATACCCAGGATCTTCCCTTGGGTGTGTGAGACTTAAAGGTGTGATTTAGAGCTGAGATTTAAGGGTATGATTTAAAGATTAGATTTAGAAACAAGGCCTAAGGGTATGACTTAAGAGCGTGACTTAGAGGTGTGGCTTAGAAGTGAGACATATAAAAGACAAGAGGCAGACAGAAGAGAGATCAGAGAACCAGACAACAGATTACTTGACATGAGTACAACTTGGAACAGAGAATTAGGTATTAGGCACTCGGCACTTTGAGGAAGAACTTGGAATGAGTATAGTACAACTTGGAGTTAGTGATTAGGCATTAAGTGGAAGACACTTGGACTAATAACTAAAAAGAAAGCAACAGATTATTAGGCATTAGACATTAGTTATTAGGCACTTGGAAGATCATTAGACATTAGGCACTTAACACTTGGAAGAAGTAACTTGAAACTTGGAGGCACTAGGGACTAGGAACTAGGGACTAGGACCTCAAGACTTGGAACTTGGACTAGGAAGAGAGACTGAAGAATAAACGGGATTGAATCACACTCTATCTGGTCTCCATTCTTTGTGTCCGTCCTCACTCTCTCTTTTGCTGAACCATGACCTGCAGACTGGAGCAGCTTGAATAACTAACAAGTTATTCCTCAAGGCTTTTGGTCCCAACATTGATAGAGCGGTCCATAACATTTTTGGAGCCCAATGTGGGGCAGCTCAGGCCACAACAGCTAATATCCAATATATACAAAGAACTCAAGAAATTAGGTTCCAGACAACCAAATAACCCTATTAAAAATGGGGTACAGAGTTAAACAAAGAATTCTCAACTGAGGAAGCTCGAATGGCCAAGGAGGACCTAAAGAAATGTTCAACATCCTTAGTCATCAGGGAAATGCAAATCAAAACAACCCTACGATTCTACCTCATACTAATTAGACTGGCTAAGATCAAAAATTAAGGTGATAGTAGATGCTGGTGAGGATGTGGAGAAAGAGGAACACTCCTCCATTGTTGGTGGGATTGCAAGCTTGTACAACCAGTCTGGAAATCAGTGTGGGGGTTCCTCAGAAAATTGGACGTAACATTACCTGAAGACTCAGCTATACCACTCCTGGGCATATACCCAGTAGATTCTCCAACATTTTCATTATGGACACATACTACACTATGCTCACAGCAACCTTATTTGTACTAGTCAGAAGCTGGAAAGAACCCCGATGTCCTTCAGCAGAGGAGTGAATACAGAAAATGTGGTACATTTGCACAATGGAGTACTACTCAGCTATTAAAAACAACAAATTCATGAAATTCCTAAGCAAATGTATGGAACTTGAAAATATCATCATGAGTGAGGTAACCCAATCACAAAAGAACACACATGGTATGCACTCACTGATAAGTGGATATTAGCCCAAAAATCTCACAATACCTAAGATACAACTCACAGGCCACATGAAGCTCATAAAGAAGGAAGACCAAGTGTGGATGCTTTGGTCCTTTTTAGAAGCAGTAACAAAATACTCATGGGAGCAAATTTGGAGACAAAGTGTGGGACAGAAACTGAAAGAGGGGCATCATGGAGACTGCTGTACCTGGGACCCATCCCATGTGCAGTCACCAAAGGCAGACACTGATGTGGATGCCAGGAAGTGCTTGCTGACAAGAGCCTGATATAGCTGTCTCCTGAGAGGTTCTGCCAAAGCCTGACATACACAGAGGCAGATGTTCACAGCTAACCATTGAACTGATCAAGGGGTTCCCAATAGAGGAGTTAGAGAGAAGACTGAAGTAGCTGAAGGGGTTTTCAGCCCCATGAAGAGAGGAACAATACCAACCAACCAGAGCTCCTAGGATCTAAACCACCAGCCTGGGAGGGGCCCATGGCTCCATGTGCATATGTAGATGAGGATGGTCTTGTTGGAATTAGGTGGGAGAGAAGGTCCTTAGTCCAGTGAAAGCTGGATGCTCCAGTGTGCTGGAATTTGATGGTGGGAAAGTGAGAGTGGGTGCACATCCTCATGGAAGCAGCAGCAGGAGGAGGGGTTATGGGATAGGCAGTTTCTGGGGAGAGGAAAAGGGAATACCACCTGAAATGAAAGTAAAATATCCAAAAAACATTATGAATTCATCCTTCAACTGATAGGAATAGATGAAGAGACCCAGACCTACACATTAGATGGAGCACAGGAGTCTTTCAGAACAAAAGAAGGAAAGATTGTAGGAGCCAAAGAAGCCAAAAATTCCATAAGAAAATGACCCACAGAATAACCTGGCTTCGTTGGAACTCACAAAAAATGATATTGTATGGTTAGGTACCTTAGTGTACTTGAGTTTCATTTGGTTTTATTTATTCTTCTTTTATATATTACATCCTGACTGCACTTTCCACTCTCTCCCCTTTCACTATTCTCTTCCCCCACACCTTCACTTTTCCCTGGAACCATCCCTTAGTTCATATTCCTCAGAAAGTATTAGGCCTTTGGGGGAAATCAACCAAATACAGCATAACAAGTCATAATAATACCAAGCACAAATTCGACATCAAGGTTGGACGAGGCAACCCAATAAGAAAGAGGAAAAAGGTTCCAAAGGCAGGCAAAAGAGTCAGAGAGAGCTCCTGCTCCTACCGCTAGGAATCCTAGGAGAACATAAGCTGCAAAAGCATAAAATTTATGCCGAAAAATTAGGTCAAACCTATATAGGGTCTCTGACATCTGTGAACCTACTTAAATATTGGCCTGTTGATTCTGTTAGCCATATACTTCTTATTCCTTGTTCAGAAACTTTTGTCATTTTCCTCGTTTAGTTTAGTAATATTTATTAATGTATATATTGACTTTCCAATAAAACTCTATACTTATAATTTTAATATTGATATTTCACCATCAGAAATAAAAAGTAATTCAAAAATCTTTTGCTCATGTTTCTTAACTATTTTAAATGATCTGTGATAGCCTATATTTTAGGTTTAAATATTATTAATTTTAAAATATATATTACTTCCTAATTTTTAAATATCTTCATGTATTTTCTTTTAACATTGAAATAACATATAATATTTAACTTTTTTTAGGATATGAAGGTGGTATTTCAGATTTGATAATTAATACATTTGTCTCATTTGTTTCTTCCTAACAATGAAAGAAAATACTGATTATCAAATCTGAAATACCACCTTACATATATATGCATATATATTATATAGGATATATGATATATGATATATGATATATATATATATATATATCTTTTAAGTTAAAGACATATTAAAATAACACTGATAACATTAACAATATTATTTCAGATTACCTCATTGTTGATAAGAAATAAGAAAATTTATGTGTTGCAAAAGGAAAGAAATGGCCTTTATGTTTCTTTAGTTTATTAATTATAATCTACTAAAGCATGACTTTATATAAGCAGTAGGCCAAGTTGAAGTAAATACAACAAACTGGAAAAAGACTATTTCATAGAAGAACAAGTAAGATTTATTAAAATTTTATCTAAATAAAAATATGATTCAATTATATTTGATTGTCCTTTGCAATTTGAAGACACATGATTTAATTATTGGTGATTTTTAAAAGTACAAGCTACATTTTCTAATTTAAATAAAATATATTGCTTCTGAGTAGACCATATTTAACAGATTCATGTGGTCACTGAGTTAAAGAGAGTAGACAGACCTGAGAATGAGAGTCCTTTAAATCTCACAGTACATGCTTATCTATCTATCCACAAATAAAGCCAATCAGAGCCATCTCAACTCTTGTCTTGTTGACTTGCTTGATATTCCTATGAAGGTAGTTTTTGTTTGTTTTTGTTTTTTCCTTGCATTTGACAGCTACACTTCTTTTAAATTTTATTTACTTTATGTCAGTTTCATGTATTTTGAATTCTTCCATATTATATGTTTTCTATGTTCTTTACAGCCCCATCATATTTATAAATTATTATCAATTCATAAAATCAGGAGACATTTTTCTGCCTCCATGGAGAGGAGTCCTGTATGATTGTTGGTCATCTGCACAGGTTGAGTTTTCCCTTCTACCCCAGTGTATGTACTTTCCTCACCTGAGGCCATTTCAAAATGAAAGGAATCAAGAAGATAGATGCGTATTTTTCTCAGGAAACATGTGTTTATAAAATTGAAGATAATTTAACAAATTTAGGTGTGATTATTTTTGTAAATGTTGTGTGATATGGTGTAAGATATAATCGAAGAGAGTTATCAAACTTTAAAATATTTTACTTTCAGTGTAAATTTTTTTCCAGAAAATGATACCCCATTTCTACTAATTTGAATATATCTGCTTAGTTGTGAAAATTAATAAAAAGAAGACCTATTCTCCACATTTTTAAAACTGAAGAAACCAGGCTTACATTATATTAAATAAATGTCAAATTCACTCCTTCACCTCAGTATGAGGTCTGTGAAAGAAGCCAAGTTTGCTCTCAACAGTACTGATGGGCAGACTCTCTGCCTCTCACATGCACATTCCAAGAAGGAATTCCCAGAAGGAAGTTAATCACACAGAGAGTGAATATTTCCCCATTGCATTCTGTTCTGGTCTCGTGTGTTCTGCACATCATCATCCAAATACATCTGTTGCCATTTGCACAAGACTGGGACTACACCATAATGCTCTTCTGGAAATACATATGGTCACCAATCTATTTTCTGTGTCACATTAAAGCCTACAGATTGAAATTTAGTTAACAATGAAAGTCTTAATACAAATTTCTGATTTTGAAAATTGAATTTAGAGTAACAAATATACAACTGGTCCTAGTGGCACATGCTTTTAATCCCACGGCTTAGGCAGCAGAGGCATGTGGATATCTATAAATTTGATGCCAGCCTGCTCTACAGAGCTAGTTCCAGGACAGCCGGGGCTATATAAGAAAATCCTATGTCAAACAAACAAACAAACAAACAAAGAAACAGGAAGTATAAATAATGTACCTGCAACAACAGTGTTATGTGGATGAGAGAAATTTTTTTCAAAAAGAGGCCCTAAATGGCTGCATATAGTCCAGGACAGAAATTTTGTGAGGAAAAAAAGTGCTTTTCACTGTAGTATTTCACTAGAGTATGAAGAAATTTTAAAAATAACAAGAAATAATGAAGATAAAGAGCCATATATATACATATACATATATATATATCCCTAAGATATTTTTCTTAGAATGAAAACTAGCCTAATAAAATAATTCCCTTGAGAGCTGTGCCCATGTGTCTGTCTGTTTGTGTTGACATCCTCCAATTTACCTGTTTGTTCAGTGTGTGTCTGTCCACAAGACTGATGGTCACTTAGGATATATCCACTCTTCTTGGGTATATACTTTTCCTATGTAGCACTTTAAGATGAAATATGTGTCACCTTTCTAAAGTATGGTGAGAGATTTAAAAACATGCCACAGATACATTAAAATATAATTAAAATATAAGACAAAGTGTTCTTGCCATTTGCTTAGAATCTAAGGCTTCAAAGAAGATTCACAGAGAGAAGTGATACTGGAGACAAACTAAATAAGTTCTAAAGACATAATAAAAAAGAGAGAAGGTTTTAACTCTGCCTTTGGCATATGGATTCTGTTTTGCTTATTGTTGTGTTCTTATGCTGTCTGTTGCCAGCAGAGACATTTTAATGATATACATGGCATTTATTGTGATCATTAAAAAGTGCTTATATGAACATTGCTATATGGGTTATATTAAACTGTGTCTATATTGAGAGTTAGTGTTGACAGAGTCAAGAGAGTAATTTTTTAATAAAACATTAAAAATGACATGCTTTATGAAAACAGAATATGCATATCAGTCAATTAAAAGACTGGCAATATCAAGTGTATATTATATTCCATGGGATAATGTTTTAAATTAAATTCAATATTTAGAAAATAACTTAAAATGAAATAGATCAGTCATAAGACTTTTATCTTTTCCAACCTTTAATATTATAATCTCAAAAATTATTTTTTTATCACTGACTAGAAAAATCATCTCTCTTCTGCTGTATAGAGCCTAACATTGCCTTAAAAGTAGAATAATTCAAACTGTAACTCACAAAGACATACTTTGTCATTCCAATATTCTTTACCTCTGCAAGCTTCACTTTGAAACTGAACACTATAAATTATCTAAAATTAGGGACAGTGATGACACACAAAATTTAAAGTGCTTTATTCATAGCTACATAAATTCAATTAAGCCACCTTGATGTATGTTTCAGGGATTTAAAAAAAAAAAAACTAAAAAGGAGAAAAGGGTCCACTCTAATGGACTCACAACTAAGCAGCTCCTAAAATCCCACATTATTTTCTATTCCAGAGATCTATTTTAAAATCTCTCCTAACTCAATACATAACAGTATTTATGGTCTGCTATGTGGTTGAATAAACGATAAGCATTCATAGAAATAGTACATATGAAATTAGATAACAAAGCTTCCAAAAATGACTATAGTGTTGTTAGAGAGAAATTAAGAGCCTTGGCATAGAAACTGAATTTTTAATAGTATAAATCACCTTGGAAATGTGAGTCTCACCACCTCGGGTATTATTTAAGGACGTAATTGAAGAATTCTTCAACTGAAACCTGTTTGTAATCACCATTGAACTGGTTCTAACACAAAGATGTCTTACCTTATCACAGCCATGACATCATATCACACAGATAGATCTCTGTTGGTGTTATTATATTTTTCTTTGTCTTCAGGATTTTATCTGTGATGTAAGATTGGCTTTAAACTTGATAAGACATAGTTTTGATATTTGAAACTTACAGTGTTATTAGTTAACTCTACAATACACTAACCGTCGACACTGTGAACTAGGTTCAAGGGACCTATATTGACCCTTAAATCTTGATGCCCAGTTCTTCACTCTTAACTGTAAATTCAAATTTTATTAGTTGATATGTGAGTTTTATCTGAAAACTGGAGACTTGCTGTTTTTTTTTATTAAATATTTTCTCACAGTTGTTAAAGAAGCATTTTCTTTAAAATAGGTGTCTGTCCACTTTGTGTACTTTTAAAAATTCCATGCTATAATTCAGCAGAAAGAAAAGACCAAAACGTGATCCTCCTAGGTTTTATTACCATTAACAGACTAGGAAAATTGGATCATTAGCACAATATCTTTTTTTTTTCATTTTAATTTAAATTCCATTTCACATTTTAAATAGTCAATATTGAGAAGAACAAGAACACAAAAGAATTTTGATGTTGATCAAAATACCTCTAAAAAGAGAATATGAAAGCCCCTTTTATGTGCTGGAGAGATGGCTCAGGGGTTAAGAACACTGACTGTTCTTCCAGAGGTCCTGAGTTCAATTCCTGGCAACCACATGGTGACTCACAACCATCTGTAATGGGATCCCATACCCTCCTCTGGTTTGTCTGAAGCTAGCTACAGTGTAGTCATCATATATACAAAACAAATGAGTAAAGTCTTTCTTAAAAGCCCCTTTTACTAGATTAATTGTCAAGGATTTCTTTTTCTTTGATAATTATCTTCTTTTCCCTAGTTTTCTTTCCTTCCTTCTTTCCTTCCTTCCTCCTTCCTTCTGTTTCTTCTTTGTTTATTTCTTTCTTCCTTTTTTCTTTTCTTCCTTTTTTCTCTTTCTTTCTTTTTCTTTCTTGCTGTCTTTGTTTTGTTTTTGTTGTTGTTGTTATTTAAGACAGAGTTTCTTTGTGAATTTCTGGTTGTCCTGAAACTCATTCTGTAGAACCAGTTGATATGTAACTCAGAAATCTACCTGCCTCTGCCCTGTCCCCAGATTAAAGTCATGTTCCAGCACCACCTAGCAAGATTTCATTATTGTAACTGGAGAAAATTTGTTGGTAATGATGCAATACTATGTTTCCTCAGATTTTAAAAAATTAATCATTTTATCTAATCTTTATTCATACATGCTAATATTAATTATATAAGTAGCATATAACAAAGACAATCCTGTTATTATCTTTCTATTAATAGTTAATAATGTTTATTTGATTTAGATATCTACAGATTTTACATTAATTGAGCATAATAGAGATAACCATATCTTCCTATAAGATATATTCTCTTAATTCTTTGCCAATAGTATTATATATGTGTATTAATATTCAGAGCAATTTTTTATTATTTTTGTTGCTACTATATGTGGTATTTCCTAATACTTATGTATTCTTGCACCTATAGGTCTACTTATGCTATATAAAAAGTGTAAAATATTTTAGTGAGACTATAATAATATTGATTTATTAATTTTCATTTTAAACATCACTCTAGGTTTTACTGTGAATAATAATATTTTTATATCCTAGTGAACTAAGCCAAGATTAGAATCATGCAATCTTTCAAATTTATTATTTTGCTCAAAATTTTGTTTTAATTTTGAGCTTTTACTTCTAAGTATCTTTATATGTAGCTTGGTGTTAGATTTATTTAATAGCAACTTTTTAAAGAAATTAATGTTATCAACTTTATTGTACTTACTAAGATTACAAGGATCTGTGATTTGCCAAAAATGATACTCCAGATTCAAAGAATATACAATAGCAAAGAATGTTTTATTTTGCAGAAATTACCAGTATGTAAGGATATCCCGTTTATCAGGATGGAAGACAGATGTAAGCTTTGCAGAGTCAATTTAAAGCCTGTTAGGGTAGAAGTGGATACCTCTTGTTCCCTTGGTTAGTTCTATCTCCAGGGGTTTGGGTGCTTTTGTGGCTAGTAGAGGCTCTCTATAATTTTGGGGCTTTCCAGAACCCTTGCTGTTTAATTATTCCTGGCTTTGCTCAGGCCAAGTGGTGGGGTAGCTCTTAGAAGCTCCTAATTGGCAGCCATTGAGGTGTAGATTTTTCTGGAATTTACTTTTCCTGTTCTGAGAAACAAAAATTTAGGCCTAGTCCTCCAATATAACATTCGATCTACCTGTCAGAATTATAATATGCTATGTGTATCATACACTTTTGCACCCAACCTGTTAATGCATTAGGAATAGCTATGCCTCTGCTTCATCTTTCCCCATAAGAATGGGTAAGATCAAAAACTCAAGGAAAAGCACATTCTGGAAACTATGTGGTGAAACACTCATCCATTGCTGGCAGGAGTGCAGACTTGCACAACCACTCTGGAAACCAATTTGTTGGTTTCTCAGAAAATTGGAAATATTTATACCTCAAGACCCAGTTCAACGACTCCTAGGCAGCTACCAATGTTTAAACGTCACTTCACTTTGGTGTAGTAAACACTGGCTTCACAGTTGCTTTTTAAATTTCAATATGTAATCATATTCACTACATAATCTATACTTATCCTATCTCTAATTCAAAAGTACTATATGGAAATAGTGTCAAAAACTAGCTTTGACATCCGGGGTAAACTGTGACAGGGTGTAGAGTTTGCAATAGACTGGGACTGGCAAAATGCTTCTTGGAAGTCAGGTAAAAAAAAGAAAAGAGAAAAAGGGGAAGAATCACACACACACACACACACACACACACACACACACACACTGCATGGATGTAGCAAGCTTCACTAAGCTCCAACATTTTCACACATACATAAATAAATAAATACATACATACATGGCTACATACATACGTACATACATACATACATACATACATACATACATATAAATACACATTCACACTCTGGGTGGATGGAGCAAAAGCTTCAACCACTTTACATGCATTTACATGCATGCATTTGTTGGAGGAAGCAAAGATCTAACAACTTCATTTTTCTCCCAAGGTTCATATATCCCAGCAAAATCTTTCAAGGCATACAAAAATCACCATGTGGTTACAGTCTATTTTTCTTTAAGTGAACGATTATAGTGTATATACATAGGAAAAGTTGATCCCCAATGCTCCTACATGAATAACTTTTTATGTATTACAGGTGAAAAAATTATCCCCAAGAACCCACATACATTTGTAGCTAAGCAACTTGTTATAGTCTAACAAAGTGTAAGCAAGCAAGGTAATTTTCTCAGCCAGGTTTTCTTTATTGGCAGCTTGAAATTTGATTTTACAAAGAAAAAATCAAATATTTTATTATTTATTGTAAAATGTAATATTATTAAAATCTTAAAATAATCATAAATCTAAACATTTATATAAATAACAGTCATTTCTACTTTAAATCCTCAGGGTACATGTCTACTTCTCAACAATGTATTTTATTAAATCATATCACAAAGCTGAGTATAAAAAAAAAGGCACAAGGAATTATCACCTTGATCACCAGCTCAGCTTTAGCAAGAGAGGCACACTATTTGGTATTAGACAAGCTGCCATTATACTTGTTGCCTGACCTTAAAACATCTTGCCTTAATTATTAAAAATGTGCCTTTCTAAACTCCAAGTTACTCCCTAAGATTTTCTACATGAGAGCTGCTGACAAAAACATCTCAATATAACCTTACTAACAATCTATTTCTCCAAATTCTTTCTAAGGGTGATGGTTGTTGCTAACAATCTACATCTTTTAAGTTCTTTCCAAGGGTGGTGACTGAAACATTCATCTGCTCTACCAGCAATGCTTGAAAAAGGTCAAGCACTATTATTGAGTACCAGTGATACTGTCCAGTGATGGGCTAGGGTTTTCATATCCTATATTAAGAAGAATGTGAGGACCTTGAAGACCACATACAGAGCAAAACTTCACAACAGCAAGAAGTACTCAGAATAAGTAGTTCTCAGGGCTCTGCCTCTCCACTGTGATTGTGCTAACAAGTGGCCTGCATTCCATGAGCTCTAAGCTGCTTTGCTCTTCCTCTTGCATGACTTCCAACAAAACAGAGAGGGAAATTTTTGTGAGGGGAAGTTTAAGCAAAGTTGGTGTGGGAGCAATTTTAAAATGACCTAAAAAACAGAAATTATTACAAAAACTAAAACATCTTTAAAAACCAATGTGGAATTTTATTAGTTTGTAAGTCAAGTTGAAACATATAGTTTAAAATAAATGGAAAATTAGAAAAGAGACATCTTGTATAGCTACATAAAACAAATGATTATTAAACAAAGATCTCAATACAGCGATTGAGGTGGCTCTTTATGAGTCAGTGATCAAAGAGTACACACAGGTCCCAAACCCATATAGAATCCTGATACTGAAAGACATAGAAAACTTATGAAAAGTATAAAGAGTTTTTTATGACTCCTAGACCAAAAATGTAGGCCAGTCAGTTCACTAGTTCCACAAAGAAAGCAGAACTAAATGTGAGATTTTTAGGTCTTGGAATTCACTATCCCGGTATACATTCTGCATTCTGGGAGGAGTATATTATTCCTGAGTCAGAGGACACTTGCTGAATTAACATTTAGGAGAGGAAAGGAGAGGCTGATTAACATTCCTCAGACCTCAGGAAGAGAGCCCACTTGCAGGTGGAAAAGGCCCAAAGCAGGAAGACACATTCTATAAGGTGAATGGTACAAAGAAAGATACAAGTCATCTGGGTGGTTCCAGGAAGTAGCTGATCACAAGATGAATGATTGAACAAGACTGCATTCTTGATGTTCCCTTAGTTACCCCCTCATCCCCCTGGTTTGTGGTTTTACCATTTAAAAGTCCCCTCCCCTGAACCACTGGGTCAATTCCTCTGCTCCTTAATGAGTTATGGATTGACCATCAGCTGGTTGATCCAGAAATATGCCTCTTGCTGATTGCATCTAGATCGGTGTCTTGTGAATTATTGGGTGGTTGTGTCATCCCAAGACTTGAATTAGGGACTCCCCTCTTGTGGATCTTTCAGTACTATTCATAAATATGATCCACCAGGGAGAGTTGATAACATTTATTACTGAAGACCCTGCATATTCTGTGTGCATTATGAAAAAATCAAGCTTGGACAGAACTAGAGCCTTCTGCCCTATCATCCAATTCTCTAAAAGGTATAATATAGGCTACTGAGGACAACAGGTGTCTGTTTTCCTACCTAACTACAAGCCCTATGAACTACAATATCAATCCATCAAGCAAGATATGCCCACAGATACGATAATGCACTTACTACTTTGGGGGTAACAATTCTCTGATTGAGACACACAATGCAGTAATGAAATAGTGACTCATACTTCAAACCTGGTATATAAATACATGGCTGGATTATCAGAGAAGATTCCTCCTGTACCAAATTGGAACAAACAGATGTAAAAAAAATAATAAAAACAAAAACAAAGCAAAACAAAAAAAAATGAGCAGACATGCAAAGTGAGACTTTGTAATATTTAGCCTTAAATGGAAGGTCTCAATCAAATCCCTCTACTTGATTCTCAGGGAACTCCACAGAAAAGGTGGTAGAAAAAAATAAGAATCAGATGGAAGAGAGGACACTAAGAAAACAAGGTCCTGTAAATGAAAATAACTTAAGCTCAAATGAACCCACAGAGACTGAAACATGCACAGGCCTGCCCCAAGTCCTCTTGGTCCTCTTGGTATATATTATAGCTTTCTGAATGTGAGAGTGGTTGGGTCTGATTCCTGGGCCTTCTTCTGTGCCTTTTGATTATTTGTCTTGTCTAATTTTGGTATGTTAGTTTTTGTTGTATCTTAGTATACTTTATTTTTATTGTATTATTATCCCTTAGAAGCCTGTTTGTTTTCTCATGAGAAATACGAAGGGAAAGATCAGGATTGGACAGGAAGAAGGGATGAACTGAGAGCAGGAGAGGGAAGTAGACTTCTAATAAGGATGTACTATATGTGAAAAAATTTACTTCAATTAAAAAAAAAAGATTGCAAGTAGAAAGTTGATACTAATCTAAAACCAACAAAGATATGACACGTTCTTCGAGCATAGAGGTAAAATTGCTACTATTTTGTAACTAAATTTTCAGATTTTCAAGCTTCCTTTAAAATATTTATGTGTGTGACCATTGATAGACACTATCAACCTTAATCAGAAAACTTTCTCCTTTTAATAAACCACAAGGAATGTAGAGACAGCTGGCTACTAATGATATCTGCCATACAAGATGCAGAGAATAAGAGACTACTACACGTTCATCCATAAACAGGGCATTTATTCTACCCTTACTAAGGTTCAGTGGTCATGATGGAAGAGGTAACAAATAATATAAAATCCAGAAAGCATAATAAAGAAAATGCAAAGTGTTGTTTTTTGAGCATGGCCCAGCTAATACAGTCATGACCTTATACTAGCCATGTGCCCCTCAATCAGTCCATGCAAAAATGAGCTTGTCAAATGAGAATATCAATGGATTCCAAATGAAATATTTTGTTTGAAAATATAAAAGTAATACTATACAGACTGGGCAGGTGGTGTTTATGTAATACACACACACACACACACACACACACACACACACACACACACACATATATATATTATATATATAAACACACACACATATGATGGTTGTATACATACACACACACTTATATGGATATTAATAATGATGACATTAGAAATTACAGGTCTTTGTATGTACTGTATGTGTGTCTACTGGCACACAGTTCTTAATGGCCATTAAGTTCCCATTGAACTGGAGTTATAGGAACTGGGTGCTGGGAACCAAACATGGGAGAATAGCAAGGATAGCACGTGCTGCATTTGAGCCCTGAGCATTATCTCTAGTAAGAACAATAGCAGCTTCTGCATCATAAATTTAAGTAACACTCAGTAAATTACATTGTTGGCTTTCTTCTGTGGGTATTTAATAATTGTGTGCCAGTTTGCTTTGGTAGATTGTATTGGTTCATTGTCAGAACAAAGTATGGGAGCTTGATAGATTGAGTCTACTGTTATATACTCCATTGAGTGCCTCCCCCAAAATTATGAGAAATATTTTTACACTAAATGCAAACTATTTCTAAAGCCATATTTCAAACAATATTTCTTTGACAATTGGCTGGAAACTAGATAAATTCTCTTTATGCCCAAACTCTACTATGTGGTTCATGTAATTTATATTATTTCACTGTAAGAAGAAAGTAGGATTTATACAGGACCATACAGAAAAAGCAATATAAAACCTAAAAATAGTTCTCTGCTATAAACTCATCAAATATTAATAAACCCTTTAATGTAGAAAAGACCTTAAAATTTACCTAGCGGAAAAAGTAACTCGCGTAAAGCATGCACTAATGAGAATGTTTTTTAATTAGGGAAATGTGTACCTTAGTTTATAAATTTAAAAAATTTTCTTTCTTCTTTGATCATTCTTTATAAAACAAATGACATGAGCCACACTTTCTTAGATTGTGATGGATATATTCCCTTTTATCTGAGTTTATGCTACCCAACCCTGCTTCAGTCATCCAGAAAAGAACTATAGATGGATCTGTGGCAAAGTAAGGGAACAAACTGTGTCTTTAAGCTTATCAGCCACAATGCAAAATGAAAGGCCTTGCAGAATATAAATAGAGATGCCAAACAGATGTGATTGGAAAGTCAGAAAGAAATATCTATTTAATTTGTTAACTATTTTGAAGAACATACCAGCTTTCTTGTCTATTTTTGTCACTATCATCAATATTATAACCCTTGTAAGAACCCTTACATTATATTTTTATTCTTTCTGTTTTCCCAGGTATGAATCTATTAAGGTCATCAGAAATTACATTTGACTTTTTCCCTTGTTATGTGCAATGCGGTCCTATAAAGACATCGGTAGCACAAATATGTTTGAATCTCTGCCAATACAAAAATAAACCTGTCAAATGGGTATGTCAATTGGTTCCAATTGTTCTACCCTAAAAATATGAATATAAATGTAGCATTATACAGACTGTTTATATATTGTCTCCTATTTGTAGAAGAATGTTTAATAATTACCTACAAGTTTTAAAATATAGGTGTTAAAGAATTTGGAACCAGATAATTATAAAATTTTTATAAGGAATGCTCATTTTCAATTTCATATATATATTAACTATTCATATCACTATGTGATGGTGTATATTTACTTGGCCCAGGAAGTGGTCCTATTGGGAGATGTGGCCTTGTTGTTGTAGGTGGGTCACTCTGGGGTTGGGTTTAAGACCCTCATACTAGCTGCCTTGAAGACTGTCTTCTACTAACAGCCTTCACGTGAAAATGTAGAACCCTCAGCTCCTCCTGCACCATGCCTGACTAAATGCTGCCATGCCCTCACCTTGATAATATTTGACTAAACCTCTGAACCTGTAAGCCAGCCCCAACTAACTGTTGTCTTTTGCTCTGGATCCACTTCCACAGAAAGATAAATTACCTGTCATTATAACTACCTTTCATTGCACTAGGATCTATGTTTCACATCAACTAAGATGTATGACTGAGAAGATCTCATCATAACAACCCTGCTTTTTTTTCAATGTCCAATGTCAGTGATCAGTGTTACTACTTCTCTATGATCTAAGTCTATCGGTGCATTAAAGTAGTCTTATCTAAAAAAAAAAAAAAGAAAGAAAAAGAAAAAGATTTTCTTTGGTCATGGTGTCTGTTCACAGCAGTAATACCATAACTAAGACACACTATATATCCTACCAGTTCCTGAATTGTGGCTATAACCTATAATTTCCTTATACACAAAAGTGTGGCAACATATGTGAATAAATAATGGAAGATTATCTCAAACTTATACTTAATAATAAATTATCTCAGTCTTATACTCACTAATAAAGCAATAGTGATAACACTTTGCTGCCTTAGATTAGATCTTTCAATAAATGTTATTATTATTCTTAATATCCTTTATGTAAGTAGATGTTCCCTTACAAAGAGTGTCTAGTGGTCCTCTGTTGCCCATATTGAGTATTTGTATGACCAGGACTAATATAGATTAAACAAATGGTATCTAGAAACAACCATAAGGTCCCTCAGGCTTCACATAGGACCATAGCCTAAGACCGTATGTTGATTATAATTATCAGAGCCTCTGATCAAAAAGATCCTTTACTTTCAGACTATAAAATCAGAATATTTGTTCTAAATGCACTGAATGGAGGGATAGCTCAGCATTTAGGAATATTTGTTGTTCTGCCAGTGGACATAGCTTTGATTTCCAGAACCTACATACTTGCCTATAACAGTCTGTAATTTTTTTTTTCTTCAAGGGATGCAATGCGTTCTTCTGGCTTCTGAGAGAAGCTGTGAGGTGAATGTTGAACAGATAAAAATATACAAGAAACACTCAGGCACGTAAATTAAAAAACAAAGCCAAAAATTGTTTAATTAAATACATTAATTTTTAGTGATTTTCTGCAGAATTTAAGAATGAACACAATCCTACATATCTAGATGTAAACATGAATCTATATTTCATCAAATTCTGGCAGAAGAGGAGTTCTATAATTTTTATTTTTGTTTAATACAAAGTCTCTCAATGTTGCTTAGCTTGGCCTGGAACTCAATCAAATAATCTTGCCTTGGTTACATGACTACAGTGGCTTGGCATATTTATTACAGTAACTTATTCAAATCTCTCCCTACAAGTGAGCAAGCAAACCAAGAGGATTTATTTGATATAATTCTGTAAAGGAATTTTTAGCTATACATCCATAAAATAATTTTAAATTATATAAAATCTCATACATTACAACCCTCCCACAGCTTCCCCCTCTCCCCTCCTTCCAGTCTCCTCCCACCTCCCCTCTGCTCCAGATTGACTACCCCTGCCCTTCACTGTCTTCTCCCAGAAAAGATCAGGACTTCCAAAGACATCAACAAATCTCTGCAAAAGCTACAGTAAGAACCTCACCCTAAGGCTGGACCAGGTAAAACAGCAGGAGGCAAAGGTTTCTCAGAGCAGGCAAAATAATTATAGGCATCTCTGGCTCCCAGTTTTAGAGCAGTCTCCCATAAACACCAAGCTACATAATCATAGCATGTGTGTAAAGGACTTAGCTTAGCACATATCAGTGAATTCTCTGTAATCTTTGGACAAATGAATGGAACCAGGAAATAACTTAATCCTAAGTGAGCAACAGAAAAACAAATATGGCATGTCCTAACTTATAAGTAAATATTATCTGTTAAGTAAAGGTTAATCATGCTAAGTATCAAGTAGGGCTCTTGGGGGCATGTGTGTATCTCCCTGGGATGGCGGGATATGAAAGATTTTGCAGGTTGAGTGAGGATTGTTTGGAATGGGAAGAAGAGAGATCATGTCTGGGAAGAACGCTCTGCTCAGCAGCGGAGAATACAAGGAGTGATGTCTAGAACTGGGGGAGAGGGGAGCATTTTGGCGACAGTTTGGAAACCTAGTGCAGTGTAAACTCCCTGGAATCTATAAGGGTTACCCTAGCTAAGACATCTAATAAAAAAGGATACGGACCCTGAACAGGTCATCTTCTGTAACCCAGCAAGGAGTCTAGTGGTGGCACTGGGAAGCCTCCAAGCCACAGGATCTCGGGGCCTACAATTTGTTCAACCTGCAAGACGTGTTCAGAAAGGGGAAGAGAACTCAATGGAAGTAGTCAACTAATGACTGATCGAGCCTGACAGACATGCCTCACTAGAGGGCGCCCACACCTGAAACTGTCTGGATGTCCTGGATCTAGAGTCAGGAGAGTTCGGAGACTCAAAATGGAACCAAATACGACTGATAAAAATCAATCAAATGAGTCTTAATGATAGTCTGCTATACAATAGATTGGTACCTTGCCCAATTGTCATTAGTTAGGTTTCATCCAGCAACAGATAAGAGCAGATGCAGAGACTCACAGCAAATTTTCTATATTTTAAAGGATTTTCCCCCTAGATTATTCTGGACAAATTTATAAAATTTACACTAACTACCAAGTTGGATGATAGCAAATAGTGGGTTAAAGAACGGATTCGTTACATTTGCACAATATATTTCAGGTTATTCTAATTATGTACCATTATGAGGCAGCTAAGCATACTAATAGAGGGCATACACTAACTCAAATGGCTAAATATACTGAGAGATGACTTAAATATATCTTTAAGGAATGATGATATTTGTGTACTAGCCAAACCTCATAACGCAGAGGTACATATCTGATTCACAACTATTGGAAAAAATAATATGCCTATCACCAATAATTGTGCAGAAAATTTAATTAAACAATAAAAGAAAAAAGGAGATAGAAATTTACAAACTACATCACTTACAAAATCTAATTTGAAGAACAGAGAGTATCTAGAATATAATCATTTACACACTTGTAAAAATTTAGTGTGAAGAAGTAGTGTTGCTCAGAAGCTTACTAGGATGTACCATAGGGCAAAATAGAGCTTCAAATACTTTTAAATAATCCTTGTTCATGATTTCAAGAACATTAGCAGGGATCCTAAACCATCGTGTGGTTTTCTTACTCAATACAACTCTCTAAGTAAAAATACCAATTAAATCGAGAATATAGAATAACCCACAACAAATTTACCTCTAAAATTAAAAATAATGTTGTTCAAATGAAAATTCTTCAGTGAGAACCATATAATCATTGAGAAGAGAATAGGCAAAGCAAGGGTGAATATAAACAGAAAAGTATATTAACATATATGTGTATGAAAATGTTAAAATCATTAGTGTTTGGCATGTTATATAAGTAATTAAAGTGAAAAGATGTTATGCAGCAAGTTATTAATATTTTGCTCTATTGCTGGAACAAGAAAATGTGAAACTAAATTGAATAATTCCTTCATTTTATAGAACTTTTGAGCCACACAGACACTATTTATATGATAGCAAAACTACTAATTGTTATGTTTATAATTGATGAATTTATATTAAATAGACTTTAACTTCAAACTCAAATAAAAGCAGGTATTGATACCCAATCCTATCTATATAGTAACAGTGTAAAAAGAGCTCCTTTACATTTCATTAATCTCTGGTGTTTATTATATTATCTTAGGAAAGCAAGGATAAAGATATCTCATTTTGAGAAAACAAAGTGACAAGTATATAATGCATGTGAATAAACATTAGAAACTATAAAATAAGTGACTGAAATTGGATACTTTATGCTGTTAATGTGCCAGTTGTTTTTTTTTCTTTTTTTAATTAGATATTATATTTACATTTCAGATTTTATCCCCTTACCCATTCCCCCCACCACCCTGGAATCCCTTATCCCATCCCCCCTCCTCCTGCTTCTATGAGGATGTGCCCCCATCTACCTCCCACTCCCACCTCCCCATCCTCGAATTCCTTCCCACTCAGTCTTCAGCCTTCATGTGACCAAAGTTCTTCTCTCCCACCTATGCCCAACAAGGCCATCCTCCCCTACATATACAGCTGGAGTCATGGGTCCCTCCCTATGTGCTCCCAAGCTGGTGGTTTAGATCCTGGGAGCTCTGGTTGGTTGGTATTGTTGCTCTCCTCAGGGGGCCACCAATCATGCCAGTTGTTTTTATTTGTGTATGTTTGTGTGTGTGTGTGTGTGTGTGTGTGTGTGTATGTGTGTGTGTGTGTGTTTATGAGTGTGTGTATGTATGTGTGTATGTCTGTGTGGAATATGTATGTGTGTGTATGTGTGTGTATGTGTGTGTGTATGTGTGTGTCTGTATGAGTGTATTTGTATATGTGTGTGTATACATACATGTGTATATATGTGTTTGTACAAATATATGTGTGTATATATATATGTATATATATGTGTGTTTTTGTGTGTATGTGTGTGTGTTTATGTGTACTTATGTGTACGTATATATTTGCATGTGTGATAGCAAATAAGCAAACAAATGTAAATCATAAAACAAAAAGAAAAATAATTAGACATAATTGTGGGAATCAGTCTAAGGAGCCACTGTGGCCTTGGGCAAATCAGCACTTTAGAAAGATATTATCTTTAGCCTTATAGTAGCAAACATACTGATAATTGCACCAGATTGTCTGGATATCTTATAATTTTTTATTTATTGTACAATTAACCAACTCTTAATCAAAACGATATAAAATATTGTTAGGCATTATAAGATAATTTCTAAATATAATTTCCTGCTTATACTTGCAAATATATAATTAGGATATGGAAATGTTTGGAGGACTGAATAATAACCAGTATATGCATATCATGTTGATAGGTAGCCATTTTAGAACATTCAATCATTGACTTTTTATTACCTTAATAAATGCAACTTATTGCATTAAGATTAGATAACCAATGTATGAACAGCATGCTTGTAGGCAGCCATTGTAGAACATCTGATCATTGACTGTTTATCATCTTACACATTTAAATTATTGTATTCAGATTAGATTGAATTTTTCCTTACTGCACAATAAAGTACATGAACATTGTAGTTAAAAACAATGCTTATTGATGAACATATAGCTTGTGATTCTAAAGTCAATGGTTGGATATCCTATGTTGACTGGAATCTAGACAGGGCTAATATTGGTGTTTGCTTATCTCATGTCCAGTATCCTCTGCAAGTTCAGGGCTCATATGTAGAGATGTCAATTCTTTTAAATGGAGGAGTGAGAATTGCCCACACACACCCCGCCACCCAGGTTCTTCCTGTCTTTCAAATTGGAGTTTTCTCAGCAGAGAGGGGGCTAATTTAGGGGACTTATTTTATAATTTCCTGTACTTCTGACAGAATATTTTCCATGAAGATACTTTTTTCTTGAATGTCTAAGAATACCTCTATTGCATTCAGATTAGTAAACTATTCTGTCTTTAACTGAAGTTTACCTGGATAATATTTCTGGGAGTGCTGATTAAATCCATGTATGTTCTACAGAATCTTTGTTACTAATTAAGATTGCACAAACATGGCAGTGATAATAGGGATTAAAGCCCTTAAAATCCATCCTATTACAGGAGGCAGCCTATTGTAGACAGGAAAATGAACAAGCACCTGTTTATGTCTATTATGTATGATTTAATGTTTTTTTTTTGATGCTAGAACAAAATAACTGAAATGAGTTCATTATAAACAACATAAATTTATTTCCCATAGCTTTAAAAACTAGAACTCTCTAAATCAAGGCACAGATATTTAATGATAGCTTTATTGCTGTACAATCAGTTGCAGAAAACAGAACACACAAGTTGAAATTTGAGACTTTTATATAAAGTACTAAAATGTGGAAAAGAAGCCTTCCTTTCTTAATGCATTCTTGACAGACCCTGTTCATCACACTACTAAAAGGTTAAAACTAAAATTTTGGAGACAAGAATTCAAATAGCAACATTCTAGCTACTGTCAATGATCTAAATGCTAATATTGGAGTACCTAGCTTGTGAATAACAGTAACATTGTTTTAGATAAACATCAACAAAAATTACTAACTAAATAAGTTGAAACTTTATGGATATAAATGAACTAGACAAGACAAAAGAATAAACCAGGTATTGGTATGATCTGATGAGTAGTCCTTCAATCTTAGTATACTTTTTTATTAATTTGAGCAACAAATTTTGGGCACTTGCAGATTATTCATCAATTTGCATGCAGACACAAATGGAGAATAGCAAACTATAACATCTTAGACAACTTAAAATAAATACTTCTCACTTCTATGTAGCATTCTGGTTTGTGGAAGGCAACATTTATAATTTAAGATGGGGGAACTGGGAAATAAGTCCATTTGTGTGTTTCAAACTGAAATATTTTATTAATTTTATTACATAAGCAGATTAATTTGTTTGGAGGACAAGTTCCCTCTCTTTGGAATAACATTATTTTTTATTTACCCATAGGGAAAAACCATTAAAAGCAATTATGCTTGCAAATATATATTAAAACTGAATCAGAGTAGATTAAGTGTACAAGTTAAGTAAGCTTCAAATTTACTTAGTAAAGGAAAACTATTGAATTAAGTAAGAAATTTACTTTTCATAAAATGAATCATGACTATGTTTATGCTGAAGTTCTTGGAACAGAATTTTATTCCTTTTTAAAATGCATTTACTGGGAAATAATTGCCTCACTGAAACATACTCATATTAATATTCCATTTGCTTGTTAAGAATTAATTTGTAGCTCAGACACATATTTTATGAATATGTTTAAGTGTTTCATTTCTCCTTACTTTCTCTAGAGAATGAATAATATTCACTTTCCTGCATCATATAGAAAAGAACAGTAGATAGTTTTTAAGTTAAAAAAATGCCAATATATTTTATATTTAATTATAATGCATGTCAATACAGTCACATTTCTTTTTTGATATCAGTTAAACTAGAATAGTTAGTGTGAATGGAATTTTAGTGTAGGTATTTCTATTCATATGAATGAGAATAATTATACACATTATTTTATATGTAATTTAAATATTATGTTAACAAATGAATACAAATATTATTTTCTTATCTTCAACATCATGAAAAATATATGATTGTGAAGAAAAATTCTGGAAACCAAGGTTTCATGTAATTCAATATGGAACCAAACCTGAGACAGGGGTGGGTTGCAGATAAAGGCAGAAATAGCCAGAGAACAATCACAAGATTAGAATAGATGCCCATAGTTAGCTGCTTAAGGCCAAGCATAGTGATTCAGTCAGTTTAAATAGGAGTTTGGGCCAAAAGAGTTGAGTTGAACCAGTCAACCAATATTCAGAAAGAACGAGAGAGAGTGAGATTTTTCTGCAATAAGCCTCTGAGAGGACAATTACATCAGGCGAATAAAAGTTATTTTACATAGTTGTTCTCATGCCTTTTCTAAATATCTAAGAATAATATCCATAAACACCTAATACATACTTTAAAACCAATATTATGTGACAACCATGACTTAAAGTGATAGAAAAAAAAAACCCAGTATCCCATTTTAATGTCAATTCAAAAATCATCAATAAGAAGCTAGAAAACTGAAACCACAACATAAAAATATTGTATAATATGACCAAATAAGGTAATACTAAGCACATTTTGATTGATGATAAAATGCAAACACTCATATACAAAATATCATTGACATAAATATGAAAACATATCATCATTTCAAGGGTTGAAATAAGATCATTTATAACACACAATAGCTTCAAGAGGGAAATTAAATGATGTATAGCAGAGAAATTAATAAAGGAGCATCTCCTGAGCATGTGAAAAAATATTGAATCAAACAAAATGCCCCCATACTTAAGTGCTTATGAGTGTGAACATGGTTTGTAAAATCAGGGAGGATTTGAGGGTTCCTGATTTCTTAACTAATTTTCAAAAATTCTTTTTTAAGACACTTGAAGCAATTACATGTTTAAAGAAACAAAATATATTAAAATGGGAAATAAGATGCAAAATAGTTTTTCTTAGCTGATAATGTGATGTAAAGTTTGTAAAAAAAAATATAAGCAGAGTAATTAGTAAATTCAACAATATTTTCCACTTTCCTTAGAATGTTAGTTGCACTGGATTCTGTCTAGTGATTTAGAAAGCAAGTATGGAACACAGAAATATTAGTTTTCTAAAGGAATCCACATGAATACACAAACTATGGTAAGAGGGCCAGCAAGGAAAAAATCATGTTCTTTGTATGTGCAAAATAAATCCCTAGATAGATAAGATAATGGTATAATAAAAATGTTGATACATTTTACCTTTCTTCATTTAGTTGGGAAAGGGAGGTGGTATGACATGTCAAGCAATATACATATACAAAGGTATCGCTTGCTGAATCAACTAATATTAACTTGGGATACATTTTCAGTTATTAGGCTTAATCAGAGAATCTTTCAAACAGTAAAATTAGACAGATAAAATACAAAATAAAACAAAATAAAGAAGCAAATTAAAACCAAATTGGAAATGAGAAATGATCGAATTACCATGTATCAGTAGCACTCCAGGGTCCGTGCCAAAGTTCTTCTAAAGAAATTAATTGTGGAGAGATGCAAATAGCCCTATGCTCTAGCCACCTGAACAAAGAAACCTTGTTTACAATTGTTGCCAATTCCAGTTTCAAATCATTCATGCCTTGATTATTGCTACGTTTTCTCATTAGTAAATTCTTTACCCCCACTGTGAAAATGTTGCTCTACAAAGAAAAGAAAGATTAGTACTTTGATCACTCAATTAATTTTTTTGTTGTTGTTGGAGTCAACAAGGGGAAGTTGTCTCAGTTTATTTTTGTTAACAAAAGGAAAGTAAATAATACAAAGTTAAAACCAAGTAAACCTTATGAATCCTGTCTTCCCAAACTTTTCAGAGAATATTACCTTAATATATTAACAGAAGTAGTAGTACTCAAAAATACTCAAAACGACAAACGAAGATTTGTATATATCTGATACTCACTAAACCTCAGAATATGTTAGGTAAGGGCATTAAAACTAAATATAATTACATAACAGTACCTTCCAAGAAGATGAGTGCAGTGAGCCAGTAGCTCATTTAGCCAGGAGAGTTAACTAATGGACACCTAATGGGGCAGAGTCAACTAAGGTTCACTCTGAGTTAAATAACATTTAAAAAGGAAGCAAATAATTCAATATTTTAACAAAATGAAAAGAAAATACTGCAGTAATATAACATTTTAAATTTAGCAACTATTCATTTATAAAAACTATTCCCGCAGAAAACAAGTTAAGTTAAATTTAACATGAGTTAAAACACAGAGGAAATAAAACCATAAATACAAAGATTTTTTTTTTCCTGAGTACCAGTAACATAATGAAAAAACCTCGTCGGTTCTTCCTATGGGATTGCAAACTCCTTCAGCTCTTTAAAACCTTTCTCTAACTCCTACATTGGGATCCCGTGCTCATCCAATGGTTGGCTGCTAGAATTTGCCTCTGTATTTGTCAGGCTCTGGTAGAGCCTCTCAGGAGACAGCTATACCAGGCTCCGGTCAGTATGCACTTCCTGACTTTCACAATAGTGTCTGGGTTTGGTGACTGTATATGGGATGGATTCCCAGGTGGGGCAGTTTCTGGATGGCCTTTCTTTCAGTCTCTGCTTCACACTTTTTCTCTGTATCTCATCCCGTGGGTATTTTGTTGCCCCCTTATAAGGAGTGAAGCACCCATACTGTGGTCTTCCTTCTTAGTGAGCTTCATGTGGTCTATGAATTGTATCTTGGGCATTCCAAGTTTTTGAGTTAATATCCACTTATCACTGAGTGCGTACCTTGTGTGCTCTTTTGTGATTGGGTTATCTCACTCTGGATGATAATTCTAGTTCCATCCATTGCCTAAGATTTTCATAAAGTCATTGTTTTAATAGCTGAGTAGTACTCCATTGTATAAATGTATCACATTTTCTGTATCCATTCCTCTGTTGAGAGACATACTGGTTGTTTCCAGATTCTGGCTATTATAAATATGGCTGCTATGGACATAGTGGAGCATGTGTCCTTGTTATATGTTGAAGCGTCTTTTGGATATAAGCCCATGAATGGTATAGCTAGGTACTCAGATAATATTATGCCCAATTTTCTGAGGAACTGCCAGATTGATTTCCAGAGTGGTTTTACCAGCTTGCAATCCCACCAACAATGGAGGAGTGTTCCTCTTTCTCCATATCCTCACCAGCATCTGCTATCAATTGAGTTTTTAATCTTAGCCATTCTGACTGGTATGAGTTGGAATCTCAGGGTTGTTTTTATTTGCATTTCCCTGATGACTAAGGATGTTGAACATTTCTTTAGGTAATTCTTGGCCATTTGGTATTCTTCAGTTGAGAATTCTTTGTTTAGCTCTGTACTCCAATTTTAAATAGGATTATTTTATTTTTTGGAGTCTAACTTCTTGAGTTCTTTGTATATATTAGATATTAGCCCTCTATCAGATGTAGAATTGATAAAGATCTTTTCCCAATTAACTGGTTGCTATTTTGCCCTATTGACAGTGTCCTTTGATTTACAGAAACTTTGTACTTTTATGAGGTTCCGTCTTGTCTATTGTTGATCTTAGAGCATAAGCCATTGGTGTTCTGTTCACAAACTTTTCCCCTTTGCCCTAATATTCAAGGCTCTTCCCCACCTTATCTTCTATTAGTTTCAGTGTGTTTGGCTTTATATGAAGGTCCTTTATCCACTTGGACTTGAGCTCTGTACAGGAGTTAAGAATAGATCGATTTTCATTCTTCTACATGCCAACCACCTGGTTAACCAGCACCATTTGTTGAAAATGCTGTCTTTTTTTTTCTGCTGGATGGTTTTAGCCTCTTTGTCAAAGATCAAGTGACGGTAGGTGTGTGAGTTCATTTCTGGGTCTTTAATTCTATTCTATTGACAATAGAAATGTAAAATAAAACAACAACAACAAAAAAGATTGAAAAAAACTTTAAATCGTCCCATTTCACAGATCAAATTATTGAATACTGTAAATATTAAGAAATTTATAGAGAAAGTGTTTTCTCAATTATAATTTTAAATGTATTTGTAGAGATGCTTACATTAAAAACCTTATAGAATTACAACATACTACCATCAGCAACAACAACAAATGACAATAATAATAATAATAATAATAATAATAATAATTTCTTGCCTATAAGATATGCAGGAACAAAGATAGATCAGAGACAGAGGGACTGTGGCTAACCAATGTCTGCCCCAAATTTAAAGTCCATCCCATATAGAAGGACCAGTTCCTGACACTGTTAATGATATTCCGCTATATTTGCAGACAAGAACCTAGCATAACTTTTCTCTGAAAAGTTCCACTCAGCAGCCAATGGAAATAGACACAAAGACTCACACCAAATATTAGATGGAGCCCTGTGAATCTTACAGAAGAAAGAACTGAGAGGTGCTCCATAAAATCGAGATACTCCCAGATACTGAATCACATTCATCAAGGGACCATAGGCTAGACCTAACTCCCCTGCACATATGTAGCAGATGAGCAGCTTGGTCTCTATGTGGGTCCCCCCAAAATGGGATTGGGCTGTCGCTGAATCTTTTGCCTGTCTATAGTTCCAGTTCCCCTAACTGGGCTGCAATTTTTGGCCTCTGTGGGAGAGGATATGCCTAGTCTTGCAGTGACTTAATCTATAGGTGGTTTATGGGGAGAGTTACACAGAGTTGCTCAACCTTTTCATAAGCAAAAGGGAGGGGAATTGGGTGGAAAGTCTGTGCTTAGGGTACTTGGAGGAGAGGAAGGCTGATATTAGTATGCAAAGTTAAAAAATAAATTTTAAAAATGATTTATCTAAATTGAAATATAGAATAAGATGCTAGCCTGGACAAAAGTTTAATACACTCTAAATATTGGGAAGGATGATTCTAAGAAAATAATAAATAGAGAAACTGATGCACATACTATAGTAAACTGTATTATGTGATTAAAAATAGTTTAAGGACACTATATCCAATACAACAAATGTACTAGGACATGATACTAAATAATGTTTTAAAAACAACTACCAATATAAAAATAAAATCCTTAATATTACTAAAAGCTGAAGAAAGAATTACTATGGTAACAATTTTAAAGTAAGAAATGGGATTACATTTTTGCATATATTCATTGAATTTTCTTAAATAGTGTTGATTATTAGAGAATAGCTACTAATTTTTTCACTGGAGGAAAATAATTTTAGAGGCTTAGAATCTCTGTTAAAAATATGAATATGTACAAAATATGATGTTATATAAATGTGTGATTAATATGTTAAAGCTCCAGCAGCATGTATTAAAAAATATTTAATTATTATTATGTGCCTTTGCACACTTGCCCACAGTGTGATGATGGAGTACGTGAGAGAACCTGTGGAGTCTGCTCTCTCCTACTCCCACACAGCCTATGAATGAAATGCAACTCCTCGTACTTACATTATTTACTTCTTGTAGCTTGGAAGAGATGAGGAACTGAATAGATGAAAATAAAATATTTCTTTTTTTGTTTGTTTGTTTTTCGAGACAGGATTTCTCTGTGTAGCCATGGCTGTCCTGGAACACACTCTGTAGACCAGGCTGTCTTCGAACTCAGATATCCACCTGCCTCTGCCTCCCAAGTGCTGGGATTAAAGGCGTGCGCCACCATCGCCTGGCATAAAATATTTCAGTTGGAAAAAAATACACTAATGAAGGTTTAATTTTTCTGTAATTAATTTTTATGTACTAGTAGCTTATTTTATTCTAGCAAATGTTCTTACTAATATCAATCTTTTGTGCTTTAGATTTTTTCTATGTTATCATGTGTGAATTTGTTTTGGTTACATCATTGCCCTACCCTATAGACAAATAAAATATTTAAGAATTTAAAACTTAGATAGGGAGAGGAGACTTAGGCTCACTTGACTTAACACCACAATTAGTCAAATATATATAAGAATTCACAGCTAGTGACTACCAGGTAATGCAGAGAAATTGCATTCTCTACAGACATTAAAGATAAAATAATTTATGCAAAATTTTGAAGAATGAAGAATTTTAAAATTAAGAGAATATTTGTAAATAGATGGAGACTTAGGATAAATTAATTAATAAAAACTCTATATGTCTTATTGATGGTGTCCTTTGCCTTACAAAAAATTTTCATTTTCATGAGGTCCCATTTATTAATTGTAGATCTTAGAGCCTGCAGTAGTGGTGTTTTGTTCAGGAAGTCCTCTTTCCTGTGCCAATGCATTGAAGGCTATTCCGCACTGCCTTTATCAAGTTCTATCAGTGTATCTGGTTTTATGTTAAGGTCTGTCTTTGTTCCACTCAGACTTCAATTCTATGTGGGGCAATAGATAAGGCTCTATTGGCATCCTTTTACATGCATACATCCAACTAAACCAGCACAATTTGTTGAAGATGCTTTCATTATTTGATTGTATGATTCTGGGATCTTTATCAAAAATCAGTTTTTCATAGCTATGTGGATTTATGTCTGGGTCTTTCAATTGATTCCATTGACCAACCTGTCTAGATTTATGTAATAACCATGTAAATTTTACTACTATTGCTGGTTAGTACAGCTTGAAATCAGGAATGGAGAAACCTCTACAATGTCTTTTATTGAACAAGTTTGCTTTAGCTATCTGGTTTTTGCTGTTGTTGTTTGCTTGTTTTGTTTTGTTTTTGTTTAACATCATAAAATTTTCAGGCATGTGGATAAAACTAAAAAAAGTCATATTCATTGAGGTATCCCAGACTCAGAATGACAAAAGTGAATATTAGCTGTAAAGCAAAGGATAATTATGCTATAATCCACAGACCCAGAGAAGCTAAATTATAAATGTAGGACCGTGAAAGGACTGCATGGTTTCTGGTCTATCACTGCTAGAGATGGTGGGAGATACAGCAGATTGGAGACCTCACAGGTTTCCCTGCATTTCGTCATGCTACCAGACTCCAGGCTCCTAAGATGAGGAAGAAGACCTCCATCAGTCCATATTTTTCAGGCACGTTAGGACAGCCCTTTACAGCCCCTCCCAAAGAGAGTGTGGTCATCAGTCATGTAGCACAGGTAGAGGTTGTGACTACAGTCCACAGAGTCTCAAGACATCTTCATGTTCATGAGATACCAAAAGCCCAGAGGGCGTAGCCAATTAAGCATTCCTACCCAAATCCTCCTCCTCTTAGCAAAAGGTATTTAACCTCAGCCCTGCCCTGAGAATATGGGGTATAGCTTCATCTACTTTCCCCCATCACAATAAATGTTTTAAGACCTGGACTACCTCTTGTCTTTTAGGCCCGCTCTGGGGAACCATGGAGAAGGTCTTCAACTACAGAGCAGCTGTCTAACCCCCCAGCTGATGACCTCTCTACATTTCAGCCTCAGAGACCCAGCTATGACCCAGCCAAGCGAGTCACCCTGACCAAAGTCTCATTCTCCATGGGGCACCTTCGGAGGTCATCTTTTCCACCTTGCCCCTTCAGCTGGGTCGGTCCTGCCCGTACATCACTTCTCAGTCCTTCCACAGCCTCTCAGCAGCACCTAAGAGTCCAAGGGCTAGAGAACAGCCAGTCCCTGGCTGCTGCCTGGCCCAGAAAAGATCCCCAACCCAAGACCTCCAGCCCATGTGGTGACTCAGACTGTTTTCTCCCCATGCCCAGAATGGAGTCCTGCTGCTTCTCACAGCCCGGTGTCTGCTCACACACATGGAGTGAACTCAGTCAACTTCCCATACTTCTGTCCCCTGAGCTGCAGCTCCAGTTGCCTGGGGCAGCAGACACACAGGACCCACAACTCAACCCAACAGAACCCATGCCCATGAACAAACTGCAGACTAACAAATAAGTAGGGCTCAAGAGAGTACACATGAATCTCCCTGGAAAGAGGGCATGAATACATATAACAGCTAGACAGGGCACAGGTTGGGGTGGGAATAGGAGGAATCAGGTGGTAGGAGGACATAGATGGTGAGAGTTATAGACATATGGAATTGGGGACATTGTGTGGCAAGGTAGAAACCTAGTGCAGTAGAAACTTCCAGGGATCTTTTAGGGCAACACTAGCTAAGACTCCTAGTAATAGAAGATATATACCCTGAAACAGCCATCTCCTATGACAAGTTAAGACTTTCAGTGGAGAAATTTGATCACCAATTCAAACACAAAGCCTTTGACCTACAAATACTCATAGATTGGTGACTAGCTCAAATTTCTTCAGAGGTTTCACCCAGCAACTGATGAAAACGGATGCAGAAACCCACAGCCAAACATTAGACAGAGATGAGGAAATACAAAGAAAAGGGGAAGGAAAGGCAGTTGGGGCCAGAGCGATTGACAACACCAAAATAACCCCACAAAAATCAAGTCAAATAAGCACGGCTTGGTTCACAGAGATTGAACCAGCGAGCCTATATAGACCTGTCAAATAGGTCTGACCTAGGTCCTCTACATATGTGCTACAGTTGTGTAACTTGGTGCTCTTATAACTTCTAACAGTGAGAGTGGGACTGTCTCTGATTCTGGGTTGCCTTGTCCAGCCTTAATACACGATTTTGTGTCTAGTCTTCTTGTGTCTTTCTATGCCTCTGTGGTTGATATTCCTGGGAGGCCTGTTGTTTTCTTTAGGGAAGTTGAGGAGAAATTGACTAGGGGGAGAGGAGAGAAAAGCAGAGAAACTGAGATGGAGATGTAATATAAAATAATGATATAAAACATAAAAATATTAATTGTATCACTAATATATTAATAATGTATTGATAAGAAAATAAGATATGTAAAATTTCTGTAACTCCTATAATTTGATGGCTCATATATATTTCTTCTTTTTTCTGTTGTAGGTATTCCTTAATTTGCAAAATGTTTTCAAGCCCATGTGAGTATGTTTTTAGTTCAGTATAAAAGAAATGAAAGAAATAAAAGGCACCGTCAAATGGATCATACAGATTTACTGCTAGAACTTGGAGCATTGCCTAAGTGGAAAGAAGTGATAGAATACAGAATTGAAACTTTTATCTAAATAAGATAAAATTTTTTGTCTTTTATTGACAAACAATTGCATATACTTATGGAATATATGATATTTGCATATAATGGTAAACTGTATGACCAGCACACACACACACACACACTATATATATATATATATATATATATATATATATATATATATATATA
>JANHMN010000001.1:251022989-251074952 GCA_030674055.1 Rhabdomys pumilio | reverse complement strand
TATATATATATATATATATATATATATATATATATATATATATATACATATATACACACATATATATGTCATAGCACATACACATTATATATATATATATATATATATATATATCATAGCTTTGTGATATTTAAAATCAGATCTTTTTTCAATTCTAAACTGTACAATGCTAAAGATAGTATTCTATGTTCCAAAAACTTAAAAATCAAATCCTTTTTAATTTCTTAAATCTGTTTCCTAATCCATTAAACCTTTCCCCTTTTTACTCAACCTCACTTCTAATGACTGACTATTGTGTTCGTAACTGAATGCTTTCAGATTCCAAATACTACTGTCAGCATTCATTGTTTAACACTTCTTCTTTATTGGTGAAATTGGTTATTGAAAGGCGCTCAGGATTCCAGTGCTCGACTCTAGTTTGAATTTACAGATAATTGCTTCAAATGTTGAGGTACTTCAGAACTTCATTTAGTGATAATAAAGGCTGTTTATTTGGCAAGGGAGCCATTCATTTCACAATAAACATTTACCAATTATGTGCTGAATTTGAATGATTTGGGTACTTACAAGGCTGTCATGGAGTGAGTAAGTCATAGATCTTTCCATCAAGATTTTGAAACCATGTGTGGGAAAAATCAGATTTACAGTACAAACAAGACAATTTAGGGGAAGTACTTGAAAAGAATTGTAGCGGGAGGTATTAGAAAAGAGGTGCCTGAATAGTTCTCAGCTTAGCAGCCATCCAAGTTCCCACTCCAATGCTCAAAACTGACTGGAGCTCCAGAATCTCACCACCCAGCTCTCTAAGTTTCCACTACTACAGCATTCCTGTGCTTCAAACCACCATGACCTTTGACAGGCACATCACAGTAACCCCAGCTTTGCTGCAGTACATTTCTTTCTCATACTTGGTCGAGTAGCAGGGAGAAGAAAATACCACACAGAATTTAGGAACAAAGATGATTCAATCTCTGGGCCAATAACTAACCCTAATCTTGTAAGGCTTATTAAATCTAATCCTCTGATGGTGGATCTTTGAGAATCTGCCATGATACCAGGAAACTCTACCACTACATCTTGTCCACATGCTCACTTCCATCCAAAAGGTCTCTCTCTTTCTCCTCCTCCTCTCTTCCCCTATCCTGAATGAAAGTCCCTTCTACTCATCCAGTGATGCCCAGTGATAGGCTCCTTTATTCATAGGGGATTAGTTCACAAGAAGTCACCTAAGTATGTATGTGACTCACTCCTTTTCTGCAGCTTTCTTCCCAGAGAGCAGAAATTAGCCTCAAAATGCAGGCAGCACAGAGCCATTCACAACAAAGAATGAACTATGATCTTGGGGAAAAAAAAATTGAAAAAAAAAAAAAAAAAGACACAAAGTCCAAAATTGTTTTTTTTTTCCTTTTGTATTTGAATATTTTCTTTTTAGTTTAAGCTAAGTGACATAAAATTGAGCAGTTACAGTTTAGAAAAAGTTTGATATGAACAGATTAAGTCTTTAGAGGTGAAAGCCAGTACTTGACATTTGAAAGAGAACTAACCAGATTATAAAAGAAAATAATTTACCTAATTTTACTTACTATTTTCTGTTTCTTTTATTTTTCAATGGAGGTAGAATTCTATGCTTGCCTTTTACTTTCAACTTTTTGAAGTTTATATGTAAGAATATTGAGGCATTTGTAGACATGTTGAAGTAGACAATCTCTGGGATGTACTGACTTCAAGGTTTATCAGAAAGAGTGAAGTGTAATGAAGTGTTACTTAAACTTTGTTTTTGATATACTAATTGATAGGAAAATTGCTCCAAGCAAATGTTTCTGAATTTTCTGTTTTTCTGCAATTTTACAGTTCATTTTTTTTCTCAAACAGATTTGTCCCTGCTTGACTGTATTTGTGCTGACTCACCTGACCTTAATTTGTGAATGGTTGAGAAGTGCAACTAATTTAAATATCACCCTATGCAAATTATATTAGAACGATAATTTGGCTGTGGAATGTGATTTGCACAATAACTCTAAAATCTAACGTAAATCATTTATGGATTACCTACTGTTTGCGATTAGTTATGCCACTTTCCCATTAAGATGATAAAGCTGATCTTATTTAGAATTTTAATAAGTAATCTTGAATATGAAATTCACAAAGAATTTGGGATAAAAGGAGGATATATTAAGTTTTTTTTGAATAGAGATTGGAACCTAAATCAGTAACAGACTGCTAAAAGTTCTAAAAAAAAAATTGGGGTTAGCTAAAACTTAAAGCTTTAGAAGACAGATTCTATAATTTTATATTGAATATTATCAGATATATGTCCTATGTAGTGCTTTTAAAAATAGATGACATAATTGGGTTTTCATAAAGAAAAACAATATTAATTGTGAAGCTACAAATGATGTTTACCTTGGTTTGAACACGATACATTATGTGCAAGATATTACATTACTGTACTTCAAAAATAAATGTAGATAATTGTGTACATTAAACTAATAATAAATATGAAAATAGGATGTCATTAATGCAACTGTGTTCTCTCTTCTATTTGACTTGTTGCTACCTGTGCTCAGTTCTAGCCAACTTTCTGTCTCTGTTTCAGATTTTCAGATAAGGTTGTGGGTGCAGATATCTCTAGAATATCCTATTTTGCTGAAAAAAAGACCTAATTTGTTGAAAAAAGCAAGCAAGTAAGTAGGTAAGTAAATACATAAATAAGTCTTATAAGTCAAGATAGCAAATGCAGCTGAATACATGAGGGAGATAATGAATGTTACCTTCAGGATCTCTATATTCTCTTCTAAAAATCATTTTCTTGTTGTGGATAAAAACAAGAACTTGCCCATACTGTGTAAGCACTGTGTCACTGGAATATGTCTCAGAAACACTGGATAAGCTCTAAAGATAAATAGGATAGCCATCAATGCACAAATAGCAAAGGAAACATGGAGTATACATGCAAAGAGCTATGCTTAGCTCACAGAAAAAAAAAAGTATTGCTTACAAGAGAATGAGCAGAAATAGACATATTTATTAAACAAATTACGATACTCCAAAAATATTTAATGTTTCACTAATATGCACTATCCATATTTGTTAAAATATATACCTAAATGTTGAAACAAACTGTGTAATGAAGGGAGCCAATAGTAAAGAGAGAAATAAAAAATTGATAATTTGATCAAAGTATACATACAATGTGTTAAAATTGCAACTAGTCCTATGCAAACATTATGTAATCTGTGATTATTTCAAGATACATGCAAGATAACTACATGAAGCAAACTTTTGACATGTCATTTACAATCATAAGTCTAAACATGCCGTGGCATAGCCAGTTTGAAAAGCTATGGGATTCGAGGGAAAGAAAATGTGAAAGAAAATGTGTGTATTACAGAAGGGATGTAGACAAGGAAGAAGAGAAAAATATCAGGATTTACATATACAGGCTATCATTTTGTAAGCATGGCAGACTTAAACAGTAGATTACAATGCTTTTTTCTTTACATTTTTACTATATGTTGAATATATAGTTTATCCTGGCTCTACTGCTCCATTTTTACCTACACCTCTTTTCCTCTGGATCACTCCATGTTGTCTTTCATTAGAGAAAAAAGTAGCTTCTATGAAGTAACCATAAAACATAACAAAATAAAATATAGTAAGATAAAACAGAAACCATCACATTGAAAGTTGGACAATATGGGGAATAGAGTCCCAAGAGAAATCAAAAGAACCAGAGACTCACTTATTCACACATTCAGTCTTCCCATAAAAATACTAAGCTGAAAGCTACAATATATATGTAGACAGAGGACTCAGTAAAGACCTGGTCAGCCCTGTGCTTGAAACATGGCCTTTGTGAGTACATATAAGTATTGCTGAGTTGACTGGGGGGAGGGGGTGCTTGTTCTTCTGTTGTCTTCCCTCTCTTCTTTCTGCCTTCTTCTCTGTGTGATTTTGTAAGCTCTGAATGGAGAATTTGATGGAGAAAATCCAGTTAAAGCTATGTGTTCCAAGGTCTCATTCTCCACTTAATGTCTAGCTGTGGGCATTTGTATTTGTTTCGTTTGCTCAATGAGGAAGATTTTTCTGATGCTGTATGAGTAAAAGACTGATTATATATATCTTTCTGGGTCTGGGTTATGTTAATAAGGATGATTAATTTTTTTTTTTTAGTTACATCTATTTTCCTGAAAACTACATGGTATATTTTGTTGTTGTTGTTTTGTTTTGCTTTTAATTTAATTTATTTTACACATTTACTTTACATCCCATTCCACTCACAGCCCTCTCCAGGTCACTCCTTCCCACAGTCTTTTCCCCATTCACCCCACCCTTCTCTTCTGATCAGGTGGGGACCCCAGTAGATATCCCCTCCACACAATTCAAGTCTCTGAGAGGCTATGTGCTTCTTCTTCCACTGAGGCCAGACAAGGCAGCCCATCTAGTAGAACATATCCCTTATACAGTTAGCAGATTCTGAGATAACCAATGCTCCAATTGCTCCAGACCAACATGAAATTCAAGCTGCACATCTGTTACATATGTACTGTGCAGGAGGCCTAGGTCCATCCTGTGTATATTCTTGTTTGATGATTCAGTTTCTAAAAGCCCCAAGGGTCCAGGTTAGTTGACACTTTTGGTCTTCCTGTGGAGTTCCTATCCCCTTCTGGGATGGTGATCCTTCCTCCTATTCTTCCATAAAAATACCTAAGCTCTATCCACTGTTTGGCTGAGGGTGTCTGTATCTGTCTGAGTCAGGTGCTGGGTGGAGCCTCTCAGAGAACATCATGCTTCTGTTTGTAAGTATAACAGAGCACCACTAATAATGTCAGTGATTGGAGCTTGTTCATGGGATCAATCTCAAATTGGGTCATTCCCTTAGTCTCTGCCCCCCCCCACCCCCATGCATGTATTACTTGTAGACAGAATAAATTTTGGGTTGAACGTTTTGTACGTGAACTGATGTCTCTATCTCTCTACTGGGGTTTCTGTATGGCCACAAGAAGTGGCTTCTTAATCCTCCATTGCTAAAATGTCCCCCATTTTCTTTGTTCATTATTTTTGTTGTTGTTGTTGAAGGCCATCTAAGTTATTCTCAACTTCTTGCTGTTATGAATATAAAAGAAATGAACATAGCTAAATAAGTGTCCTTGAGGTGAGATGAAAACCTTTGTTTAGATTGCTAACAGTGGTATGGCTGGATTTTAACTTAGGCTGACTTCTGACCTACTAAGAAAATGCCAAACTGATTTAAATAGTGGTGTATATATTTGTATTTCCACAAGCAATAGATGAGTGTTCCTCTTATTCCACATATTTACCACTATGAGGTTTCACTTGTTTCCACATATTTACCACTATGAAGTTTCACTTGTATTATTGATCTTAAACATTCTATCAGATAGATATGTTAGAATATCAAAGTAGTTTTGATTTGCATTCCCTCCTGATACCTAAGTTGTTGAACATTTCTTTAAGAGTTTGTCAGCCATTTGAGTTTCCTCTTTTGAAAATTCTCTGTTCATATCTGTATCCCATTATTAAATGGGATTATTTGCTTTGTTGTATCTAATTTTCTGTGTATTTTATATATTATTGTTTGTATGTATGTATGTATGTATGTATGTATGTATGTATGTATGTATGTATGTATTTTGGGTATTAGCCCTCTATTGGCTGTGAAGTTCATAAGAATCGTTTCCCAATTTGTGGGCTGCTACTAAGTCAAATTAACAGTGTTGCTTGACATATATAAGCATTTCACTTTTATGAAGTACCATTTATTAATTGTTTATCATAATGACTGTGTTAAATCTTTGAAGAAAGAAATTGAAGAAAGTATCAGAAGACAGAAATATTCCCAATGCTCAGGGGAATGTAGTATAATATTAATATAGTAAAAATTGGCCATCAAACTAAAAGAAATCTAAAAAATAATTAGATTAATAAAAACTCCCATTAAAATTACAACACTAAACTTTACAGACCTTGAAATGTCAATACTCAACGTCATAAAAAAACAAACAAACAAAAAAGTTAAAGATAGCTAACAAATCCTGAATAATAAATGAGCTGGTGAAACTCTTGCCATTTTTAATCTCGTGTTAGCCTATAAAGCTATACTACTAAAATAAGCATGGTACTTCCATAAAAAGAGATAGTGTGATCAGTGGAATCGAATAGAAGGCCCAGATATAAATTTACACATCCATAATCTCTGTTTTTTGGTTTTTTTTTTTTTTTGTTAAAGAAACCACAAATTCACACTGGAAAACATATAGTATCTTCTAAAAATGGTGGTATTGGAACTAGAACTGGATGTTGCACATAGAAGAATATTAATAGATCCATGCTTATTACCCTGTGCAAAACTCAACTCCGACTGGACCAAAGACCTCAACATAAATCCAGATACACCAAAAATGATAGAAGAGAAAGTGGAGGTTAGTCTTGAGCTCCTGAGCAAAAAGGAAATTTCTGAATATTTTTTTGTCTTAAGGAAAATAATCTAAACCATTCGTGAGTTCATGTATTAGCATTATATAATTCATGAAACTAAAAGTATTAGGTGTTTACTTTCCAAGTGTCATGATAGAAGCTTCTCTAGTAATTTATGGCAGTAGTACAATACTGTCTTATTTTGAGCATATCTAGATAAATTCCTACTTGATTCCTTGGTTTCAGAATAAAAACAGCAGAAAACATCTCCTCTTACTTAGCAGAGAAAAATTAAGCACAGTCATGGAGAGTAATATGTCACCCACTTGCATGCCTTTAGGTCTAGGCTTTCTTCTGTTACAATAACACTATTTTTCATACTTTTGACAAGTATACTACAAAATCTTGTCCTCTAAGCATCACTGTCTGGGTAAATGTAAATCATACCAACTCCTGAGAAAGTTTGCAGTGTGTGACCCCAAAGGAATCTAAATAATGCAATTCATGTAGAAAACAAAATTTTCTACAAGATTTTCTTTCATCAGCATTATATTTTGAAAGCTCTCTATAAGGCTATCAAGGAAATAGGAATACTATTTATTTTGAAACATGAGGTTTATATCAATATTATCGAATAACAACTCATGATTCAGTATGATGGCTTGACCTGTTATTCATAATTCTAACAATTTGCTCAACTACAGAGTTGAAAGGAGTACTTAACATTGATTTTGATAAATGGGCTGTGTGAAATCTGTTGACTGATATTTTTCTATATCATGTAAGCTTCTTTATAGCTTTTCCTGAAAGATTAACTAAGATGGAAAAGTTCTAGTTCTTTCATCGAATCCATCGAGCACTTTCTGTCAGTTGCTTTAAAAGGGTTTTCTGTAATACTCAACTTTTGTGTGCATTGGATTTTTTGTAAAACAGTACTATAAAAATAACTTATAAATATAATAAAAGCACATTAACTTTAAAATAATAACACTATTAACACAGATTAGAACATATAAAATGTACAAGTGCATATGTAACTTGAAGGTTCAAAGATAACAATTAGAATATACAAAGCTTAGTGTGCACATATTGAAAGACTCCAAATAAAAATACATGTTAAAATCAATATTTTTTGTTCTCCATAATAGAAACAATTCTGATGCTGATAACCATAATTCTGTCATTGCTAACTAAACCTCTGATAGCAGAAATCACGAAATGCAGACACTATGTTAAACTGCAATATATACTTTGAAATTTAAAATATGTAGTTGACATACAAAATATTCCTGCAGATCAATATGTAACATTGCCAAATTTAACCAACTGTGATTAATTGTCAATAAAGCTCATGTAATTAAAGTATTTCATATGTTAAGATAATTAAAGTATTTATAATAAACACTTTAGTTTATAATAGAAAGTGCTACCACAATATTAGCAATTAAATTTTTACTGAGTCTTTATTCTTAAAGTGCAACATTTTAGACTGTAAATGAGTTATTATATTCATCAAGTAACATGATTAGTAAAATCAGCAATAGAAGAGATAGCAGAAAAGCTCTTTTATAGTGGATTCTTGGGGTTAGAAAGTAATTGATACCTCTATTTGCCTCATTGTCTTCTATGTTCAGAAGGTACAGAAAGTTAAACTAAAGCACACATAAAATAGAAGGAATACAGATATTCAGTTTTTAAATTTTTCTGTACTTTAATTAATATATTAGCTCTCTTGTGGAAAACAGAAGAAATCAAATTAAACAAATTGAGGTTTTTTTTTCTATAGGTAAACACTATTGCAAAATAGAATGATTTCTAAGTATCAACAGGTAATAATATATTGGGATTATTTTTTTTTAAATGCCATGTAACTTTCATGTGTATATGTTTGGTTTAAACCATTATAGTTGAAGTAAGTATTTTTGCTCTGAGTACTACGAACATAATAATGGCAAGACTCTGTTTCTTAACCCTTCCATTCAATTTTCAACCATGTAAGAAGATTTATGTTTATTATTATACTCATTAACAATAGCCAATGTAGTAGTAAGTTTCAAGCATGGTGTTTGATAGTATTTGTATTTATTAAATTTGTATTTTTATATGGTAAATGCTAATGTCAAATTCACAAAGGTAAAGTTAAAAAGATAAGGCCCTTCTCCTCAGAAACTGAGGAGAAGGGCAACTCTGTAGGAGGACCAGCAGTCTTAATTAACCTGGCCACTTGAGATCTCTCAAACAAAAACCAAGCAGCATACACCAGCTGATGTGAGACCTCCAACACATATACAGCAGAAGACTGCCTTGTCTGGGTTCAGTCAAAAAGATGCACATAACCCTCAAGAGACTGGAGACCCTAGGGTGTTTAGAGGTCTGGTGTGGTGGGTAGTGGGTGGTGGATGGTGGGGACATCCTCATGGAGACAGGGGTTGGGGAGGAGGTATGGGATGTGGAACAGTCAGAGGGTGAACCTGGAGGAGAATAAAATCTGAAGTGTAAAAACAAAAAAAGTTAAATAAAAAGAAGGAATATTAAAAAAGGATAATGCCTTTATCCACATGAAAAATTAATGTAACATAAAATAGCAAAAATATTTGAGTTAAAACATATCTGCATATTCATGTGTATATACACATCTTACAGACATATAAATACATAATCACATAAGAAAACTAATTAAAATATCAGCTTTAAAAATGTAACAATTAAAATAATTTCAATTCTTTCATTCTCTAAATAAAAATAATTACCAACTACTGTTGTCATCAATTATTCATTACCCCTATAATAGTATGAGACTGAAAGGGTGAGCACAGTAAATAGAGAAGACTCTGATACTCATAGAACCATTATTTCAGCCATTTCTTTAATTACAAGAAGCTTCAATTTGCATTTATTTTTTCTAATTAATAAATGTTTTTAACTTTACATCCTGATTACATTTTCCCCTTTTACCTCCTGTCCTCCCCTTCCTCTTGTCCATTCTTTTCTCCTCAATAATGGGGAGTACTCCAACTTTGAAACATCAAGTTTCAGTAATACTAGGAACATCCCCTAATGTGGCTAGGAAAGGCTGCCCAGTTAAGGTAAAGGGATCCAAAGCCAGGAAACAGTGACAGATACAGCCCCTGCTCTTGTTGTTAGGAGTCCCACAAGAAGGCCAGGCTGCACAACTCTTACATACGTGGTCTGCCTCATACATGCTCTCTGTTTAGTTGTACAGCCACTATGGGGCCTGTCTTAGTCAGGGTTTCCTACACAAACATCAGGACCAAGAAGCAAGTTGGAAAGAAAAGGGTTTATTTAGCTTACACTTCCACATTGCTCTTCATCACCAAAGGAAGTCAGGACTAGAACTCAAGTAGGTCAAGAAGCAGGAGCTGATACAGAGGCCATAGAGGGATGTTACTGTCTTGCTTCCTCTGCCTTGCTCAGCTTTCTTTTTTTTCTTTTTGTTTCTATTCGATATTTTATTCATTTACATTTCAGATGCCATCCCCCTTTTCATTTCCCCTCCCTAGAACCTCCTATCACATTCCCACTCCTCCTTTTTTGCTTTTATACCATTTTAATTGCATGCATATATTAAGGATCATCCTAGGTTGGCAGTCTAGCAATACAATAGATGCAAATAGTCAAAGAACAAGCAAGACAATAAACACAAGTAGTCAAAGAACAAGCAAGGCATTAGCCCAAATTATGTGAACACTCCCATGATCACTATTCTAAGGGCTTATTAGGATGACCAAAATATCTAATCCAGCTTTCTTATAGATTCCAACACTACCAGCCCAGGAATGGAACCACCCACATAGGCTGGGCACTTTCATCCTTGATCCTTAATTAAGAAAATGCCTTAGAGCTGAATCTCATGGAGACATTTTCTCAAGTGAGGCTAAATTCTCTGTGAAAACTCCAGCTTGTGTCAAGTTGACAGACAAAACCAGCCAGTACAGGGCTCTATGGGCCCAGGTTAGCTGATTCTGTAGGTTTTCTTGTTTGCTCTTGACCTCCCTGGTCCCTTCAGTCCTTCCTGCCTCTCTTTTATTGGATTCACTAAGTTACTCCTATTGTTTCCATCAGTTACTGGGTAAAGCCTCTCAGATGACAGTTATTCTGGGTGCCTGTCTGTAACTGTAGCAGAATACCTTTAACAGTGTCATGGGGGGGGGGGAATGTATCACTCTCATGACATGGGTCTCAAGCTGGGATAGTCATTGGTTGGCCATTCCCTCAATTTCTATTTCATCTTTACCCTTGCATGTCTTCTAGGCAGCACTAATTTTGGTTCCAAGGTTTTGTGACTGGTTTGCTGTCCCAGACCCCCTTTGCAAGTCTTTTCTGTCTATTGGAGATGACTGTTTCAGGTTCTATATCCACCATTTCCAGGAGTCTTAGCAAGGGTCACCTTCATAGATACTTGGGAATTTCTATTGTTTTAGGTTTCTAGCTTGTCTCAGAGATGTGCCCCCCAATTCTCGTTTTCCCTCCCCTTAATCTTTCCTTCTGTCTGTGCCCTATTCCATCTCTCCTGATGCTCTTCCATAGCCTCCACAACCCAGTCTGCTCCCTCCATCCATCCTCAATGCCTATTCTACTTCCTCTTCTCAGAGAGATTCAAGCAAGGCCCTCTTTGGGCCTTTTATGTTAGCTTCTTTGGGTCTGTGGATTATAGCATAGTTATTCTACACTTTATGGATAATATAGACTTCTAAATTAGTACATACCATGTTTATCTTTCTGGATCTTGGTTATCTCACTCGATGATCTTCTGTAGTTTTCTCCAATTGCCTGCAAATTTCATGTGGCTGTTTTTATAGATGAGTCATATTCCATTGTATAAATGTAGTACATTTTCATTTTTCTTTATCCATTCTTTTGTTCAGGAACATCAAAGTTGTTTTCTGTTTCTGTCTATTACAAATAAAGTTGCTATGAACATAGTTGAACAAGTGTTCACAGCCAGGTCTTTAATACCAGCACTTGAGAGGCAGAGGCAGGCGGATTTCTGAGTTTGAGGCCATCCTGGTCTACAAAGTGAGTTCCAGGACAGCCAAGACTACACAGAGAAACCCTGTCTCAAGAAACCAAAAAAAAAAAAAAAAAAGTGTTCATGTATAATAGTAGAATGTAGGGCCATGAAATGAGAAATGAGTCTTGGTTTTTTGAGTTCCCAACCACCCTTCCCATAACTGGCACCCAAAGTGGGGCTTAAACATTGAGACAACTACAGAAACTGATACTGTGGGTAAGCGTGGAAAAGGTCGCAACTATCATGCTGCCATAGTGGAAGACTTCTCTGCATTCCAGCTATGGGGACAACCCTTTTCAAGCAAACTAGCCAGCCCACCAAGTCTGCTAACTGAATACAGTAACTGAGTCTCTCCAGTGGAGTGCTGCTGGGGCCTCTTTCTTCTCCCCACACCCTCATTTTTTTCGGCTGTGGGCTAGCTGGTCTCATGCCCACACGCCCCCAGTCTTGGTCCTTCCATGGCCTCTCAGTGGCATCTGAGAGCCCAAGGGCTTGAGACCAGTCAGTCCCTGGCAACTTCCGGGCCCAGGGATCCCCAATCCAAGAGATCTGTGCACCTTAGGACCCAGACTGAGACTTCCCCCACGCCTGGAAGGGACTGCTGCACTTGCCCTGTGCTGTGTGGAATAAACTCAGCCAAGATCCCCTATGCTCCTGCCATGCTGAGCTGCAATCCCAGCAGACCATGTCATGGCAGATGCACAGACCCACAATGCAACAAAGACTCATGCCCCAGCGTGCCCACACATGGGCCTACATAGTTCACTACAGGTGGTAGAGGATGTATGCAAAGCCAGCTCCAAGAGCACCCCCAGCTGGAGCCTGTGGAAAAAGCCTCTCAATGGGACAGTGAGTAAATCCAGCCTGGTTCACAAGACCAGACAGGCCTCTCTCTCTCTCTGTCTCCCCTCCCTTCTCTTTCTCTCTCCACATGTTTCTTGTTAGTATCATCTCTCTGATTCTTAGCTACCACTAGCTCCTGCCTAGTTCAAAAAGACTAGGTCCCTCTCTTTCTCTCTCCATGTGTTCCTGGTCAGCTTCTCTGCTTTAACTCCTCTCTCTTTTTCTCCCTATTTCTCTCTGTCTTTCCCTCTCCTCCATGTGCTCTCGAGCTCAAGGGCAAGATGGCAGCGACCCCCTAGCCTCCACTTTACCCATCCCCCAGCTCCACAGAGAGAGCTCCTTCACAGCTAACAACTGTTTTTCAAGCCACAATGCCTGCTGTGACCCTCGTTCTAAGACTCTTTCCCTTGGATGAGAGATTCCCCTTTCGTTTTGAGCTCTCAGGAGCATCAACTTCAGTCTTTCACGCATTGCCTGCTAGGGTAGGTTTCTTTCTCTTTTTCTCTCTCTATCCCTATGTGTTCTCCAACTCCACAAGACTCCCTAATCTCCACTAGCTGCCCCTCCCCCAGAGGTCAGTCTTTCCAGTGCCACCTGCTAGCTTCCCAAGAGTGTCTGCTCTGAGCTCCTGCACAGCCTGCTAGCATAGGATTTTCCCCTCCTCCTCCTTCATTTGCCACTGGCTAGAGCTACTTTAGCCAGCTTCTCTGAAACTCTGTCTGCTCCCTTCATCCCCATGTTCCTCACAGTTTCTTTCTCAAGGCTAAACACTCTGGACTGAGTCTAGAAAAACTGCATGCTGCCTGCTAGCTTCTCCTAGGAGCTGCTAGCTCCAAGCCAGCCTACATGTGTCTCTCCCTCACATGACTTAGTCTTTGACACAGAATTTCATTCCTTCTGACTCTCCTATTAAGCCCATATGTTTCTTGCTTTGAGCTTTTCTTCAAGGTTGGCCTTTCTTCTCTTCTACATTTAAGATTTACCAGTTAAGAAAAACAAACGGAAAATACAGGGGCCTTCTCTGCTGGAACACCCAGCCACCAAGTGGTAGAAGAGCTACTGCATGGCAGGGAAATCCCCTTCACCAGTGCTTCTAAACCCACCATTAATGTGTCTTCTCCCTAACAGGAAGACCTGCAACAACGTTTGTGCTTTTCAACCAAAACTTTTCTTGCTTTTCATTTAAATGTTTCCTTTCTCCCTAACAGGAACACGTAAAGCAACAATGTTGATGCATCTCAACCGAAAATTTTCTTGTTTTTTGTTTAAATGTTTCCTTTTCTCTGTAACACTCCTGATATATGTCCAACTTTTTCTTTCAACTTTTTAAGACGTCTTCAAGGTTCAAAAGCCATTTAATCTACTTCCACTGGTTAAATCAACATGCTGATCACCATTTTTCAGCTCTTAATTAACAACTAGTTTCCTTTTACAGACAAAGTGTTGCTACCTATGATTTCTTCCTCAGCCGTCTAAAACAGATTCAAAGGTGCCTTCTAAGACTGAATTTCCTCAAACACCTTTGCTTTTCTAGGATCTTAATGGCAGTTCATGACATGCTTGCTCCCAAATAGCCTAATGCTTGCTATACACCCTTTGCAGACATCCCCCTGCCGGGGTGCTGATTCTCTGTGGAGATTATTCTATAGGTGCTTCCACAAGTCCAACAGAGACAAAGCCATCTCCTGGAACCTGCCTGGGACGTCAAGCTGCCTTCTTTTAACCACCTCATCTGACTAAAGACCTCAGAGATGCACACTGAGACCCAGACACACATGCTGAGTTCCAGAGACACATACTAAAGATTCCAGAGACACACTCTGAAAACCAGAGACACATGCTGAGTCCTACAAAAGACAGATCCAGACCTTCCAGCTACAGACAAACTTTCTTGCCAAAGTCAAATAGCTAAAAGTTACTTGTTAGTAAGGAAAACATAATGTCTATCTAGATTAATCAGATGTTATTACCATCAAACTGTACCACTTGTGTTTAATTGGTTCAATGATCCTTTGTCTTCCCAACCGCCACTCCCAGCTCCTCTTACCCTGTGACTTAATTGTACTACTCCCTACAGCCTACATAGTGTTTTCTTTTGACTTCCTCAACCAAAATTTTCACTACAGATGACAGTGACCCCCCCACTTTTTTTTAAAGGAAAACAAGAGGAGATGTAGGGCTATGAAAAAAGTCTTGGTTTTTAGTAGAAGCACTGGCTGGAAGTAGCCCAGAAACCCTACAAGGGATGGGCATTTATTCAGCTGTGCTCCCAGAATCCAGGCTACTAAACACATGGCATGGAACTCTCTTAACCTGTGCTGTTCAATCACACAGGATGCAGCCCCTTCCAAAGGGCACAGGTAGAGGGCTTGACTACAGGCCTCAGCCTCAAGAGATTTACATACTAATGAGATACCTGAAGGCCAGAGGACAGTTAAACATTCTTCCCCAGACCATCCTTCCTTTCTCCCTCCCTATTTAACTCAAGTCTGCCCTGAATTTCACAGTGGGTATGTAGAGTGAAAAATTATAAAAATCATTTTAATATATATATATATATATATTATATATATATATGTGTGTGTGTGTGTGTGTGTGTGTGTGTGTGTGTGTGTTCCCGACTGTCTGAATTATTTGGTTTCTGAAAAGTGCACTTGTGATTTGGTTTGGCAGTTGTTTCTGTCTGGTAAAAGACAGTAAATCATTTCTGTCTTGGGAGGAGAAAAACGAGTGACCAGCAGATGTGCTGTGGGGTCACCAGCTGCTTCACCCTGAGAGATGTCTCAGGAGGACAGGGACCCCCCCACCAGAGATGTCTGGAGGTTCCATTTAGATGCCAGAGAGGATGTGGAATCCTTCTAGGCTGGCACTGGTGATTGAGATGGGCTTCTGTTCATCTCTTTGTGTGTTAACAGTGGAGCAGAGAGAAAATATCAGGAATGGCCACCACCACCTAGGGCAGTGGTTGTTGTGCTCTCATTTGTTGTGCTTTCATGGCAGTGTGCCTATTTTTGTGTTGTTCATTGCTGGCGTGTAAGAAATCTATTAGACTTGGTCCAGCATAAGCTGGCCAAGTCATCTTAATCTGTTAAATCTGAATCTGTGAAGACTGGCCAAGTTGTCTGGTTATTGGAGTCTTGCTTGGGAGGCAGAGGCAGGCAGATTTCTTACAGTCTCTCTATGCCCTTATTGTGTAATTTGGTCTCTGAGCCCGTGGCAGGGGCGAGAACTGTCTGTATCACCTGGTTTATGTGCCACTCATGACAGGGGTGAGCTATCTGTGTTGTTTGTGCTATATCTTCTTGGACTTTGATTGACGTTTTTGTTTGTTTACTTGTTTGTTTGTTTTTGTTTGAACCAAAACTATTGTGTAAAACATCCTGAGTTATAAAGAGATAACATGACCATAGCAGAGAGGGAGATGGAGCTGCCAGTGCAAGAGTGCTGTTACAGAGCTGAAAGATGGGCAGGTCCTTTGACGAGGGGCTATCCATGCCAACTCGGTGGCTTCCCACCAGCCGCCTATGAAGATAGGTAGGGCCCAGGTGATTAAAAACCTGGCAGAGGAGTCATGACAGCTGGAAAAAACAGTCCCAGCAAGATTATTCACCTGAGTGTTATAATTATATATTTTTTATTTAAAAAATAGTGAGTAGGTAGCACTGAGACAAGTCACGTGATGTGACTCTAGCTTAGAAACTCTGAAACAACAAAGCTGCTTGCAGGCAGGTTGGACAGGTTTGCCTGCTACAAAAAGTTACAGGCTGTTCTGAGTCAGACAGTCAAAAGAATAGGCCTCCATTTTGGTACAGATACCAATTTATAGTAAAAAGTAAGTTAGTTATCAAAGCAATAGATAGGCCAGGATCCCTTAGGCACCTAGATCTAGTGCCCAATATTGTCACCTAGATAAATCTAGTGGAAGAATTCCCTTCCTCCATAAAAGCCTTTCTTCCGAAAGACCCTTATAGGTTCTGGTCTTCAGGAGTGAAGAGCAAGAGAAGATACCAGAAAAAGAATATTCCCTCAGACATGAGGACCCCATCAATTGATCAGGCCGAGGTCAACAATGGGTTACTTCTGGTCAGATGTGACTGAGACCTTCATGTGGCAAAAGGTAAGGGGCACCTGAAAGCCCACGCCAGGTCCCATTGGCAGGTCTTGAGAGAGCTACATGAGACCCCACTAATTTTGACCAAGGCACATGAGGTTAAGCAGGGATCCCATGAGTTGCCCACAGCCTTTCTAGACTAGAGCAAAGAGACATTCTGTCAATATGGCCATGACTTCCTGAGACTTGAGAGAAGGTCTCCCCAGAGAGGAGGTCTTCAAGTACACACCCAGATTCAATCATCACCCCTCATGCCAATAAAGCTGTTTTGGAAACCCATGGACTTTTTCTGGTTATTGAGGCCTGCTGTCTTGTGGCTGTTATGGAGGACATCCCTGCATTCCCAGCCACACTTTCCACAGTAGAACATTTTTTTTTTTTTAATACAGGCCCAGGAGAGATATAGCTGAGTCTTGAGGTAATACTATTCCCAGTTTTCTGACAAATGGCCAAATTGACTTCCAAAGTGATTGTACAAGTTTACATTCTCAACAGAAATAGAGGAGTAATCCTCCTTGCTCCATATGCTTGTCAGCATGCTCTGTTTCTTGACTATTTGCTCTTGTACAGTCTGAGGGATGTACAAGATGAAATATCAGAATAGTTTTGCTTGAATTTCTCCAATAACTAAGAATAGTTAGCATTTTAACAGACTATTTCTTAATCATTAGAGATTCCTCCGCTGAGAATTCTGTTAAGATTTGTATGCCATTTTTTTTAGTTAAGTAGTTGGTTTGTTGTCTAGTTTCTTAAGTTTTTTTTTTTAAATACATTTTAGAAATTAGCCCTCAATCAGATATAGATCTGGTGAAGATTTTTACTATTCTGTAGGCTGCTGTTTTTTCTTTCTCATGATGTTTTTCTACTTACAAAAGATTTTCAGTTTCATGAAGTTCCACTTATTATTTGTTGACCTTTGTGGCGAAACTCTGGATGTTTATTTCAGTAAATTTTACAAACTTTTAATAAGGCTAAAATATGCATTAGTCACAGAGAGAAATTTTTTGCACACAGCCTGTCTGCAAGAAGTTTACTAATAAGATACAAAGGAATAAAATTATAGCAAATGAGTTTTAAATATATGTGATTAAATTATTCAATATATTTAATTTATTATTAAATTTTACCTTAACATTACAATAGTGATTATACTTATTTCTCGAGTATGTCAATATTATGATGCATTTTAAAATAAAAACTATAATAAGTAAAGATTCAATAAATTACAAGAAAAATAGAAGATAATTTTGGATGCTCATGTGTTTGAGATGAATATGCTGAATAACTTCATGAAAATGGTAAAGTACGTGGAGGAAAAATCACACTTTGTCTCCTGGGTTCATGGATGGAATTTTTCTTGATCTTGTTTTCATTCTTGCTCTTTCTCCCTTTGCTTTTATTTCTACATGTAAACATTCAGTGGGAGATGATAAATGCTCTGTGATGTATCTGTATAACAGAAAAAAATTCAGAAAAATATTCTGAAAATAAGATTTTTATCTACAGTAAATTTGCACAGCAATACACAAAATGTATTTAAGAATACTTGGTGATGGGTCACACAGAAGCAAAAAGCTTTTCAATTATAATAAATAAAGTAGTTATGTTTGTCTATAATGAGCCTACACAAGAATGGTTCTTTCAGCAGCCAAAACATAGATGAATAAGAGGCTTGATTGGTTACTGATAAATACCGGGGACTTGAAAGTTATTGTTACACACCAATTGAGAGTTACAAATTTGTGTTTTGAAAGATTAAGCACACAGTCTCAAAGTAAAAATAAATATACATGTAAATGTTAGAAAATTATTATAAAAAATGGGGTTGATACTGAAATGAGTGGCAGAGGGAGAAAGAGGTTAATGTAGACAGACCATACTACATGTCTTTATGTAAATAACAAAAAATTTCAAATTTAAAAATATCACATGAGTGGGGTCACTAATGAAGCAAATTGAGGCAGTCCTCTTCTATTACACAAGAGAATAAGAACCATAGTCTCTTACATTCAGCATATGATTCCCTCTGTATATGCCACATGCTTCCTGAAGAGTCTCATGTTCATGCTTCAGGAATCTATCAATTCATGTGCTTCACCTATTTTGCTTTCTACAGATTCCCAATTGCTATGTAAGTTTCCCTTAATTTGGAATGTTACAGATTTTGTGTGTGTGTGTGTGTGTGTGTGTGTGTGTGTGTGTGTTGTTTTCTTATTTTTTTGAGAATTAATTAAATCTGAAATGAATGCCAAATCTAGACTCCACTGTGCATAGAATCTGTGCTGTAATGTTTGTTACATAATTTTGATAGTAATAAAAATTTTGCACTAAGAGATCAAAACCAAGGCACCATAAATTGTTGCAGATTGGTTTAAGGACCTCTAACCTTACAATGATAGGCTGTCCTTGATACAAATGCCAACTCACTTTGAACTTATTACTTGACCATGGATGTTATTCTATAATTATAATCAGGAAAGATTTCCTTTCATTGTACTTGCTGCTTTCCTCCTATATGTTACACATATGGTTATCTCATATAGGTTGAAGCCTGTTATGTAAGAATGTTTAGCACACTATTCATTACAACCTCACATATAGGTGGCAAATCATCCAGAAATGTTTAATACCTAGATCTGAGTGTGTACTTAGAAAATGGATGAGCTCAATTTTAAATTCTGATTTAGAGCTTATAATAATGTATGTAGTACAGTTGTGGATAATCTACAAAGAATTTCAGACATTTCAGCTTTTCCATGAGAAATGTGAGGTTCCTTTGAATTAGGTCCTCATTCTTTTTTATCTTTATCTATGTCCTGGACTATGTGACTGTGAAAGATATGTAACTCAAGAGAGATAGTCTCTTTACTATCTTTTAAATCTGAACAATCCAAACTCATGAAATTGGACTGTTTGGAGAATATAAGAGCCAATTTACTATGATTAGTGGATTTACTTCTACAACAAAAGCTATGAAATGAGAAAATAATTTGTGGCTGTGTAGCTGTAGGAGAGAAGGCAGAAAGGAAAGTTTCCCTGTCTCTCAGTTTGATGTTGATGTGGCTGCCAGAGTGAGATGAATAAGCTAAGACACAAGAGGACCTGCAGAGCAACACAGGAAATAGCCCTCTTCTGCTCACTTGAGAAGAAAATAAATATTTCTTTCTATAGATCTTTGATGTTTAATTGGTAGGATGTATTTCAATAATCCCAATAATAATCTAATAGAGGAATCCATTCTAAAATATTTTATACCATGATGATGATGATGATGATGATGATGATGATGATGATGATAATAATAATAAGCAAAATTATTACATTTGTTAGGAAAGATTTGAAAAATGATTATGTTTCCAGTTTTGTTCAAAGTAAACTAATAAGATTGACCATATAGAGAGGAATATTTAATATGTATGTGATGTTTTTTTGCTAAGCAAAGATGTGGAACAAAATATGCTATGAATTTGGAAAAGTTGATATTCTGGCTACATTGAATGTATCAGTTGAATTTTTTAATTGAGTACCACAAGATACTAAAAGAAAAAAAAAACAGTTTCCAAGAGGAGTCAGGACTTGTTGGATGAGAAAATCACACTTTTTCTTACCCCAAGACAGTAGAAAACTGCCTAATGATATATAACCTCAGAATATGGGTCATAAAGACACAGCATTGTGAAACTCTGTCAAGACTTTTAAAGAATTGAGCTAGTGCCACCTAAACACTTTGAGCTTTCTCAGTAGATCTCCTAGGAAGCTTTAGATCACAGCACACAGAGCCTGGTCTCAAAATAGCTTGAAATAAGTCCAGAGAGGAAAGCATAGCATGAAAGCAATTATGAGTGTGGATTCTGTTATATACCTGACATTATAACCAGTGGGTTATAAAGCTCACAATGGCTTTCAGGAAATACTAATGAACCACAGTTGCTAAAGCCTAATGGATGTGCTGTGTCTTCTTTAATTTCTAAAATAAAATTAGACATTTGAAAATTCAATGTTAATTAGGTTTAGAAATTCTGCAACATTTTCTATTGTCTTGTATGTGAGTTTGTAAGGAGTTTAGAAGTAATAACATGATATCAAAGGGGAATTCACAGAAAATAAATCCAAGCAGAGTTAGTAGTCCTTCCAAGAAGAGAGTGAAATCATTCAGGTGTGATTTCTTTTCCCAGTTTAGGCAACTCAAATACTAGCCCAGAAGTATGTTGAAAAGGCTGATAGACTTCTTTTACTTGAACTTACATTCATCATTTCTGTTCAGAATGAATCTATCAAGGGTATGATGTACGTTTTATTACAACTTGGCTCTTTGAGTTATGTGGAAGCTGGGCTTTTATATCATACTTCTATGTCTTAGGGTAATTCTCAACTTCAAGATTTGAAATTTGATTTGTTTCAGTTTAACTTTGTTGGCTATGGGAGTTGTTTTAGTCAATGTTTTATTTCTGTAAATAGATGCCACAACCAAGACAACTCTTATTTTTATTATTATTTTGTTTGTTTACATTTCAAAAGTCATCCCCCTTCCTGGTTTCCCTTCTGGAAGCCTACCATCCTTCTCCACCATGCTGCTATGAGAGTGCTCCCCCACCCACTCACCGACTTCCACCTTGGGTTTGTTTAGAGTTTGTTCTGTTGTCATCATATTGGAAAGTATGGCAATATGCAGGCCATCATGGTGCTGAAGAGGCAGCTAAGAGCTCTACATCTAAATTAACAAGAACTAGAAAAAGAGAAAGACACTAGGGCTGCCTTAAGCATTTGAAATCACAAAGTCCATGCCCAGTGATATATTTTCTTCATCAAGACCACATCAGCTTTAACAAAACCACACCTTCTAATTCCTGTCATGTGGTGGCACTGCTACAACCTAATAACCAAGCATTTAAATATATGAGCTTATGGGAACCATTCCTATTCAAACAAGAATATTCTACTCTCTGGACCTCATAAGCTTGTAGCCATATTATTATGCAAAAATATGATTAGTTATTTTTTTACAACATCCCCAAAGTCTATAACATGTCAGCACTGTTTAAAAGTCCAAAATTTAGAGACTCTTCTGAGAATGAAAATCTCTTAAATGTAACCCTCTGCAGAATAAAAGTAAAAAAGCCAATCACATACTTCAACATTCAATGGCACATAATATATACCAACTCCTGTCAGAGTGTTCTATTGCTGTGAAGAGCTATCAAATCTTAAAAAAAGAAAGCACTCGCTACAAGTTTAGAGATTTAGTCCATTGTCATCCTGGTGAGGAGTATGGCAGCATGAATGTAGACATGGTGCTAGAGGGGAGACTATGAATTCCACATCCAGAAGCAAAGGAAGGAGAAAGAGAAAAGTTTTAGATGTGGCTTCAGCATTTGAAACCCCAGTGCCATACATCCTCCAACACAACTAGAGCCACTCCAACAAGGCCACACCTTCTGATTCCTGTCAAGTTGTAGCAATCAATAGTCCTATATATTTTGATCTCCATGATCCACAACAGTGTGTGTATAACAATAGTGATTAAAAAGTAAAACACCAGTTTGAGAGTTTGGGGAATGTGAAGTTGACTTATTTGGAGTGAAGAAATTGAAAGAAAGAAGTTATCCAATGGCAATTTAATTAAAATATAAATCAGAGAAACAATATATATTGACACACATTAAAATAGTTTGTCAGTGAGAAAATCAGAGAAGGTTTGGAAAAACATCTTATTGGTTACAGGTACTGGCTACTCTTCCAGAATACTTGGGTTCAGTTCCCCGCACCCATATGGTAGCTTCCAACCATCTCTAGCTCTAGTTTTGGGATTAGATGCTCTTCTGTGCATCTGTGGGTAACAGATGTGGACAAGGGACACTCATAAATATCAGTGAACACACACACACACACACACACACACACACATACACACACAGAATAATTTACAACAAAGTAATAAGAAATGAAATTAAAAACTACTATAATAAATGAAAATGACACTACAACCTCCCAGAACCCTAAGGAAACAGCAAAGACCATTCTAAGAAGGGAATTCATGTAAGAGCATATAATACTAAATATCAGAGGTATACAACGTAAATAATTTATGTACCTCAATATCTTAGACAAAAGAAGAGCAAAGCAAACCCAAAATCAGTAAGCAAAGCAACTCTCATTATGTCAGATATTAATGAAATAAAATTAAACTAATAATACAAACCTCCAATGAAATAAAAAAAAAGTGTTAAAATAAAATGAAACAAACTAACAAATGAACAAAAATCTCCAAAGGCAGATAAGCCATATTCATGAACTCATCTAAAACCAAAAATCTAACAAACTGCAAAACAAACGAACAACTAATAAAGTGAAGATATCCACTGATTTGCTATGTATACAACAAAGGATGATTGTGAAATACTTTATAAAATTTAATGAAATATATAAGATGGGATATCAATATGCAAATCAAGAATGACTAATATTACATGATTTCTCATTTATGTGGAACATAAATATTTAGCTTTTTTAAGAATAAAAAATTAGAAAGGTGACCACTTGGAATAGGAAGAAGACCACTGGAATAGAGAAAAGTGAAGTGATGCTAATTAGGTTTTAATATAATGTATATATCACATGTGTGTAAGAAAATTCATAATGCAATTTATTATTTTACAATTAATATTCACAGAATGAATTTATATATGGTAGTATATATTCATTTCTGTATGACTCAAGAATTGTAAGCACTGAGGATGATACATTGAGAAGGAAATACAAAAAAAAAAAAAAACCTCACAAAACAATAAATAAAGGAATGTGCATAATAACACAATTCCTAGAAAGTGTATCGAGGAAAACTCACCTCAGAGCAAAGGAATAAAATAAGGAAGGAGCAACCTACATTTTTTTTCTAGTAGAAGAGGCTGAAAAATAATAATGTAGGTGGGAGAAGGCTTTAGTTCTTACAAAATGGGAGTGCTTGCTATTTATAAAATAGAATGTGTTGATTTTTGTGTTGTCTTAAATCTATCAAAATCTGTGATTTTATGAAGGTCATACAATATGTTCCCAGCTTCCTAGAATATCTTGCCTAAATAATAATACCTATTTTTACAACATTGTAAAGCGTGTATTCAAAAGATGGTGTGAGTGTCCTAGTCTTACAATAATTCTACTGGTTAATGTTTTTGTGATCACATTTTTTTTTTTCAACAAAGAAAGAGCTAAGGATTCTGAACACAGCCGGGAAGAACTGCAGCTCATTTGTGGTTAGTAAGTACAATGTTTTGTTCTGGTTGAAGTTTAATTATGTTTCTTTACACTTGGTTGCAACTTAAATAATCTAAAAGTCCTGACTTCGGCTCCACTGAATAGGAATGAAACGTGCCTTTAGATGTAAAATCCCATTTTATCCTTTGCTCATTTCTTTCTTTGACTTCAGTATTGATTTTAAGTCACACTTTCACACCCATGATAAACAATTCTGGTCAGTTTAATTTTGTGTCTTAGCACTTTTTAAAAAATAATTTAATCAGTTCTATTTTCTTTGATTTCTTTTAAATACTCTATACCCACTGGATATGGCATACAGGATATGATATAGTGCTTACAAGGATAGATATGTCTACGTTGTAAGGACTTTGAGTTTCAAAGAGACAATTAGTTTGAACCTGTGCTAATAGACTTTATGAGCTATTTCTCTCAGCTCATTAGCAAATAAGATAGATACATGTACCTAGTTTTGTAATATTCTCATTTTAGTGGAGCATAGGCAAGCAATGCACTATAGTCAGTATAAATGAGTTACATTTTTGACATTTCATAAGGTTATAATCTTTGGGAAAAAGAAGTTTATGGAGTAATGATGATTTCAGTAATGTTAATTGCCAACATGCAAAAAAAAAAGTGGTATTGTATCAGAAAATAGGGATGGACTCCTTAATAAAAAGTTACATTAAAAGAAATATTTGGCCGTTATGTAAAACACACAATCAATGAAAGCTTTTAGTAAAACAACCAGTACTAATATGTATAGTCCAAGCATAAGTATGATGTTCAATTAAAATAACGAATCAGATGGAAGTGTAGTTTAATGATATGTTTGCTAGCATGTGGCTGGATATCTTAGGTTTTTCTCCTCTTACTGAAACACTCTGACAAAAACAATTTCAGGGAAAAAAAAAGAGCTATGTTAGCTCACAGTTCAAGATACAATTCATTTGACTTCATGTTAAGGCAAAAAAAAAAATCATGAAGCAGCTGATTACCTTATGTTAGAAGACAGTAATGAACTCAGGTAATCTAATGAATTCTCACCTTGTTCTCCCCATCTTACACAGGCCTATGCCAGGGAGGGAGGAGTCCCACTAAGTCTTTCCACATTAATTAGGTTAATCAAGAGAGCCCCATGAAGGCATAACCAGAGGTTCTTTTCTCATTCTATCCTTGATGCTGTCAAGTTGATAATTAACAGGTCTTATACCAGAGATCTTCAAATCAACCTCAGAAATCACACACACATGCATACACACACATGCATATACACAAACACATGTGTGGACATGCACACATGCATACGCATGCATATGTACTTGGAAAAATTCAGTTCTATAAATCAGGAGTGTCTGAAAACCTAAAGTAGAAAGAGATTGGTCAGAGGGTTGATTGATGTCCTCATTAAATAAAATATGAGCTGTCATTTAAATGTGGAAAGAGTAGCATATTTTCATTTATTAGAAAATAGAGTATATGTGCATATGTGTATAGGAATAATTTCATGCATATAAAATCTTGTTACCAATTGGTAATATGGAAAAAGAATCACATCATAAAAGAGAACAGGAAGAAAGTTCGAAGTAACTCATAATATTATGATATTTTTGGTGCTCTAAGCAGAGACTGGAGTAAAGGAATGAAAGATTTGATTTCTGCCTGTATGAAAGATAGATGTATCCGCATATAATTTTGTATTATATGATTAAGTATAGCATAGAAATAGCCTTAAAGCTTTGGTTTGTTGGTACTTTATTTTTTCTTCAACAAATGAAGAATACGGTAGTCATTAACTGAAATTAGTATATTGATGTGTTAGAGAAATATGTTAAGCTTTCAGTTTTACACATTGATATGTGTAAAATATCCATATACTATGCTATTGCATATTTTGGCTGAAGAAATCTTTAGGTGGGGAAAGAAAGGAGCCTGCACTTACGTCTGATGAACTGAGTTCTGCTTGTGGAATTTTTCTAGTGGTGGGAAAAATTTACTGTCACAAACTATCATCCTACTTCTATTTCAATGTCACAACACCTATAAATCTGCACACACACACACACACACACACACACACACACACACACACGGAACACAAAATGAATAAAATAATACTTAAAAATAAACTATTACAGATAGATTATTAGATATAGATGTTTCTCAACCTGTGGGTCATAACCCCTGTGGATCTGAACAACCCAAGACCATTAGAAAACATGGATATTTACATTGCAATTCATAACTAGCAAAATTACAGTTATGAAATAGTAATGTAAAGGTCATGACAACAAGAGTTTCTGTCTTAACAGGTTTCAGTACTCTGAAGGCTGAGAACCACTGCACTAGATCCTAGTTAATAATTCTAGTTAGACATAAAACCTCTGAATATCACAAGATATTAATATAAGTGACAAGCATTAGGTCACATCAGATCATCAAATGTATGTGACTAGACTAGAGGAAAAGGAAGGACTGAGTCTCCCTCAGTCTGTAATTAGGAGGTCAGGATGAAAAGGAGAGAACATCAAAGCTAGTAAAAAGAAAAAATATTCTTGTCTCAGAGAGGATCAAACCAGGGGGCGGAGAGAAGCACTTCCCTGATGGTGTGAGTGGCTCATGGAAGTCAGTGCTAAGTGCCTGCCAATGTGCTGACAATCAAAAGAGTAAGGTTCACTAAGAGCAGCTTTTATAGATTGGTATCACAAGAGTCTACAATTACTTCATGTTTAAAGATTAACAAAGCGTTTAAAATTAGGAGAAAATATTTTCAAATAACACATAACTACCTGCTTCTATAATAATGAGATAGCATCAAAACTGGATATTATAGGTTGTTTTAACCTGCTACAATCATTATTGAAAAATATTTGGCATTTCTTTACATTAAAATTATACTTATTATATGTGCCATTAATTTTTCCATAAGTATACTCAGTAAAATAAAAATGTAGTATTCACTATTTATACAAATTTTATACGCAAACATCAAGTATCATTACATTATTATTGTTATTTATTATTTATTATTATTAAATTTGAAAGTAGAACTAACCCAAATGTGTCTCAACTGATAAGTTAGTAAATACAATGTGAATGCATTTTTAGTTCATTTTTTTTTTTTTTGCCTGTATGTGCATGGTTCTGGAACTGTCCATTTCAGCACCAGAAAGTCAGCAGGGTCCACATCCGAAAACAAGATTGAGTTTCCTTCACACCAACTATCCACTGCTACTGCTTCCTCAGTAATGAGTGAGTCTTGGGGTTCTTGTACTCCATCTCTGTCCAGGTTTTGTCTGCCTTTGTTTCGTGTGAGAGATGTGCAGATGATCACAGCTGCTGTGCATTCATGATCGTAGTAACTGGAACACGTCTAGAAGGCAGCAGTTCTCCAGCCTTTTATAAAATCTGCCATTACAATCATTTTACCTCCCCTTCCTAGTTCTTAGCCTTGATTACTGGGTTTAATATAGGTCTTTCTGAGCACTCTATCTCTTAATTTAGTTAAGATTTACTTTGATATAACATACAAATAGCTAATTTTTAAATCGAAATGAAATATATTTGTATTTGAAGTTTTTAAGAACAGAATTAGATAACTTTATGAATAGAAATGTACAGAGTGTTCATCATAAAAATCTTAGTTAACTGGATTAGTGATAGAAGTTGTTCAGAGCTTGATTTACATAAAGGTCTGACAGTTTCCAGTAAAGCAACAACTTAAGATCTTCCTTCAGGTCCACAAGTGTGGCTGGGGATGATCAGGTATTCTAGCCTCCCATCTCCTCACCCACCCAGAGACAGCTTGACTCCCAGGAAGTCCATCTTAACCAGGGGAACAAAAACATTCCAGCAGAGACTAAAGGAAAAGTCATCTAGAGCCAGCCTCACCTTGGTGTTTGCAGACACCAACCCCATACACTACTGCTGATTCCAAGAAGTGCTTGCACTTAGGAGCTTGGTGTGGCTGTTCTCTGAGAGGTTCTGCCAGCTTCTGATTGAGATAGATACAGATACTCAAAGTCAATCATTGTACTGAGCCCGAGGACTCCAATGGAAGAGTTAGGGTAAGGACTGAAAGAGCTGACTTCATAGGAAAAACAACTAACCGGACCCCTCAGAGTTCCCAGGGATTAACTACCAACCTGAGTACACATGGGTGGATCTATGGCTCCCGACACATAGATAAGAAAGGATTTCCTTACTTTGCACCAATGGGAGGGAAGAAGCTTGGTTTTGTGAAAGGTTGTTTCTCCAGCAAAGGAGAATGCTAGAGGAATGAGGGCAGAGAGGGTGGATGGGTGGGGGAGTAACTTCTTAGAGGCAAAGGGGAGGAGTGATGGGGAATGGGGGTTTGCAGAGGGGAGACTGAGAAGGGGGACAAAATTTGAAGTGTAAATAAATAAAATAATAAAAAAAAAGAAAAAGAGAAAATACCGGTGAAGCCTTAGTCAGAAAACTAAGAGAACAGATTGGTGGCCCAATAGGCTATGTCTACTCTACTGCTTTTCTGCAACACTCATGACAATTTTCTTTAGGGAAAGAAAAATTTTAGACCCGATTTCAAGTAAAAACAACAAACAAACAAACAAACAAACAAGAAAACCCCTATGACCTCATTTTGATTTAAAAGAAGAAAAAGTAACATTGCAGTCAGACTTCTAATCTCAGCATGGTAATCAACTGGTATAGAAAGTATATAACTTTCAATAATCTGCCTCTCGATGCAAATAGACATTTCTTTGACTAGGAATGGGAGTAGCCCATGTAAAAGGGTATAATTTAATTAGTCAAAAAAAAAAAGTTGATAGCATGATCATTACCAAAGTAACTGTCTTAGGGTTTTATGGCTCTGAAAAGACATCATGACCAAGACAACTCTTATACTGGGACAACATTTCATTGGGGCTGGCTTACAGGTTCAGAGTTTCAGTCCATTATTATCAAGGTGGGAGCATGGCAGCCTCTAGGCAGGCATGGTTATCCCACCAACCCAATACATCCTCTGCTTCTATGACTACATAACTCTTAAACACTATGCATATTTCCCTCATCTTTCAGTTCACACGTGTTCTATTGTTCTTCCACATAAAAAATGGATGGTGATTGAATACGCTTCACATGGTTCTTTACAACCCCGCTCTTTAAATTTGCTCTCCACAGCATCCCTGTTTTCCCTATACACCCACATCTATCTCTGTTTCATCCTCCAGCTCCTAGCATTTCTGTTCCACTTTTATTTCATGTATAATCTGCCATATCTACTCCTTTAATGTCTTACCACCCAAAATTCCCTTTCTACTTTTTCAGCTTCCACTTTGCTTTAACTCTAAACCAAACAGAATACTTGACAGTTGCATCTCCATATGAGAGAGAACTTGCTGTGTGTGTCTTAGTCTCAGTCACCTTATTCAGTATATTTCTTCTGGCCCCATTAATTTCACATCTATATCTGCAAATTTGCTTATTTCATTTTTTTCTACAAGTGAGAAATAATGTATTATGAAAATATACCATACTTTTTCTAATCCACTGTACTGTTTCTACAGATCAAGGAAATTTCATTTCTGCCATTCAGAGGAAAGCAGAAATGCACATAGTGTTCTGTAGCATGTGTCTCTGTAGTAGGACACACTTGTAGGCATATACCTGGGAGTGATGCAGCCAGTGTTGCTGCTTGATTACACACTCTTCCACAACTTCTAAACTTGTCTTTTCCCTGAATCTGAATCAATCAACATTTGCTATCATTTCTGTTCTTGATAGTAGCCATTCTGACTAGGGAAATATAAAATCTAAAGGTAGTTTACATTTGTAGATTTTCAATGGACAGTGACATTGAACACTTAAAAAAAATATTCCTAGTCCTTTTCGTTTCTTCATTTTAGATTTATTTTTCATTCTAAACCTCCTCCACCCCACCCTAAATTATTATGATGAAGTTTCATTATGTAGATCTGGCTTCCCAAGAACATACTATGTATCCTAGGCCAACCTTAAACTCTTACATGTTCATTTGCTATCACCTAATTATTGAAATTGGAAGTGTCACTATAACCAGCTGAAATTTGATAGACATATGAAAGACTCTAATTTGCAATAAATTTACATTGAAAGTATTAGAAAATGCAAAAATATCTATTATACTGATTTAATTATATTATTTTTAAATGGGTCAGAATATTATGATAGATATATAGATAACTATCTATTTTGTGTGTGTGTGTATGTGTGTGTGTGTGCTTCTGTGTGTGTGTGTGTGTGTGTGTGTGTGTTAGGATTACTAGTGCTTTGATGAGTCACAATGACAAAAAGGAAAGCTGTAGAAGAAAGGATTTATTTGGCTTATATTTTTACAACACAGTTCATAATCAAAGGAAGTCAGGATAGGAACTCTGAAAGGGTAGGAACTGGGGACAGGAGCTGATACACAAGTCATGTATTAGTCTTGCTTATTAGCTTGCTTTACTTGGCTTGTTCAGTCTGCTTTCTTATAGATCCTAGAGTAACCATCTCAGAGTAACCATCTCAGAAAGAAACCCACACAATGGACATTTCCCTCTCATATAAATGACTGATTAAGAAAACTCCCTACCTGCTTTTTTGAGTCCAAACTTATGGTGCTAATTTCTCTATTGAGGCTTCCTCCTCCCAGAAGAGTCAGTAAAAGTCTAGTTATATAAAATTAGCTGGAACAAATATATTTATAAATATAACCTTGTTGATATTTATACTATTGTTTGCATGCACATTTTCACTAGTGATCATTTGTTACTGGATAATGAATTGGTGAGCTCCCTGCTGGCAAAGACTCTCTTCTCTTTTTTTTCACTATTCCTCATTTACCAGTAGTTCTTTATGCAGGGTTGAGACTTGTGGAATATTCTGTCAACATTGGCATGTTTATTGATATAGTTAGTCCATGCTTGCCTGGAACTCAGGATTAGAATCTATTGCTTATGGCCTCCAGATTTTAGATTACAGGATTGCATCAATATGACTGATGCTTTGGATTATAAAATAACTAAAATTTTATTCTGAAAGATTTATATTTATAAAAGAAATAATGTAGATGTGTTCTAAACTCTATTTCAAAAAAGAAAAAAATAAAGGAAGTCAATGAGAAGGCTACCTGTGTCCATAACAACAAAGGGGTGGGAGTAAAGTGTAGATGATAACTGAAAGTCTTGATTAGGTTGAGAAGATGTCATGGTTGTCTTGCTTAGTACATGTCTCTTGCATGGTGTATATGTTATCTTTCTTTGTATCTTAACATGAGTCATATGGTCTTCCTAACTCTCAGATGAATCCCAGTTATTTCAAAGGATTTTAGATGATCCATAATGTAATTTATAATAAATTAAAGGTTGAAACTTAATTCTATTAAGTGAAAATTATCCTTTGCTGTCTTAATTTTGCATTTTTATAAAATATTTCTCTTGGAATGTTTGTGCTTCTATTTTCTTACTATATATGTCAGCTAAAATCAAATTAAGGAAGAATCCAAGAAGAAGGACATTAATAAATATGAAAATGCCATACTAGTTCTAACAAAGATTAGAAAGGTTAGGGATCAAAGGCCTCATGTTTTCAAATTGCACATTATCTAAGCTGAATAATTAAACTAACAAGTTTCCACTGCAGAGTTCACATTTATAAAAAAGAATTTTCAAAGTATAAATGTAGAGTCAGATTTTATAAATGCATTGAATTTTCTGGAAACAGTTTTAAAATGGAAAGACCATGAAGATATTACTTATTAAAATTGATAATCTTTAAGTTGATTATTAAAAATGTCTAGGAAGGAAATTTTCAGAAATATAAAATGTTTTGAATGTAAACACTTTCCATCTCCTCTTTATCATGGCCTATGTGAGTCCTTGAAGACATGGTTTTCCTTTCCCAGGTACATGTCACTTCATTGACATTCTTCTTATATGCTTAAGAGTCCTGTCCACCACAGGGTGATTCAATTGCTTATGACTGCTGCTAATAGTACTTTCTACAAATGTCATCACGTTTTATTACTCTATAATAATTATATAAATTAGTGTGTTTTATTATTATATTTTATATGTGTATATGTTTTGGTTATATCCATATGGATAATTGTCTCTTATCTCTGCAATTGTATTACTGATTTTTCCCTTGTTAACTAGTTGGCTGTTTGCTTTCATGTCTTTGTATGTGAATTATAATTTCTCTCTCTTTCCCCCTACTCCTCTCTCTCTCTCTCTCTCTCTCTCTCTCTCTCTGAATGTGTATGTATGTGTCTGAGTGTGTGTCTCTGTCTGTGCATGTCTGTATGCTGCCATGTTTTCTCCATTTGTGACATTAAGGTCACTTAAATGACCGTTTTGAGGAAGTTATTTACAGCAGCATGAGGATCTTATGAGTGGTGATACAAAAAAATAATTGTCTTTCTTTCCTAGCAACCATTAATTGCCAGAAGATCCTCACGAACGGTGGGTGCTAATGGACTCTGTCTCCTAAGTAACTATTAGCTTCCTATTAATGAAATCCACTGTTCTGTCACTTAGCAAGTCATAAGTCAAATAATATTTAGCACTTAACATGTAAAAAAATGACATTTTAGATTTTTTTCTGTGTATGTCTAGTACTTATTAATATTTTCTAAGGCACTTCTTCAAGATCTGAAAACTTCAAAGAACTAGTTTAGAAAATAGGCTTTCTATACTCAAAATAACAGAGGAACAGAAATATTTTTCTACCTTTTATGTCTAGTACAAAATATACACTCACCAGGTACGTGGTTCTAATTTAAAACATTATGCAACATCTTCATTTATTATATTTTAGAAAAATGGAAATTCACATGTAATTCTCAAGAATTTTTCTCAAATATTCAAGTAGAACAAATATGCATTTTCAAAGAGTTAGCAGTTGTATAACAGATCATTGCACGGATTTAATTTTCAGTTGACAAATTTTACCAGTATATTTACTACAAAATCAAAATATAATAGCATAATATTAGAGAAATATGAAAGATATTCATCAAATACTTACAATTAAGGAAGATGATTTGGTTTGCTATGTCTGCTTAATTCCCAACATTTATTCTTTCTCACAGTCATTAATGATTGTTAGTATCTTTGAGATAACTGATTACAGGAAACTGTATCTCAAAAAACACGTGTTCCAAATGTGGTTCTTCATTCAATTACTTTCTATAGTTTTTAGAGAATCATCCACTAAAAATCCTGTCTCTAATTATTTCTGTAGATTAATTTGGATACAAACTTCACCATAATGTTTACTTTGTTCAAAGCATTTTTTCTTGTGTGAAATGAGACTATTCTTCATACATTAATATTTTTAGAACTATTGATATGTTTTTATGTAAAACCATTTTCCTAATCATTATAAAAAACAATTATATTAGTTTGTAAAATTATGTCCTTCATTTATTTAGGGTAAAAAATTGATTTTATCTTCCAAAACTCCTTTTTTAAATAATTTCTACTATATAATCTTTAATAGATAAAAATAATACCATTATGCAACTCAATGGCTTTTATTCTTATTTAATTTTTTCCCAATATTTTCTTGTGGTATCAACAGAAAAAAATGAAATATGTGTACCATAGAAATTAATACATATTTTCTAATTGTGGAAATTTTGAACACAAACAAGATTAAATAATTTAATGAATGAGAATTAGCAGAATGCCTTTGTTTGTAGGAATTCACAATGATACTATCTCTTTGAAATGTAATTTGGTATCTTTTATCCTATCTTTCCGGTCACAATTAATTACTCAAATGAATTGTAAATGTATTTGAACACATAAACACATGCATGTGAATGTTTATAAATATTATTTATATATTTAAAATGTTTAATCAATTTATAGTTTTATATATATAAGTGAAAATACAAAACACATAAAAAAGATCCTTGAGCAGATCAAATAAAGACAGTCATATTTAGCAAAGGGAATTTTATTTAATTATTACATATTAATTATTATTTAATTTATTTAATTTTATTTAAATATTACAAATTAAGTATTAAGAAAAAGGAAACAAATGTTGAATGTTACCAAAACTTCATCTCATAACAATTATGTTTGATTCTTATTACACAAATTTCTGTAAATAATAAAGCCAATGGATAATAAGTCAGTAATCAGTGGATGAAACATAGTAGTCCTAAATAGGTGATACACTGCTGAGTTGTAGAGCAGTATATTAGTGTTCTTATTCTTGTATTAAAAGTAGAAAATTTCATGTATTTTTCAAAATTCACAAAACTTTATAACTCACATTGTCAACTTAAACACAAATTAAATAACAGAGGTTAGTTAATGAGGTATAAGGTTTATCAGTTGAAATAAATGTGCTGCAATAAAAGCAACATAAACTGTAAAGCATATTTTGAGCCTTTGAGAAAAAGCATATTTTAAATTCCCAGTACAAAGTGCCCAGTTTAATGAAAATAAGAAACTCTTAATTTATTAAATAAGACAAAAAATTTTGGGCTATGCTATAATATAATTATGTAATCATCTGGGAAAGATATTTTCATTTGTCATTTCTGTCCCTTATGTTCTTACTGACAAAGTGCATTATCTCAAAATTCCACGCAATAAAGAAAAAAATGGAGCAAAGTTGTTAACTTCTAGTGCTCTTGATTTCTGTTTTTAAAATAAGGCTCTGTCATGGCAGCATTAAATGTGATAATTACAATAGTTATGAAGTAGACATCCATTATTCACTCTAGAGTAGTTCTCCACTAGTCTTGGTTTATTAGGAGCATTAATGATGAAGCAGCATTGCACTTTTGTAAGTGTACTTTCTGATTCTAATGAAAAGATTAAAAGGTATTGCCATTTAATCTTTTAATGCAATATAATTCCCTAATAGATTTTCCAGCAGTAAATCAAACCTGTATGGGCAGATGAAAATTAATTCATCACTACATACTGTATTTTTTAGATAGTGTTCTTCAAATTTGGAGTGTTGTCATATAGGATTTTTCACTTATTTTCAGATTATTTCTCTTTTTTATTGAATATTTAATTTACATTTCAGATGCCATCCCCTTTCCCCATTTCCCTTCCATGGAAAACCCCTATCCCGTGCCCCCTTTTCCATTTTGCTTTTATACATTTTTTTTTAAATGTTAATCAAAGGCTTTATAAGTATGGTAATGCTCAATCAGAAGTGTAACCCAATACCCAACCTAGATATACAAACTATCTTTGACTTGTGGAAACTTGTGAACATCTGCCTCCATGCCCCCTCTCTCTTTCTCTCTCTTTCTCTCTCTCATCACCTAGCTTCTCCTCTACTTCATCTTCTCCTCTCCTTACTTCATCTTTTCCTCTCCGTGCTCCTTCCCCCTTAGCTCCTCCTACATATCACCCTTCCTGTTAAAACTTTTCTCTCAAAATACAATTAGAGCATAATTATTCCTATTTGTAGCAGTGAGGTACGAGATAATCCTAATACCCAGTCGATCATTTTGTTGACTAACCAGAACCTCTGTCATCTCTCTTGACTAAAACACTTAGTTTTGAACCTGACTTTTTTCTTGGCTTTAGAATGAATGTCAGCTGAAAACCATCCACTCAGATCTTTTCTCTCAAAGTAAATAGCCAGGATTGGCTATGAGACTATAGGTCTTCAACCCTGTCAGAAATACAGAATGACTGAGTTAACTGAAGATATGGGAAGCACTAGGCATAGCTTCTAAAACTTAGCTAATTTATAGAGACCCATGAACACCTGGACAGCCCCTATACTACCGAACGTTGGAGCATCAAATCTTCAGCCTTCTGGCCCAAACTCATCTGACAGACCTTAGTGATGCAGAATTATTAAGGGCTGATTACTCTGTCTAGGCAGATATAATCAGTTGACTATTCTGCAAGTGTGTCCTTTTCTGGACAGTAATTTGTCTGTAGATGGAGAGAGGCAATTCTTGCCTAGTGGTTGTCTCACCACAACTTGGGTAACTCCAAGGATGCTCAATTTTTTCTTAGAATCCAAGACAGGAAGCTGTCAGGAGCAGACAGGTCTCTAATCATAATGAACATTAATATAGAAATATTTGTGATGTCAATTCTATGGATTTCTGACATTTTGAAATCCAACTATCCATGTAAGGTGACCTGGACTGTTGTCTGTTAACTCCTCTCAACTATTTCTAAATAAAATATAGAAAACACCCTAACAATAAACTCAAAGTCATGAATTTGCTATAGTCCCTTAACTCACAGGCTAGACATCCAAAATCAGTTAAAAAATTAAAGAAAGACTGGGTCTAAGCCTTGTATTCCTAAATGTGTTATACACAGGCACAATGCCCATGAGAGTATCAATATTCATTTCACTTTCATATCAATAAGAAGCTCATACCAATAAAAACCTTAAAATTGAAATCCAAGTGAATTTTGTATCATTTAAGAAATTACAACTTCATCTTGATACTAATTATACAGATTTCAACCAATAGGTTATGGCTATGCCATAAATCCTAGTTAATCCTCCCTGTTCCAACAAAACCACTACTTTTCCCCAGAAAGACAGACCAATATTAACCACCTTAGTCCCCAAGCCCAGGGAAGAGGGGCGCTGAGTTTTCTTTAACTTCTTCAAGTTGATTACAGGTTTTTGAGATATTAGAAGTGGGGTGGGGCGAAGAGTAAATTGATAAGCTTCTGACCCTGTGTCTTCACAGTAACCAGATGGAATTCCTGGAGACCAGATTTTGAGCAGGTTTGATCATTTTGCTCGATGAGTAGATACACCGAGGCTGTGTATTCTGCAATATACAATTCTCAGAACAAGTTTTAGTATAAAGAAAAAAATTTTTTTTTCCTAGAAGACTGACATTTTTTTAAAAGATGTTGTTGGTTCTAACAACTTTTTTCCCTTTTAGGTAGTTGGTTATAGTATTTACATTTCAAGTTTTATTCTCTTATCCCATTTCCCCCACCACCCATGAACCCCTTATCCCATCCCCCCTCCTTGTGCTTCTATGAGGCTATGCCCGCACCTACCCTCCCACCCCTACTCCCCCTCCCAACCCTAACATTCCCCCCCAGTTCTGTGTTTGTTTTTTCATGGGACCGAGAATCTCCTCTCCCACCTATGCCCAACAAGGCCGTACTCCACTGCATATACAGCTGGAGTCATAGGTCCCTCCCTATGTGCTCCCAGGCTGGTGGTTTAGACCCTGGGAGTCTCTGGTTGTTTGGTATTGTTGCTTTTCTCTTGGGGTCACAAACCGTTTCTGCTCCTTCAGTCTTCTCTCTAAGTTCTCCATTGGGAAACCCTTGATCATGTCAATGGTTAGCTGTGAGCAAAGTCCTCTGAATGTGTTAGTCTTTGGCAGACCTCTAAGGAGACAGCTATATCATGTTCTTGACAGCATGCACTTCCAGACATCCACATCAGTGTCTAGCTTAGGTAACAGTACATGGGATGGATGCCCAGGTGGAATGGTCTCCTGATGGCCCCTCCTTCAGTTTCTGTTCCATGTTTTGTTTCTATAATTGCTCCCTTGAGTATTTTTGTTACTGGTTCTAAGTAGAACTGAGGCGTCCCCTCTTGTTCTTCCTTCTTCATAAGCTTCATGTGGTCTGTGGGTTGAGTCTTCGCTATTCTAAGCTTTTGGGCTAATATCCGCTTAACAGTGATTAAATACCATGTGTGTTCTTTTGTGGTTGAGTTAACTCACTCAAAATGATAATTTCTAGATCCATCAATGTACCTAAAAATTTCTTGAATTCATTGTTTTTAATAGCTGAGTAATACTCCATTGTGTAGATGTACCACATTTTTTGTGTCCATTCCTCTGTTGAGGGACATCTTGGTTCTTTCCAGCTTCTGACTATTATAAATAAGGCTGCTATGAACATATTGGATCATACGACCTTATTGTATGTTGGAGCATCTTCTGGGTATATGTCCAAGAGTGGTATAGCTGGATCCTCAGGTAATGCTATGTCTAGTTTTCTGAGGAACCGCCAGACTGATTTCCAGAGTGGTTGTACCAGCTTGCAATCCCACCAACAATAGAGGCGTGTTCTTCTTTCTCCACATCCTCCTCAGCATCTACTATCACCTGAGTTTTTGATCTTAGCCATTCTGACTGGTGTGAGGTGGTATCTCAGGGTTGTTTTGATTTGCATTTCCCTGATGACTAAGGATGTTAAGCATTTCTTAAAGTGTTTCTCAGCCATTTGAGTTTCCTCTGTTGAGAATTTGTAGTTTAGCTCTGTACCCCATTTTTAATAGGGTTATATGGTTTTCTGGAGTATAATTTATTGAGTTCTTTGTATAACTTGGATATTAGCCCTCTATCGCATGTGGGATTGGTTAAGATCTTTTCCCAATCTGTTGGTTGCCGTTTTGTCTTATTGACAATGTCCTTTGCCTTACAAAAGCTTTGCAATTTTATGAGGTCCCATTTGTCAATTCTTGATCTTAGCACATAAGCCATTGGTGTTCTGTTCAGGAACTTTTCCCCTGTGCCTAGGTATTCGAGGGTCTTCCCCACCTTCTCTTTTATTAGCTTCAGTATATCTGGTTTTAAGTGAATGACTTTTATCCACTTGGATTTGAGCTTTGTACAAGGAGATATGAATGGATCGATTTGCATCCTTCTACATGTTTTCCTCCAGTTGAACCAGCACCATTTGCTGAAAATGCTGTCCTTTTTCCGCTGGATGGTTTTAGCTCCTTTGTCAAAGATCAAGTGACCATATGTATGTGGGCTCATTTCTGGGTCTTCAATTCTATTCCATTGATCTTCCTGCCTGTATCTGTACCAATACCATGCAGTTTTTATCATTATTGCCCTGTAGTACCGTTTGAGGTCAGGGATGGTGATTCCCCTTGAAGTTCTTTTGTTGTTGAGAATAGTTCTCGCTATCCTGGGATTTTTGTTGTTCCAAATAAATTTGCAAATTGCTCTTTCTATCTCTATGAAGAATTGATTTGGAATTTTGATGGGGATTGCATTGATTCTATAGATTGCTTTTGGCAAGATGGCCATTTTTACTAAATTAAGCCTGCCAATCGAAGAGCATGGGAGATCTTTCCATCTTCTGAGGTCTTCTTCTATTTTTTTCTTCAGAGACTTAAAGTTCTTGTCATACAGATCTTTCACTTGTTTGGTTAGGTTCACTACAAGATATTTTATATTGTTTGTGACTATTGTGAAGGGTGTCATTCCCCTAATTTCTTTCTCAGCCTGTTTATCTTTTGAGTATAGGAAGGCTACTGGCTTGTTTGAGTTGATTTTATATCCAGCCACTTTACTGAAGTTGTTTATCAGGCTTAGGAGTTCTCTGGTGGAAATTTTAGGGTCACTTAAGTATACTATCATATCATCTGCAAATAGAGAAATTTTGACTTCTTCTTTTCCTATTTGTATCCTTTTGACTTCCTTTTGTTGTCTAATCGCTCTAGCTAGGACTTCCAGTACTATATTGAATAGGTAGGGTGAGAGTGGACAGCTTTGTCTAGTCCCTGATCTTAGTGGGATTGCTTCAAGTTTCTCTCCATTTAGTTTGATGTTGGCTACTGGCTTGCTGTATATTGCTTTTACTATGTTTAGGTATGAACCTTGAATTCCTGCTCTTTCCAAGACTTTTAACATGAAGGGATGTTGCATTTTGTCAAATGCTTTCTCAGCATCTAGTGAGATGATCATGTGGTTTTTTTCTTTGAGTTTATTTATGTAGTTGATTACATTGATGAATTTTCTAATACTGAACCATCCCTGCATTCCTGGGATAAAGCCTACTTGATCATGATGGATGATTGCTTTGATGTGTTCTTGGATTCGGTTTGCGAGGATTTTATTGAGTATTTTTCATCAATATTCATAAGAGAGATTGGTCTGTAGTTATCTTTCTTTGTTGGGTCTTTGTTTGGCTTTGGTATGAGTGTAATTGTAGCTATGTAGAACAAATTGGGTATTGTTCCTTCTGTTTCTATTCTGTGGAATAGTTGGAAGTGAATTGGTATTAGGTCTTCCTGGAAGGTCTGGTAGAATTCTGCACTGAAATCTTTTGGCCTTGGAGTTTTTTTGGTGGGGAGATTTTTAATGATGGCTTCTATTTCATTAGTGGTTATGCGACTGTTTAAATGGTTTATCTGCTCCTCATTTAACTTTGGTACCTGGTATCTATCTAGAAAGCTGTCCATTTCATCCAGGTTTTCCAATTTTGTTGAGTATAGTCCTTTGTAGTAGAATCTAACGATTTTCTTAATTTCCTTTGTTTCTGTTGATATGTCTCTCTTTTCAGTTCTAATTTTATTGATTTGAGTGCAGTCTCTGCGCCCTTTGGTTAGTCTGGCTAAGGGTTTGTCTATCTTGTTGATTTTCTCAAAGAACCAGTTCCTGGTTTTGTTGATATTTTGTATAGTTCTTTTTGTTTCAACTTGGTTGATTTCGGCCCTGAGTTTGATTATTTCCTGCTGTCTATTCCTCTTGGATATATTAGCTCCATTTTGTTCTAACACTTTCAGGTGTGCTGTCAAGTTGTTAATGTATGCTCTTTCCATTTTCTTTCTATGGGCACTTAGAGCTATGATTTTTCCTCTTAGTACTGCTTTCATGGAGTCTCACAAATTTTGATATGATGTGTCCTCATTTTCATTTAAATCTAAAAAGTCTTTCATTTCTTCCTTGACCAAGTTATCATTGAGTAGAGCATTGTTCAGTTTCCAAGTGTATGTGGGCTTTCTGTTGTTTTTGTCCATGTCAAAGATGAGTCTTACTCCATGGTGGTCTGATAGGGTACAAGGGATTATTTCAATCTTTTTGTATCTGTTGAGGCCTGTTTTGTGACCAATTATATGTTCTATTTTGGAGAAGGTACTATGAGGTGCTGAGAAAAAGGTATATTCTTTAGTTTTAGGATGAAAAGTTCTATAGATGTCAGTTAAGTCCAATTGGTTCATAACTTCTGTTAGTTTCATTGTGTCTCAATTTAGTTTCTGTTTCCATGATCTGTCCATAGCTGAGAGTGGGGTGTTGAAATCTCCCACTATTATTGGGTGAAGTACCATGTATGCTTTAAGCTTTAGTAAAATTTCTTTTATGTATGTGGGTGCCTTGCATTTGGGGTTCAGAATTGCAAGTTCCTCTTGGTACATTTTTCCTTTGTTGAATATGAAGTGACCTTCTTTGTCTTTTTTGATTACTTTTGATTGAAAATTGATTTTGTTTGATATTAGAATGGCTACTCCAGCTTCTTTCTTGGGGCCATTTGCTTGGGAAATTGTTTTCCAATCTTTTACTCTGAGGTAGTGTCTGTCTTTTTCACAAAGGTGCATTTCTTGTATGCAGCAGAATGTTGGGTCCTATTTATGTATCCAGTCTGATAGTCTATGTCTTTTTATTGGAGAATTGAGTCTATTGATATTAAGATATATTAAGAAAAAAATGAATGTTTCTTCCTGTTATTTTTGTTATTGGCAGTGGAGTTATGTGTGTATAGCTACCTTCTTTTGGGTTGTTGGAGGATTACTTTCTTGTTTTTTCTAGGTTGCAGTTTCCCTCCTTGTGCTGGAGTTTTCCTCCAATTATCCTTTGAAGTGCTGGATTAGTGGTAAGATACTGTATAAAGTTGGATTTGTCATGGAATATTTTGTTTTCCCCATCAATATTGATTGAGAGTTTTGTTGGATATAGTAGTCTGGGCTGGCATTTGTGTTCTCTTAGGGCCTGTATGATATCAGTCCAGGATCTTTTGGCTTTTATAGTCTCTGGTGAGAAATCTGTTGTAATTCTTATAGGTCTGCCTTTATTTGTTACTTTGCCTTTTTCCCTTACTGCTTTTAGTATCTTCTCTTTGTTTTGTATATTCGATGTTTTGATTATTATGTGAATGGAGGTATTTCTTTTTTGGTCAAGTCTATTTGGAGTTCTGTAGGCTTCTTGTATATTTAAGGACATCTCTTTCTTGAGGTTAGGGAAATTTTCCTCTATAATTTTGTTGAAGATATTTACTGGCCCTTTAAGTTGAGAATCTTCACCCTCATCTATACCTATTATCCTTAGGTTTGGTCTTCTCATTGTGTCCTGGATTTCCTGGATGTTTTGTGTTAGGAGCCTTTGCATTTCACATTTTCTTTGACCGTTATGTCTATGTTTTCCATGGTATCTTCTGCGCATGATATTCTCTCTTCTATCTCTTGTATTCTGTTGGTGATTCTTGCGTCTATGACTCCTGATCTTTTTTCTAGGTTTTCTATCTCTAGGGTAGTCTCCCTTTGGGATTTCTTTATTGTTTTTACTTCCATTTTTAGATCCTGGACAGTTTTGTGTAATTCCTTCACTTGTTTGGTTGTGTTTTCTTGCATTTCTTTAAGGACTTCTACCTGTTTACCTGTGTTCTCCTCAAATTCTTTGAGAGTGTTGCTTATGTCCTTTTAAATTCCTCTATAATCATCATGAGAAGTGATTTTAATTCTGAGTCCTGCTTTTCGGGGGTGATATGGTGTTCTGGACTTGCTATGGTGAGGGAACTGGGTTCTGGTGATGCCAAGTAACTTTGGTTTCTGTTGCTTACATTCTTACGTTTGCCTTTTGCCATTTGGTCAGCTGTAGTGCTACTCACACTCACTGGTTCTGACTGGAGTCTGCCTTTCCAGTTATCTTGGTTGTGTCAGAACTCCTCAGGGTCTAGATGACTCTATGATCCTGAGCTCCAGCTGTTCTTGGTACAATGACTCCTCTAGGATATCTCAGGATATGGTGTCTCCAAGGTAGTAGACCAGCTAGGTGCTTGCTGTTCTGAGTGTAGTTTCTCCTCTAGGATGCTTCAGGATATGGTGTCCCCTGCTCTGCAGCTCTGTGGTCTGTGACCTGGCTGCAGCTCTGCTGTTCTTGACCTGGCTAGGATGCCACTGGATGCAGTTTCCTCAGGGGAGCAAATCAGCTGTGTGGCTGCTCTGTCCACCAGTGTCCGGGCAAGGGGCAGAAGGGGGGGTGGTTTTCTGAAGGAGTGGGTTCTGGGTTCCAGGTGCACTCTGGGATCTCCCTACTGCCAGTTGTGCTTCTGGGGCCTAGGGCGGTGAATGGCTGCTCCTACTTGCAGGTCTGGTCCGTGACCTGGCTAGGATGCCAGTGGATGCAGTTTCCTCATGGGAGCAGGTCAGCTGTGTAGCTGCTCCGTCCACTGGGGTCCGGGCACCTTTCAGATTATTTCAAACTATTTTTTTCATAGCTCATGATCCTTGTTCACTATTTCATTACTGAGATAACAATTCCAATCTGGACAAGAGAAAGTTTATAAGGAGTGAGTAAAATAAATAATAAATAATAAATAGTGAGTAAAACTCATTTGAGCAACTTTACCAGAAATGATGCAAATTAGTTCAATTTAAATAGTATAATAAAACGAAATTAACATTTATTGCCTTATTTTCTAGATTTCATGACTTTCTAATTATAAATATCTGAGAGAACATATGTTTTATTTATAAGCAAAACCAATAATCACATGACTTTTTGTATTAGATGAAATACATGCCAAACTGTATGTCCATAATGATTTCTGAAAATATAGAACTAGGCAGCAGATGATTTTCATAAAGAAAACACCAAAAAAGTTAAAATATTATATAAAGTTTAGAAATACTAGGCATAAATGTTGAAATGATATTATACCTTAAGAAAAAAAGGCAATGGTCTTCCCAAATGGAGGGAAATCAACAGTAAGTATGTAGGTATCAGGAAGAGAAGTTAGAGGGGTAAGAATAATATATTATAAAGGACACACTATTACAAGCACACTAAGAAAGGTCAATATGAGTCTTTTTTAATGGGGGGTGCTTACAATGAGTTGGAAAGAAAAGAAAGACTAATAAGGGGCTGAGAAGATGGCTTACCTGATAAAGATCTTTGTCCTCAAGTTTGAGAATTAGCTTTTGGATTTCCAGAGCCAATTTAATAATCTGAGATGAAAGGTTCTTTTATTTTTTTAATTTGATTCTTTATTTACATTTCTGCTGTTATCCTCTTACCCCATTTTCCCCTTGCCCAGGAACCCCCATCCCATTCCACTTCCTCCAGTTTCTATGAGGATGTTCCCACAGTGACCCACCCACTCCCACCTTCCCACTCTCGAGTTCCCCCACACTCTGTGTTTAGCCTTCATGGGACCAAGGATCTCCTCTCCCACCTATGCCAGACAGAGCCATCCTCCCCTACTCATACAGATGGAGCCTCCCTCCCTATGTGCTTCCAGGAAGTGGTTTAGATCCTGGGAGCTCTAGTTGGTTAGCATTGTTACTGTCCTCATGGGACCACAAACCCTTTCAGCTCCTTCAATCTTCTCTCTAATTCCTCCATTGGGAACCCCTTGATCAGTTCAATGGTTAGCTGTGAGCATCCGCCTCCAAATATGTCAGATTATGGCAGATCTCTAAGAAAACAGCTATATCAGGTTCCTGTCAGCATGCACTGCCTGACATCCACATCAGAGTCTACCTTTGGTGACTGCACATGGGATGGCTACCCAGGTGGGATGGTCTCCAGACAGCCCCTTCTTCAGCTTCTGTCTCACACTTTTTCTCCATATTTGATCACTTGAGTATTTTGTTACTCCTTCTAAGAAGGACCAAAGCATCCACACTTGGTCTTCCTTCTTCATGAGCTTCATGAGGTCAGTGAGTTGAATCTTGGGTGTTGCAAGATTCTGGGCTAATATCCAATTATCAGTGAGTGAATACTATCTCACACCAGTCAGAATAGCTAAGATCAAAAACTCAGGTGATAGTAGATGCTGACGAGGATGTGGAGAAAGAGGAACACTTCTCCATTTTTCGTGGAATTGCAAGCTGGTACAACCATTCTGGAAATCAGTCTGGTGGTTCCTCAGAAAATTGGACTTAGCATTACCTGAAGACCCAGCTGTACCACTCCTGGGCATATACCCAGAAGATGCTCCAACATATAAGCAAAAACATATGCTCCACGATGTTCATAGCAGCCTTGTTTATAATAGCCAGAAGCTGGAAAGAATCCAGACGTTCTTCAACAGAGGAATGGATACAAGAAATGGGGTACATTTACACAATTGAGTATCACTCGGCTATTAAAAACAACAAATTTGAGAATTTTTTAGGTAAATGAGTGGAACCTGCAAATATCATCCTGAGTGAAGTAACCCAATAACAAAAGGAAGGTTTTTTTCCCCTCTGAGTTGCCAAGCTCCAAATCTTCAAATATGAATTGTAACTTGGAGTAATTATAGATCTAAAGAAAGTGAAATGGGACTTTGGGATGAAGGTAGAAATGAGAATAGCAGGATTCAGGAGATGTGAAGCGGTAAATGGAACTAATGTGACAGTGGTGTAAATACGAAGTGAGAGGAGGAAAGTAAGGACATGATATTAAGAATGTATAATGAAATCTCAAGAATCATTTTAGAATTTTATATCATATTTACTTAAAATATACATCATTACATATATGCATATATGAAACAAATAAACCAAATGAGAGAAGAGATACTATTAGTTTTGCATTATCTCTACCAATGATATTAGCCTCAAATTGTTCCATTTAGCATTTAGAAGATTCTTAGGGCAAATTATCTACATGATTTTTTTAAAATATCTTAAGAATGGTCTGTAATAATCTTTCCCTCTGAAATTGCTTGAGTTTGTCCTCAACAGTATATTATCCTCTCAGCACTGACATCTTCTGTACTTCTACTAAGATTCCTTATTAAGCCCTAACCAAAGCATTTCATGAATTTCCCAAGATTTCCATATTTCTCTATGAATCAGAATGGTCAGGCCCCTCAGAGCAATATCTCATTCCTTGTACCAATTTCTGTTTTAGTTACTCTTTCATTGCTATCAAAAGACACCATGACCTCGAATACAACATATAAGGGAAAATGTTTAATTGGAGGCTTGATTAGAGTTTCAGAGGATATACATTGTGACATAAAGCACAGTAGCAAACAGACAGGCATGATGCTATAGCAGTATATGGGAATTTACTCTAAAGTTGCACACATTGGGAGAGATACTGAATCTGGCACGGACATGTTAACATTCAAAGCTCATTAACAGTGGCACACCTCCTCCAACAAGATCACACTTCCTAAAACTTTTTAATGTGTCCACCAACTAAGATCCAAACACTGAAGTATATGAGGCTATAGTGGTCATTCAAACTCTTCCCAAATAAACTTCTCTGCTCTTTTAAAAATGTATAGCCTCTTTTATACATATCTATCTATCTATCTATCTATCTATCTATCTATCTATCTATCGATTTATCTATTTGAAATATTTCAGGGGTACCAATTGAATAGTTGAATAATTATTATTCATACCAATTGAATTATTCATACCAATTGAATAATCGATTGGTATGTATTTTCTGTGGGAAGACTATTATTTCTTGAGCATACCTTATTCCCTATATATCTTTGGGTAGTAGCAGGATCTCATGGCTTTACTTTCCGTATTAGCACAAATATTGCTGTTCTGGTTCATTTCATATTTAAGTTGTCATGTTGTTAAAGTTCTGTGGGTGTAACCTGTGCCATTAATTGGGGACATCAACTCACTGTAAACTCTCTTATTTTCTTATATTCCACCCTGAGAAATATTCTAGCTCTATAAAATTTGATTTTTATGTGCAGTGCCAACATGTTTATATTAGTCAGAGTTCTCTAGAAAAATAGAACTGATAGTGTGAATGAATCTATTGTTTATATTTATCTATTTATCTATTGTATATCTTTTATATACCTAGCTATAATTTATTTATCTCTTTTATATATCTATTAATCTGTCATCTATCTATAGTTCATATATACAGTATCTATACACACATATACGAAAAACAAAGAACAACTAGATATGAGCAGCAATGGTAACCAAAACTACATAGATAAAATATTGCTAATAAAACAAATAATAAAAATTCAAAGGAAGTCTTTAGAAAATAATCAGATTATACTTCCTTAATATAAAAAAGTGGGCCAAAATCAGGTTACTAAAAATTAGTAGAACTAATACACAGGCAATATAAGAATCATCAGTCATTAAAATGGAAATTAGTGTCAAAAATTCCATTTTAACTAACATGCATCAAAGAGGTCACAAGTAGTGGTGTAGACAAGACATGCTTGGGGATAAGTGTTACTGGGTAATCATGAGAATGCAACAAGGAAATTTGCCAGCCAGATTTGTTTATTTTCAAAATTATCCAGTATTAAAATCAAAGCCAAATTTATTATAACAAAAATATTAAGATATTTTTTGTCTAAAAATTTTTATTAGTAGAATAAGCATAGGGAATTGTTACAAAGATTCAGGAAGCATTGTAGTCAAGGAATGGAAACACAAAACAAAAACAAAAAAACAAAGACAAACAAAAGCAGAATAATTCTAGCAAATACAGAAGATAGATCACAGTTTGATAAAGATATATAGATGACAGATAGGAAAGCAGACACGTGTACTTTAAAGAGTGATATTTAGTTGAGAATTACTTTTTTTCTGCCCATATAATTCCTAGGTAAGTTCAATTTTTCAGTGATTTTAAAAGAACACTATAAAATAACGCTTAAGTCACAATTGCTGGAAAATGCGTACTGTATTAGTAAAATGTATACCCCACATTTACATTACTTTCACTCAGGAGAATTAAGTGACTTAGGTTTAATACATGCTTGTGTGTATCCTGCGCTCATGTATGTTTGTGTGTGTGTGTGTGTGTGTGTGTGTGTGTGTGTGCTTATGTATTTAAAACAAGGGACACTGTAGTCCAAGATTGATCTTACTTTGTAGTCTGAACTGTTCTTAACTTGCCAAGGAACTTCCTCAGCTTGGAGAGGGGTTCTGAGGTAGAGGGTGTCTTCTGAGAGTTGTGAAATAATTGACTTAAAGTCAAATTGTGGATCAAAGTTGCTGAAGACATCTTTCTAGGTCTCTCTCTCTCTCTCTCTCTCTCTCTCTCTCTCTCTCTCTGTATGTGTGTATGTGTGTGTGTGTGTGTTCATCTCAAGACAACTTTTCTTGCTCTTCTAAAAAAGCTTCTTGATACCTCATCTCTCATAGGTCAAAACCTCAATCTTTTATTTACACATCAATTCAGTCATTACCCCAGGTTCTTTTTTGATTATCCCATGAATCAGTACCCAACTCCCTAGCCATTTGATTCTTTATCTCTCTCCTTAATATCTTTCTGATAAGCTGATTTATAGTGTAGCTGCACCTGTTAGATCTGAGAAGTTCCTTATACTATTCGTATTGTAGCCTTATATTTTGCTATGTCAAGAAATTATATGTATTTTTTGAATTCATGTTTTCAGTATTCTTTCCCACAGTCCTAAGGGCTGTCCCGAAGATCACAACATTTTAGCATTGTTGCTGAGGACATAGACACACACTTGACTCTAGCACTTATGCTCTTTCTAATGATCATGGAGTCCTTGACATTGGCAGAAAGAATATTCCCTGATAACCTTGACAGGGAGAATATTTCCTGAAGGAGGAACATAAAACAAAATGATCATATTTTATACAAAAAAAGCCCCACACTCAGCAACCTTCAACACTTTTAGAGGCCCATGCCCTGCTGGCTCTGGTTCAAGGGCCAGAAACCATGTCATTCTATCCCTACCGTGGCCATGTGGGACTTGGCATTAACTAACTAGAATCAACCTATCAAGTGTTGCAATTATAGGTTTGGGCACCACATCTTACTATTTCACTATTTTACACAAATGATTACACATAAATATTCTATTCCTTCCTCAAGTTTTATTTAGAGAGATACACTTTATGGTAAATAAGACCCAATGAAAAGACTTAAAATCCACTTCATTTGAAATTTACTTTCTGTTTTGATCTAACATCTCACAATTTAAAAATTATAATGCAAAAATTAAACACACTAGGTTAGGCTCAAATATAGTGAATCATTACTAAGTGGTAGTTGTACAAATATTTATCATTTGCACAGAAACTTTTAAGAGTTATTTTATGCTGCAATGTTATAGTATAAAATACCTGACAATTTACTTGCACTTTCATTGATATAGATTAATAAAAATCAAGAAAGCCTGGCTGTATCATATAAAGAATAAATCTCTAAAAGTAAATCCATAAATTAATTTTAAGTCTGTGCTCTTAACTAAAGAAGTATGATTTTATAAAAAGAAGAAGGATCATTGGAGTAGGATACAGAAAAAAGTAGAAAAAATGTGTTTAGATTTTATTATATTTTCTCTGTATTTGTGAGTGTGTGTGTGTGTGTGTGTGTGTGTGTGTATGTGTGTGTGTGTCCATGTGCACAACTGCACATGTGATACATCACACATCAAGGAGTAATAGGACAACTTTCCAGAAACAATTTTTGCCTTCAACCCCATTGTAGTGGTGTCTCTCTTTTAATTCCATAGTAAACACCCAAGGTATTCTAGCTTAGAAACTTTCAGACCTTTCCATTGTCTCCATCTCTCCCCTTCCCCTTATTATAAGTATTCTAATTATAAAGAAAATACATCTGTAAATTTTCTTTTCATTTGGTTACTAGGGTCAATGAATTTCAAATGAATCAATCTCATTTTGTCAAGGTCCCATGCATTTTATCAATTGAGAACCTTCATTAGCAATATTTATTTAATGAATATTGTATTTAAGTCTAATAAAATATTTTATAAAAATATACAGTAAAATTTAATGTAATGCATATTATAATAATGATTTCTATGAAAATTTAACCAACATTTTAAGTAAAATTCAATAAAGTAGAATATTACTTTTTATTGGATATTTTATTTATTTATATTTCAAATATCTCCTTTCCTGGTTTCCCCTCCCACCCACCCACTCCCACCTCACTGCTCTGACATTCCCCTACACTGAGGCATTGAGCCTTCCTAGGAACAAGGACCTCTCCTCCCACTGATGCTCAACAAGGCCATGCTCTGCTACATATGCAGCTGGAGCCATGGGTCCCTCCATGTGTACACTCTGGTTGGTTGTTTAGTCCCTGGGAATTTTGAGATTCTGGTTGTTTAACTTTTTTTTTACCTAATATTACTTAATAACTGAAGAGTCCTGTAACAAGAACACATATTTAAAATTTTTTATACTTCGTTTTTGACATTTTTCAAAATGAAGTATCAATAATAAGTATCCCAGTAGCACATATTTTAAATTAATGTGTTTAGTAACTGTTTCTATTTATGTCAAATCATTTACTAAATACCTTGACTTCTGGAATCTCTTCTCATTATTTTTTTTCTCCAGAAACACTTGACTCACACTGATTATAGACATTTTGTAATCTTTTCTTGTTCTAACTTTCTTGGTGTATTAACATTAAGGTTTATTTTCACAAACAAACATTAAACTGGTATGAAGTTTTGTTGCAAAGGAAATGCAGAAATATTCCCTAAACTATTCCTAGGTTACCCAAATTAATCCTATTTATTCTAGTCAGGTCTTATTTGCTGTCCCAAATAATGAATATGGAACAATTAAAGTTTTAACAGCTAAAACTTAGATTACCAAAGGAATTAATTTTTCACAAATAATTTTGAGAAAGGAATAATTTTATATTTGACTCAGATATGCAATAATATTCAAGGCAGCAAATTTTCAATGTAATCACATTTACTTTTAATTGACTTTAGGTTAGTATGCTCAGTAATCGGTTTTTCACAATGGCCATTGTATTTCTGTGTAAATTTATATTCTCTTCTAATATTATCTCTTTAGTGATTATACACGACAGTGATGGTTTTTCTTTATCTTACCAGATATTCCTCTTTACTTGTTCCTTAAAACATATTCAATTACCCTTTATATTTCACAATTCTCTTAAGATTTCTTCTGCTCTATCATCAGGATCCACATGCATACATATTTTTAAGATACATATCAATATGTGACAAAGATATTTTTATATAATATATATGATATATACTATATACTATATACTATGTACTATGTACTATGTACTATGTACTATATACTATGTACAATATATAATATATAATATATAATATATATATATATTTTTTTTTCATATGTAAGAGAAAACATGCAGTGTGTTATCTATAAGTCTGGCTTATTTCTGTAAAAAGAATGGTTTTCAGCTTTATTAAAACTTGGGGAAATTTCATTATTTTATATTTCTTAAAAGGCTATAAAGAAAACCCATCACCTATATGTAATCATTTGCTGGTGGACATCATTGTGAATTCATTTCTAAGTTACTATTACTAATAGTGCAAGAATAAATAAAGGTACAAAAATACTTTTGGGTCATAGTAATTTAAATTGATTTGAATATACTTATGTAACTGGTTTATATGTTAGTTTTAAATAAATAAATAATAGTCATTATTACCACAATTACTATAACAATTTAGATTATGGGGTGTGACTTCATGGTTCAGTGGTTAAAGGCATATGTTCTTACAGTAGACCTGAGCACAATTGTCAGCATGCACATGGCAGCTCACAACCATAGATAATTCTAGCTTCAGAGAATCCAATGTCTTTTTATTATACATGTAAAATAAATGTAATTCATTACTTTAACATGATAAATAGGTAATAAACTGTCTATAAAGAAAGAGAATGATGATACCTGATTTACAATGTAATAGAAAATATATGTACAACAGTATATTAAGATTTTACCTAGAAGAGCTCATTGATAGCAATATTGTTAATTTAATCTTTTTACCTGCAATCTTAACAGTCACTAATCTAATCAATCACTTCTCTTTATAAAGGAAATTAAAATTGGACTACATATTTGAATCATATTTTTTGAGATGAAAGAGTTTATTTAGTTTATTTAATCAAAGTAAATCAACACAAGTGTTGAGAGCTTTTGATGCCACTTCTAAGATTTTGGCATTTGTCACTGGGCTTGGACAAAAAAGGAGACTCAGCTAAGAATGTTAGAAAAAGTGACTATGGGGCTTTGCTTACTACTTTACTTAATTACTACCTTATGTGATCTCTTTGCTTACTACTTTACATAATTATTATCTTGTGTAATACTTTTCCTTACTACTTTACTTAATTACTATTTTATGTGAGTTCCTTGTTTACTACTTTGCTTGATTACTTGGTCTTTGATCTAATAACTGACCATGTTTTTTGAATGGACCTAGAATGATGTAAAAGCAGACTGGGAAAAATAAAGCTGCTTCAGCCTCAGCACTAGCTGGAGTCATGTTACAGTTTTGTCTAATTGTGTGTGTGTGTGTGTGTGTGTGTGTGTGTGTGTGTGTGTGTGTGT
>JANHMN010000001.1:250972871-251022979 GCA_030674055.1 Rhabdomys pumilio | reverse complement strand
TGTGTGTGTGTGTGTGTGTGTGTGTGTGTGTGTGTGTGTGTGTGTGTTTCTATTCAATCCTCATCCTCTCCTTTGAGACCCCGTTGACTGACTGAGCTAGCATGGTCAGACAAGAACTCATACAGTGCAGAAAACTAGAAGCTGGAGCTGAAGCAGGAGTAATGAAGAAGTGCTGCTTATTGGCTTGCTTCAGTCTGATTTCTCATAGAACTCAGGACAACCAGAACAGGGATGGCCCCACCAACAACAGAGAGTGCCTTTCCACATTGATCACTAATTAAGAAAATGATTTAAAGCTGACTGTTATAGAGGCATTTCTGAATTGCACTTCTGTCCCTTCAGATAAATCTAGCTTGTGTTAAGCTGACATAACACTACCTATCCAAGCAACTGTGAGGAGTGCGTTGCAGTTGGTCTATCAGAATACTCTGGGGACCTGACTGAAGACTGCATCTGTTGTACTTGAGAAGAGATTTATGTGTTTCTTTTTTTTGAGGAGATGTGAAGAGATATGAAGGGATGTGAAAGGGAATCCTGCATAGAATGCCATGGTTCAGTCTCTATGATTAGCAGTTAATAAATGGGACCTCATGAAACTAAAAAACCTCTGTAAATCAAAGGACACTGTCAATAAGAGATTTGGTAAAGATCTTCATCAACCCTACCTCTGACAAAGGACTAATATCACATATATATACACACACATAGGCATAAACCCAAAAGATGCTCCAACATCCTACAATGACACCTGCCCAACTATGTTCATAGTAGCTTTATTCATAATGGCCGGAAACTGGAAAAAAATCTAGATGTCACTCAACTAAAGAATGAATAAAAAAAATCATGTTTTTTTTAAATAAAATATTGCTCAGCTATTTTAAATAATGACATCACAAATTTTGTAGGCAAGTGGAAATTGAATTATTTTCATTATTAATTTTATAACTGTTGTTCATAGATCAGTAGTGGCCATGGGTCTTCATGGACCTCCATAGTATGATATAGAATCCCTTGAGGGCATACTCGGTAGCAGAATAGCTGTACAATATGATCAATTTTTTCTAATTTCTGAGAAATCTTCAGACATTTCTACATTGTTTGTACTAGTTTACTGAACAACCAATGGCACATAAGTGGTTTTTCTCTCTTCATAATGCCAGGCTTACTTTTCATAGTTACTAATGATTTTAGTCATTTGACTACAGCAATTTAGAACTATAAAATACTTTTAATCTTTCTTTACCTGAATACTAATGGCATTTTAGATGTTTCTTAGTTATTTGCATTTCTTATTTTAAATACATATATTTTTATTTAATATGTATGGTTGTTTTCCTTCATGTATGTCTGTGGAGGATAAAGTTATTTTGAAAAAATGGTGGGAAGGAGAGCATATTATTCTTAGTAAATGGAGTTACATATGGTTGTGAGCCAACACATGGATGTTCAGAACCAAACCAATGACTTTAGGAGTGGCAACTCACGTTCTTAACTGGTAAGATACCTCTCCAAACCCTGCACTTAATCTTTTGTGAAATCTCTATTTAGTTCCATACCTTTTAAAACAATAGTCTTACTTTGCTATTGTCTAGGTTTTTGAATTCTTTGTATATGCTATAGGTTAATTATCTGTATTATGTATAGCTAGTAATATAGAAAGCAACATTCACCTTTAAAATTTACCCAAATTTAAAAATAAATTATTAATGCAATGTATGAAATACTATTTTTTATGTTATTGGTAAGGAAGCTGAGAGGCATCTAAGACAACATAAATGACAGATATTCTTTTTGCTTTCCCACCGTGACTCTATATTAAAGACCCATGGCTGAAGCTCCAATTGAGTTTGGTTGCAAAAATATAGAAAAATCAGTTTCAGACTGGCTAGTAAACTTTCTTCCTCTTATTTAGCATTCATAGTTTGAGCAGTTGCCACAAACGCACCTGGGGGGAAAAATCTGATATTTGTAGTCTTCCTTAGTACTAGTCTGATTTGACCAGTATGTTAACAGTGTAATAGTGGAATGTGCAATAATATCATGACTACTCCGGTTTTAATCAAGCACAATGTGATTGAATTACAGGCCTGTTTTACAGAAAGGGATTTATGTCTGTTTATGATAACCTGGTCAAAAGACCAGAGGAAGGGAGGTAACAAACCCTAGAAGAACCTTTTATTCTTGTTTTGCTTAATGGTCATGCTGTCAGAATATAATGTAAATGTTTATAATTCCAACCACAATCTATATTCTGTAAACCTAGATTTAAGAATCTTCTTTTAAAATTTAGGGAAGGTCATGAATAAACTTTTAACTAGACAAATTCTGGAGAATTAGTGATTGATAGAAAATATTCAGCTCTAAATTGGACATCTATCTCACTTCCAAAATCAATTCCCAACAAACCTCATAGGACATCCTAGAAGAGTGAAAAGAAAAAAAGCATGGGTCAGAGAATGTAGAGAAATTCTATGATATGATGTCTTCTGGAGATGATGTTGTTGCATACATGTATGCTGAAGACATGCAAATGATTGATTTAGTTGAAATTCCAAAATAAGAAATGTGTGGCCTTCAGAGTTCTTATTACTTACTGAGGGCATGCTATCAATGGATCTCACTTGGTAGAAAAACAAAACAAAACAAAACAAAACAAAAAAAACAAAATCATTTTGGGGCATGGCTATTGTTAGGTTGCCCATATTCTTACATATGTTTCCACACTCCTGTATATATGGGTTGTACTAAGTATGATCAGGTGGTTATTAAAAGTAGAGATAAATGAAAGAATATAGAAAGGGAGGAGGAAAAGAAGAAAACGATGTTTGAAGGCGAACTTCATAGGGAATGCAGGGTGAGCAGGGTGGATGAGTTCAAATATTGTCCTCATGTAAAAAATGGATAATAAATAAAAAGACTAAATAAAGATAGAGTTTTATATAAGCTCTCTAGAATGATCATGTCTTTGCATATGAACAATAAACTATTTTATAGAAATAATCCATTATCATATTTATGAGACTATCTTTGCTGAAAATCATAGTTAATATACTAAAGGTCAACATAGCTTAATGCACTAAAAGCAAATTTAAAAATCTGACCATTTATATAAGCTTTAAGAATAAAACTAACAGTGCATAGGCAATGTATTCAAGATCTTGCTATACCCACTAGTACCTTTGTATAAATGTTTTATTTTAAAATGATGATAGATGACAATTTCATGTAGTGCATGAATAGTATATTATTTTTAGTATTCAACTCACTCTAAATAGCCTAAGCTTTAACTCTTCCTTTTGGGGTTTCAGAATGTATTTATAAAAACATATAGCTAATCTAATCTTCTTAATATGGAATTTATCAAAAGTAAAGATAGATAAATTTCTAAGAAAATTATTTTTCTCTTCATCTTGTTCTGTTCCAGCATTATGAGTAACTAATGCTTCTGAGAAATCATAAAGTTGATTTTACGACTTTCATTTTTATGGTTTACATTACCTATCACTAAACATCCTATATAGACATAAAAATATGTGAGATTAGGGGTCACATTGGATAGATGAGCAACTTATAAAATTAACTCATTTATTGGTTTGGTTTGTCAAAGTTCAAAAGCTAATGAAATTAAATATGTCTTTCTGTAGCATTTGTGAAACTATAAAATTGACTATTAAAGCACATTTAAATGTATTAAATTATAATATGTTTATATAACAAATTGATTAGACATAGCTGAGAACTTGAATCCATTGCCTGTACAGTGTTACTTCTATATTAATGCTTATGTAAATGCACAGCCATTAACATTTTATTTTAAACACATTAAGAGTAGTAAACAAAGATAGTGAGATATATAATTTTACAGAGAAAAAATTACTTTTCAATATTTTATATCCTTAGAAGAGTTTATCATACTTTCATTTCAGCTTTAATTTTTTTATGTCAATAAATATATTTAGGCCACAGCTCTCCACTGCTTGGAGAGAGCTGGTCTACCAGGAGTTCTGACACACCTGTGAGTACATACAGTAAGACCACCACTTTTGCTCTGAGGGACCCACCTGTGTGACCCTGTGGCACCACTCTCCAAACCCAAATCCCACTAGAAGAGAGCTGATCTCCCAAAAGTGCTGACTCACAGGGTTGCAGCAAGGACAATCAACAGTCATAGACAGCAAGACCAGCTAGCACCAGAGATAAGCAGATGTCAAGAGACAGGACAAGAATATAAGTAACGGAAACCAAGGCTACTTGTCATCATAGGAACCCAGTTTTCCCACCAGAGCAAGCCCTGAATTAGCCAATACAACAGAAAAGCAAGATACTGATTAAAATCACTTCTCATGATAATGATAGAGGACTTTAAGAAGGACATAAATAACTCTATCAAAGAGATACAGGAGAACACAGGTAAACAGGTAGAAGCACTTACAGAGGAAACACATAGTCCCTTAAAGAATTACAGGAAAACACAACCAAACAGGTGAAGGAATTGAACAAAACCATTCAAGATCTAAAAATGGAAATAGAAACAATAAAGAAATGACAAAGGAAGACTACCCTGGAGACAGAAAACGTAGGAAAGAGATCAGGAGTCATAGATGCAAACATCACCAACAGAATACAGGAAAAAGATAGAAAAGAGAATCTCAGGTGCAGAATCTACCATAGAAAACATTGACACAAAAATCAAAGGAAATGAAAAACGGAAAAAGTTTCTAACCCAAAGCATCCAGCAAATCTAGGATGCAATGAGAAGATCAAATCTAAGGATAATTGATATAGAAAAAAGTGAAGATTCCCAACTTAAAGGTCCTGTAAATGTTTTCAACAAAATTATAGATAAAAACTCCCCTAACCTAAAGAAAGAAATGCTCATGAATATACAATAAGCCTACAGTACTCCAAATAAACTGGATCAGAAAAGAAATTCCTCCTGTCACAAAATAAAAACACCAAATGCAAAAAACAAAGAAAGAATATTAAGAGCAGTAAGGGAAAAAGTTCAACTAACATACAAAGGCGGAGTTATCAGAATTACACCAGACTTCTCACCAGACACTATAAGACAGAAGATCCGAGGGAGATGTCAAACAGAACCTAAGAGAACAGAAAAGCCAGCCCAGATTATTATACCCTGCAAAACTCTCTATTACCATAGATGGAAAAACCAAGATTTTCCATGATAAAACCGAATTTACACAATATCTATCTACAAATCCAGCCCTACAAAGGATAATAGGTGGAAAACTCTAATACAAGTAGGGAAACTACACCAAGATAAAGTAAGAAAGTAATCTTCTTTTAAGAAACCAAAAAGAAGTTAGCCACACAAACATAAATCCACCTCTAACAACAAAAATTACAGGAAGCAACAATCACTTTTCCTTAGTATCCCTTAAAATCAATGGAGTAAATTCCCCAATAAAAAGACAGACTAACAGACTGTATAAATAAATAGGACCCAGCATTTTGCTGCACACAGATAATGCACATCAGAGACAAATACATACGCTATCTCAGAGTAAAAGGCTGGGAACGTTTTTTCCAAGCAAATGGTCCCAAGAAACAAGCTGGAGTAGCCATTCTAATAACAAATCAAATAGACATTTAAGCAAAATTATCAAAAAAGATATGGAAGGACACTTCATACTCATCAAAGGAAAAATCTACCAAGATGAACTCTCAGTTCTGAACATCTATGCTCCAAATGCGGGGGCGCCCACATTTATAAAAGAAACTTTACTAAAGCTCAAAGCACACATTGTACAGCACACAATAATAGTGGGAGACCTCAAAAGCTTCTGTAAGGCAAAAGATATTGTCAACAGGACAAAATGGCAACAAACAGATTGGGAAGAGATCTTTACCAATCCTACATCTGATCGAGGGCTAATATTCCATATATACAAAGAACTCAAGAAATTACACTTAAGAGGACCAAATAACACTATTAAAAATGAGGAATAGAGTTAAAAAAAAAAGAATTCTCAAATTAGGAAACTCAAATAATCGATAAGCACCTAAAGAAATGTTCTACATCCTTAGTCGTCTGGGAAATGCAAATCATAACAAACCTGAGATTCCACCTCATACCAGTCAGAATGGCTAATATCAAAGCTCAGGTGACAGCAGATGCTGGGGAGGATGTGGAGAAAGAGGAACACTCCTCTATTGCTGGTGGCATTGCAAGCTGGTACAACCACTCTGAATATCAGTCTGGCATTTCCTCAGAAAATTGGCCATAGTAGTACCTGTGGACCTAGCTTTACCTTTCTTAGGCATATACCCAGAAGATGCTCCAACATATAATAAGGACACATGCTCCACTATGTTCATAATGGCCTTAGTTATACTAGCCAGAAGCTGGAAACAACCCAGATGTCCCTCAACAGAGGAAAAGATACACATTTACACAGTGGAATACGACTCAAATATTAAAAAACAATGATGTCATGAAATTTGCATGCAGATGGATGGATCTCAAAAATATCATCTGAGTGCGGTAATATTCACAAAATAACACAGATGGTCTGTACTCACTGATAAGTTGATATTAGGCAAAAAGCATAGAATACTTAAGATACAACTCAGGGACCATATGAAGCTCAAGAGGAAGGAAGACCAGAGAGTGGATACTTCTGTTCTACTTAGAAGGGGGAACAAAATAATCAAGAGAAGTAGAGGGTTGGATGGACTTGTGAGAAGAGTGTGAGAGAAAAAAGATGAGAAGAATCAGGTATAGAAAGAGATGGAGGAGATGTACAGAGAATCAGGAAATTGAACAAAGGTGTGTAGCAATAGGGGGATAGAGAACTGGGGGTAGCAAACAAATAGTCCCAGATTCCAGGAAAGGAAGAGGCTCCCTGGACCTCATGGTGATGACATTAGCTGAAATACCCCACCAAGAAGAGCGAGAACCTATTGTACTATATTCAGGGATTAGGCATGGCCCATTGGTTGAGGAATGGAGCCACCCACCCATCTCCAAAACTTTAACCCAGAATTGCTCCTGTCTAAATGAAATACAGGGACAAAGAGTGGAACAGAAACTGAAGGAAAGGCCATCCACAGATGCCCCACCTTGGGATCTATCCCATTGCAGACATCAAACCCAGACACTATTATAGATACCATGAAGTGCTTGGTTACAGGATCCTGATATAGCTGTCTCCTGAGAGGATCTGCCCAGAAACTGACTAATACAAATGTGGGTATACCCAGCCAAACATTGGACTGAGCACAGAGACACTAATGGGAAAGTTAGGGCAAGGATTGTAGAAGCTAAAGGGCTTTGTAACCTCATAGGAAAAACAACAATATTAATCAACCAACAGCCCCAAAGCTTCCAGGGACTAAATCACCGACCAAAGATTAGCTAGAGTGTACTCATTGATTGAGCTGAATAGTTAGCAGAGGGTTGCCTTGTCTGATGTCACTTGTTAGGAAGCCCCTTGGTACAGTGGAGGCTTGATGATCCAGGATGGGGAATGCTAGACCGCTGAGGGAGTGGGTGGGTGGGAGGATGGGAGAACACTTTCATAGAGGCAGGGGGTGGGGGGAGGGACTTGGGAGCTTCTGGAGATGAAAGTGGGAAGGAGGATAACATTTGAAATGTAAATAAATAAAATTACTGATAAGAAAGAAAAAAGAAATATATTTAATGAAGGGAATAAAGTTATAAGCTAGAAATATTATATACTAGCTCACATAACATAAAACATCCTACTTTATATGAACATTCATTTTCATTTTATATCCAGTTTTTAAACTATTGTACCGTTATTCATTCCTCAACATATTCTACAATTTCCCAATAAAGGTTCCCCAAATAAAGGAAAGAAACTCTAAAAGTGACATTTATAGCATAACAAATTGTTTTCTTGCCTATTTTCCTACTGTGAGCTGACCTTCATAATTTGGTGATGTGCCATTTAAAGTTCTCAGAAGTGGATGCATTGAAATAAAGAGGAAATTTAAATTCTGTTGCCAAACTTGCTTAATGAAGCTATTGGAGGCTGCCACCTTGTTTTGGTTAAAATTTAAATGTTTTCAACGTGAATAGAATGTGCAAATCTGTTGAAATAAGATATTGTCTTTTAGCTATACTATTTGCAACTTTGAAATTGAGTAGTTCATATGTAGCTAATCTGTTTTATGCTTCCAGTTGAAGGAAACGTGGATAGATATCATTTGTTGATTCATTGTTAAGTGCCCCCCCCCCACACACACATGTCTTTAAATTCTAGAGTTCCTCCTTAAAGTTTGGTTCTCACTTTTAGTAAATGAATGAATGCATGACAAACTTATTTTTTTCCCATTTTGTTTATGGGAGTTACTGACACATAATCAGTTTCAGAGTAAAATGAATAAAGAAAACTTTCAGCATTATCCTTTTACTGCAGTATTTTTAGGTTAAAAATTTAAAACTCTATAATGATTTAGTTCTATATGTGAGTCAAAGGAAGATGTCTTAGGATTTTGCTGCTGTGAACAGACACCATGAAAGGCGCATCTTATAAAGGACAACATTTAATTGGGGCTGGCTTACAGGTTCAGAGGTCCAGTCATTATCATCAAGGTAAGAGCATGGCAGCATCTAGGCAGGCATGGATAAGGCTGAGCTGAGAGTTCTACATTTTCATCTGAAGGATGCTAGCAGAATACTGACTTCCATACAGGTAAGATAAGGGTTTTAAAACCCACACCCACAAGGCCACCCCTACTCCAACAGGGCTATACATCCCAACAATGTCACTCTCTGGGCCAAGCACATACAAACCATCCCAGAAGAGTTAGAAATTAATAATTAAATTTTACTTATATATGGATTTCTTAATATCTTTCTAATAAAATTTATTAAGCATTGAAAATCACATGAATGTAACATTTTATTTTATTTGACCACAGTTCAAGAGAAATCTGTGCTTGAATAGTGTTTTTTAAGAGAGACTGCACCTAGCTGTTCTCAGAAAAGAAATGGTGATTCTTAACTACACTGTGAGCACAGTACAAGTTTTAGAAATACAGTCACTACTATACTACAGGGATCCACTATTCATCGCAAAGCACAATTGCCCCCATTTGCCTCTTTCTGCAAATAAAACCTGTAGAAATATGAGCACTGGGCCACAGACAGGCATGAGACATTACACACAGTGCCAACAATAGGAACCACAAAGACATGCCTGCTGAGCTGTGGAACCTGGTAGTATTATGGGATTTTTCAGCCACCATGATCTCAGAGGCACTTTGTATGTTGGATTCATAAGACATCATGTTGTTAATGTACTGTGGAATTCAATAAATACAACACAAGTCATTTTGCTAGTCTACAAATACATGATAATGAAATAAAATTTATCTTATTATTGTAGTTATTGAAATATACAGTATTTTCATCACCACATGCCAACATAAACAAATTCATTTTACATATGATGTACAGACAAACTTTACACGATGTGAATTTATTTACATTTAAATTATTTTACACAATATCAGCACAGGAGAGAAAGGGCTTTTGTGGAATTATTTTTTCTTTTGTTTGACTTTTTGATTGTTTTTGTCCATTTTGGTTTGATTTGGTTTGGGTTGGTTTTGTTTGGTTTGGTTTGTTGGGAACAGGATCTTTTCCCGTAACTACTGCTGTCCTGGAACTTACTATATAGCCAACACTAGTCTTGAAATTGTAGTGATAATCTTGCCTTAGCCTTCCAAGTGTTAAAATTTAAGGCATGCGCCAGGACATTCAGGGAAGAAATTAGTTTCAAACAGAAATTTGGGATGCAGTTGCTTGGAATACTAGCTAGTAGTATCGGCAACTGATAATTCATTGTTTTGTGTTTTTATGTCCTACACTGAAGGTAAACTATTTTAAACTTAGCTTTCATATTTGATGCTGCTTACTTTACACTTTTATCAAGATAACAAATAAAAATAGGCACGTGCCTAATAAAAATAAGGAAAAACATCATTATGTTACTGAAGAGGTCTAAGGTGTTGAAAAATTCAATTTATTTCTTTGACTTTTTTTTCTCAATTCTAGGCCTTTCATGAAATTGTATAACAGAGATAATATGATTACGCATATGGCATGCTGATCAAAGATCAAGTGACTCACATGCCTGCATTGACTATACAATTTAGTACTCTTTATAGACTGTGAATTTCGAACATTGTAGAATTTCATAATGACAATATTTTGAATAAATAGGCTTAATCTTTTTTTTTGTGCTTCACTATCATCACTGTTTTTTACAGGTTGAGATTAAAATTATAAATTTTTATCAATCACTTTATCATTACATGTTAGGGGACACTATTTTTTAAAAGGGTTTTGAACAATAATATTGAAATAAAATGTAAGGAAATCAAGAAATTTTTTATATTATCAATAATTCATAGTACCACAATTTTTTTCCATAAAATGTGTACCTTTTCATATAAAGATTATATAAAATTGGCTTATTTATCAAGTTGCTTTTATTTAGGGTCACACATTTGTAACATTTAGTATATATGCCTATGTTATTAAATTTATATTTTATTTGTAAATTTTCATTCATTTTTCCCATAACTGAGTAATTTGAAAACATATGGATTTTTCACCATATTGAAATGTATATTCACTATAATTTCTGTAACTTCTTTGTTTGAATAATTAATTCTTAACTTTTGAAAACATTATTCTCTTTATTTGTGCTATGATGTATATTACGTTCACTTTTGAAAAAATCTGGTAGAGATTATCAAAGAGCATTTTTGTAAATTCAAGAATTTGTAATAACATAAAAAATTGATGAATAAAACAACAAAAGAGCAAACTGTATTTGTGGAATTTTCTGTGTCTACGCTTTACTCTATTTATAATAGAAAATGATGAGCTTGAGCAGAGGTGTACCTTTAAAATATATATTTCTAATACAAATAAAACGTTATACAAAGGAACTGATTCTAAGAAGGCTGGTTCTTCTTAACCATATTGAGTTCATTCAGTTTAGTAAAAGAGACCTGTAACAACCAAATCATGTTCTTTGTTTATATGTTACAAATATCCTATAAAAGCCAACCATGGAAACGTCATCATCTAAAAAGGCACATTAAATTCTCATACCCATACCTCTATACTCCAGAAATTCAATCATATTGTATGGTTCTAATGTCATCAGCTTTCAGCTTACTGAAAAAGATTGCCAGTTTTCCTGTAGCGGGCTACAGTATTTTACTGTGCTCCTATGTGGAAGAGATGCCTTACTTTTGTTGATAGAAACCTTCTATCTTACATATTTGTGCCAGTTAAGAAAAGGTTATCATCTTTTTTACATACTACACCATATGTCTGTGCAAAGAGATTTATAGACTACACACCTTTTCAAGCAAGCTTACACCAAGCATTTAGTATTGTCTCCTATCATAAACTTTTAATTTCCTTTGTGTATTTTCATTTTTTAAGATTAAGGAAGGTAATTTAATGTTGATCTTAAAGAACCTTGATGATCTTAACCAAGTGAGTCTTCTTAGAAAATGAGAATTTATAAACAATACTAAAGTTTTATAGTTTCTATTAATAAAATTAAAAGATTATCATTTAAATTTATGAACAACTTGATAAAACTGTAACATATGAGTGTCAGAGAACCAATAGTATTTAGAAAGCATAGTAAAAAGTTAAATATCTCATCTAAATGTTTCTGTTCCAGACATAAGTTCGATGAACTATAATATGAGTTTCTTGAGAGTACAAAAATGTTTCACAAAATAATAATAATAATAATAATAATAAATATCAACTAGAAATGAGGAGAAAGTGAACCTTTTTAGCTGAATATTATGATCGATCTATTTTTAAGATAATCTGAAGTAAATATAACATAATATTACCATTATAATAAAATTTAATAAATATAGAATTATAGGAATATAGGATTTGAAAAAATAGGCTCTGTTGATGTGGAAATTTGCATATTTACTTATTAATATAAATATTTTTGAATGATGAAATTTACTAACACCTAAATGGCATATTTCTAGAAGTTACTGATTCCATGTTAATAAAGCTACAATAAAATAAGGTGTTTCCCTCCTTTTAATACTCACAATGAGAAATAAAGTTATCCAGATAAAATAGTGGTTCCAATACACACCAGGGTATAAATTTTTACATTTCAATCTACATTAAATCCTACTCCCCACCTCACTTTATGAAATTCTGTCGGGGAAAAATCTTTAGAGAACACACCTCAAAGTTTACCTCATTTATGAGGTCACTATATCTCTTGAACAGGAGGACATGGTGGTGCAGGTGTCCACTTTGAACAAAGAGAGCTCTTCTTGCTCCTGTGAGCTTTTTCTGTCTGGAGCCTTGACCTCACCTTTGATGTACAATGAAGGTAAATAGAATGTTCATTGACAATATCTATTTTTTTCTGTCCCCTAGGATTGAGTTTTACTGTCTTCCATCGTATTTGATAATTGACAATTACACTATGTATGGCTAGCTCTCATATGGTGTTTAGAGGGAATCGCTTTTATTTTGACATATCTTTAATGAATTGCATTCATACTGCAACTTTTCTCTATGTCTTTGAAGCTTTATTTAACAAAAAGTTATCCCATGTGTTTTGGATGAATACAATATATAGAGAAAATGTAAAGCATAAGCTTGTAGAAGGAGATACCATAAGAAACACAGAAATAGATAAAATTAAAAATAATTTTTGAAGTGGTCCAATTTGTTTTACAAGTAGTATAGAAATTTATCTTATACGTTTTGTACTTAATGTTATTCTATACAGGTAATGTTTGAGTGTCTTAGTATGCATTTACAATTTAAATTACAACAAACTGGTAAGATATAAAATCAACATTAAAAATTAATAGCTTGTCAATATACCAATAACAAATAAACTAAAGAATATCATAGAAATGCTCACGTTCACAATATACTCAGTAAGTAATCTTTAAATAAACTGAACAAGTAGGTTAAAGACCTCTGCATTGAAAGCTTTTAGTGTTTGAAGAAAGAGATGAAGGATAACACTAGAAGCTGAAACAGTCTTGAATGATGTTTGAATCCATATGATCATGGAAAAGTAACACTAATATTATGAAAGGGAACATGTTGCTTGTATTAATCAGGACTCTCTAAAGGAGCAGAACTGATAGAATGAAAATATATCCATGACTGATTTATTATAATGACTTATGCTCTGTGATCTCTCTCATCTATCATGACTGTCTAACAATAAAATGGGAAGTCAATGGTTGTTCAGTTAATACCTTTGGAAATTAGAGAAATAGAAATTAAAATCTATTTGAGAGCATCTTGTAAAAGTCAGAAATCCAATAAGAAAGAAAGGATAGGCTTCAGACATGAAAATGACTTTAGGCTAGAACAAGGAAGTAGGCACAGATACTTTGGTCATCCTAATAATCCCTTAGAAATAGTGATCACAGGAGTGTTCACATAGTTGAGTTTAATGCCTTGCTTGTTCTTTGACTATTGGTGTTTATTGTCTTACTTGTTTCTTGACTACTTGTATCTATTGTATTGCCTCAACCTAGAACTGACCTCAATATATGCATGTAAATAAATGGTATAAAAGCAAAAAGGAGGAGGATAGGATAGAGGGTTCTAGAGAGGGGAAATGGGGAAAGGGGATGACATCTGTATTGAAAAATAAATAAAATATCCAATAAAGACTCTTAATAAGGTCAATATCACAACTGTGATATTATAATATAAATTAACAAATTATAACAACTGGAGCACACTGGAAAATGTGTGGATAGGAACTATCTAGTTTTTTCTCCTTAACAATTATGTGTAAATTTATTTGAAAATTTCAAAATAAAATAAATATAGAAAACTACATAAAATCAGAAAGGATAGAAGGAAAGAGGGAGAATGAAGGAAAGAAGAAAGACAAGAACTGAACACTGCTGGGAAGGAGGTGAAGAGGAACCCCTAATCACTACTGATATGACAGTAAATGGCTGCAGTCACTATGGAAACCAGTGTTAACCTGGGGATCCATCCTGTCTGCAGACACCAAACCTGACATGTTGCTGTTGCCAAGAGGCGCTTGCTGACAGGAACTAAATTTGGATGCTTTCTTCTAACCTTCAGACTGAGATCGTTGACCCTAGTGGAGAAGATGGTGGAAGGACTGGAGGATCAGAGGGCGATTGCAACCCCATAGAAAGAACAATATCGGCTGGCTGTACCACCCAGTGCTCCCAGGGACTAGAACATCAACCAAGGAGCATACACGGAGGGATCCATGGCTCCAGATACATATGTTGGAGAGGATGGCCTTATCTGACATCAATGGGAGGGGAGGCCCTTGGTCCTGTGGAGGTTTGTTTCCCCTGCGTAGGAGGATATTGAAGAGACAGAGCAGGAAAGGGAGGGTGAGTGAGGGAGCATCCTCATAGAGGCAAATGGAAGGGAGAGAGGGCATATGGGATGGGGGTGTGTGGAGGGGAAACCAGGAAGTGGGATATCATTTGAAATGTAAACGACAGGAATGAGTAATTAAAAAACAAACAACTCTCCAAAAGCTAAATTACCATATGAACCAGTATACCATTCTTTGACATATATCCAAAGGTCTCAGTATTCTCCACAAATATCTGCTGAGACATGTTCACTGTTAATCTACTGACAATATCTAGGAAATGGAACAACGTACTTGTTTTGATAGATAGCTAAAGAAATTGTGTGATATGACAAAGACATTTTATTCATCTTTAAATAAAAACAAAATCCTGAAATTTGTAAATAAGTTATAGAACTAGAAAATATTATATGAAGTAATTCACCCACTTCTAAAAAATGAAAGACATCATTTCCTCTCATCTGTGCTATCTAACACCAAATCTTCAGATATGAATACATAACTTAGAGAAAGTCGAGAGTGAACAAAGAAAGAATAAAGGAACCATGGGGTATAGAAAGAGATCCTTTCAACACAGTGAGTTCTCAAAGGAAAATTTAACTTTATAAAAGGGATTTTTCAATTAACATATATGGAGGAAGATAATAATAGGAACCAGATAACTAAAAGTCATGCAATAAGAATGGTCTTTTTATGGGATAAGGTACGAAGACGGTAAGAGACACATATCTAGGAAGATGATTACAGAATATATTCTGAACGTGATGGACTTGAAACTGGAGCAGCTGTGGCTCCTCCCACAAGATACACACAATTGAGCCCATCATTATTGTTGCATCGTGAAGGGAGCTTTATGCATCTCAGCAACATGGAGGAGTTCTGGCAAATTAGGGACACTGAAGGAGAATCAGTTTTCTTTATAACAGTGGCTCATGGTAAATTTCACATGTTTAAGTTGAAGGACCACCATCCATGGGGATGTGGTAGTACTGATTTAAAATAGTGGATTACTAAAAAACAAAAAAGCAGGAGTGAAATTAACAAATGTAAACAAACTGATGAACTGATTTTCCTTACCTTCATAAGAAAAACATTTTCTATCAGGTATAAAAACTTTTGATAGCATACTTACAAAATAAGCTTTCATCCTTTCATTATAGAACTAATTTATATTTTAAGGAAAACTAATCTTTGTTAGCTCATAGTTCTGAAAGGATATTTAAAATATAGTAATATCTGATAAAGAGTAAAAAACAAACCATGAAGAAGCTAGCTCATGTCTAGGTCCTAACCTTCTGAACATACTTTGAAAATGATACATGAACTTTGAACATTTAATCTGCACTACCTGGCAGCATTGGAAAATGACACAAACTCACTAAAATTTACTTGACTAAAATCTTACATGAAATGAAACATTATTAAAACTTACGAAAATTCCCTGGGGAATAAGCGGTCCTTTTTATTGTCATGTTTTATAAATGTCAATAAAATACATCATATTGTTTCTATCTATATAAGTGATTTAAATTAAAGTTAATAAATATTTTATGCCCTCTCTTATCAATGATACAGAAAAATCAATGCAAAATTCAATGTCATATCAATCTGTTTTAAGAGAGTATAAAAATGGAAAAACTCTTTAAAATAATCAAAATTTTACATCATACTGCATGTAAAATTAAAAGTGATTCTAACTTGAATAATGTACACTTTTTGTAGCAAATTCATGGTTATTTCATTTACTTAATCTTTCTGGATATAGAATAGTACTAACATGACCAAAACTGTCAGAACTACATCTGGGACTATTTTGATCTCTGTCCACTTACAGGGGTTGAAGGCTGCACAACAGGGAGTGTCAATCCAGAGCAATGTTGAGCTGTGTCCAAACTCCAAAAATCTCATCCTGAGACAGGCAGAAGTTGCAATGTTCCTTACTTGCTCGGGCATGCATGTTCTGCCAAAGGTAGCCTGTAGGACTCACACCACACACACACTCACACTCACTGCCACCCTTGAAGTAGTCAGGTAGCCTGGTGGCTAAATTACTGGTTTTACTTCCTGTCTTCCTATATTGTCATATCCATCAAGTTCGTTGATTTCCTCTTTATGAAAATAAACCATTCCATGCATCAAGGCACCAGTCAATAAGGAACACTCACTCCAAACCCTCCTACTTACTCCTCAAGGTTTATATAGCCCTTATGGATCCCCAATAAATAGAGTTGTTTCATTAAAAACTAAAAGAATGCTTTTTCTGCCTGTGCTCACACAGAATCAAGGTCTTGTAGACCCAACTACCCAGGTAAGCTTCATTTTTTCCTGTTCCACCAAATTCTCCACTGAACCTGGACACCATAAGCAAAACCAGGCAGGCATCCATTTATTTTCTTACTTTAATTACTATAATTTTGTCAAAAGTATAGACACATTGTACTGTGTAGTACAATAAGTCAACTGTACTCTTTTACATTATAGGCAATATTTGTTACATCTTGAAAATGATAATTAAGTTTTGAGTGTAGATCCACAACAGAGGAAATTATAAAAATATGTTAAGATAAGTTTAGGGGAAGAAAAATTATTTTTCTGAACCAATTTCTTCTATAAACGACTCTTGAATTACTAAACTCACATTTGAAATGGCTACCTGCATAGGATGAGAACCTTTGATATTTTATTATGGATAAAGAAGTTATTAGTAAAGCTCATTCCTTCCCTAGAAAGTACAGGCTGGTAATGGTTGTTGGAGGAAGGCGTTCTTTTCTGAGTAGAATCACTGGTATATCTGTATAAATAACTCCTAATCCCTGCCTTTTCAAGCATTTGGAATTAACTATTGACATACAGATGCATGCACATGCACACACAAGCACACACACACACACACACACACACACACACACACACACACACACGAGTCATGAATGTAAAATGCAGACAATGTAGAGAATATAATGTTCCATGGAATGGGGAAGGCCAAAAGGGAGGATAGTAGAAAAATATCAGTGTGGAAAATTAAATAAATCCTAGTACTTACAATTTCAAATTAATTTTAAGGCCACTCTATGATTATTTTCTTGTTTGGTATTTGAAGAAATATGTATAAATTACCAATTAGACACTCAACAAACTTTTTAATTTAATACTGAAATTCTGCAAGGTGATACTTTTATACACATGCCCATAAAACATAGAAATTTCAATATTTGGATATTTATTCTATGACTAATTACAGTTTTTAATTATACATGATTGATTTTACTAATGATTGACCAATGGTTAATAATTACACTGAAGATATATGCAGAGTATCCAAGGAGAAAACATAAATATAAAGCTTTAAACAACTGTTTACATAAACCAATGAAAAAAGAAAACACCAGTCATGCAATAAATGTTATAAATAGTGCTATAATTACAAGGATTTATTATCTATATCGATTACTTTTGACTTGTGATCTTCTATTTCCCACTTTAATTTGCTTCACTAAAATGTCTTTTCAGAAGAGAGAATAATCTTGTAATTTTCTTTCATTTAGACAGCCTATGACCTATTATTTGTTGTTTAAAGTCCAGGAAATTGGTCAAAAAGCATGATCAGTTCAAACAACTTAAGTACTGTGATTTGAGCACCAAAAAAAAAAAAAAAAAAATCAAAAACTTCATGACACAGTGACAGATTTATTTTTATATATTCTTATAGAGTATGCTGAAGTTTCTTACTAAAAATTTAGTATTGCAAATTACATATTTATTATTTATACTTAAGCGATTTTAAGTGAGACTGAGAGAATTTGGAGAATAGGTTTGTGTATGAATAGAAAAATATGCACAACTTCTATATATATCCTTTTATTGTTGATAGAAAAATATTCATAAAACAAATAGAGAAAAATTCATAATTTTGAATTAAATTATATTTTTAATCAATAACTTAATTTTATTTTATAAGAGAAGCATATATTCAGATAAATTATGTACATGTTTATTTAAATAAAATACAGTAATGTATAGAATCAATATCATGACGGCTTTTTAAGTAAACAGAATGATAGTGAAATTGTAAAGTATACTTTTGTGGTTACAATACAGCAATATAATGAGTTTATAAAGAACAAAATGTAAGTTTCATCAAGCCAAAAAAATTTTAAGGAGTCTCACACCAATTTTCACAAAACTATTCTTTACATACTGAAAAATACAGGGCAATCATAGAAATAAAATTGTCAAATATCTTGATTTATCAGAAGATTCAAAGATTAGCTAGAGTCTGGTACTAGATGGTTATTTTAATTATATGTGATATTTAGTCACAAATACAGAGATCCAATGTATTATTTAGTGAATATTGTTAAACAGTTCTTTGCCATGAATGATAATCTTTCAGTAATGAATATTGAAAAGAAGACACAATTAGAAATGAATTTACAACTAATGAATCAAATATATTTATTTCTACATCTGACCCAAATTATTATAGATTTGGTAATTCATCTTTTATTGGTAGTTAACATCAAAAATACATAATTTTTACTGGATTTGATAACACATGTAATTAATTCTAGCATTTATGAAAGAGACAGGAGAATCTCTGAGAATTCAAGACTAGGAATGAAGGAAGGACAGAAAGGAGGAAGGAAGGAAGGAAAGAAGGAAAGAAGGAAAGAAAAAATTACTAAATTGTGGGGAGCAAACAGAAGGCGCTGTCATCCTTGCAGCAATCTTGAGCCATATACCCTGACAAGAGACTTGATTACAATAGCCTACAACAGCTAAGCACACTCTGATAACATCTTGTTTTAAATACCCAGGATTTTCCCTTGGGTGTGTGAGACATAAAGGTGTGTGACTTAAGGGCATGACTCAGAGATCAGATTTAAAGACAAGACTTAAAGGCATGATTTAAGAGCATGACTTAAAGATGTGGCTTAGAAGTGAGACATGTAAAAGGCAGGAGGCAGACAGAGCAAAGCAACAGATTATTAGGTATTAGACATTAGGCACTTTGAAGAAGAACACTTGAGACTTGGAGCTGGAAGAATTGAGATCAGACACTTAAACAGAGAACTAGGAATTAGACAGTAGGCACTTTAGACTAGAACTTGGAACTGGAAACTTGGAACTTGGAGGCACTAGGGACTAGGTGCTCAAGACTTGGGACTTGGACTAGGAAGAGAGAATGAAGAATAAACAGGGTTGAATCACATTCTGTCTGGTATTCATTCTTCTAGTTCGTCCTCACTCTTTCTCTTGCTGAACCCCGACCAGCATACTGGAGCATTTTGGGGCAGTGCAGGCTCTGACAACTTAGCCCCCAAGGCTTTTGGCAGTGCAGGTTTCAACATTGACAGAGCAGCTCACAACATTTTTGGCGCCTAACTTGGGGCAGCTTGGGCAGCAACACTAACTTCTTCAGTTTATCATTTTAATGATAACTGATAGTCTTTTTATGTTTGGCTTTATAGTCATTTTTCAAAATTTTCATGTAAAATAGTTTACTTAACAAATTTGCTTCTACTTTGATATTAGTATTTATCCTTATTGTATTTTATTTCATGATTATATCAATGTCTATTTGAAATTTCATGCATAATTATCTTTTTTTCTACTGTCAACATTAAGACAGATTTATGAATATGTTAGTGCTATATCTCAGCTCCTCTAGGTTGTTTTGATATAGGAACACTTTTGTCATATATGTCTCTATTTGTTATATGTATAATTACTGTTTAAGCATTTGCCAATGTTTGTTTACTTATCATTGTAATTATGCTTCACAGCAAATTATTTGGCAAATAATTGAATACATGCATTGAATATAAATGTTGACATTTTAAAGTCTAAGTATTTGAAATATTTATCATAGAAATCTCTTAATGATATACAAGCATTGCTAATAACATGCTTATGATACGCAACATAATATTTAAAGACTGTTCCACATTCATGATTTATTTACAAGATCTTAAGGAGTTTGATGACTTTGTGTAATAAAGCTGATAAATTTAAACTCCTTCCAAACAAATTTTAATCCTAGTGATTATTTACATATATAAACTTATCAAAAATGCTCTGAAACCCAAAATACTAATCAGACCTTAGAAAGCAGAAACTTAAAAAGAAAATGTGTATTTGTATAGAACTCTCTTTTGCTACACTTTTGATAAAATGTCTACAATGTTTCTTTTATCCTAGTAGCACTAGGTGGTAATATCCTTTTCATTGTTCCCATGCAAGTAAATATAATTAAAAATACAATAATTTTCTTTTATCTCTTTTGTCTTGGATAACAAGAAAAAGAACTCATAGATTTTAAAGTTACAGTATTTATCTATCTCAAAGTAATTACATTAATATTAACTTCTGCACACAAATATCTATTACAGTATCCAACAGTCGTTTCTGTCAATACTAGGAAATTTTTTTTCTAGTAGTCTCTTCTATGCTATGCCTGCCTTCTTTAATGTCACAGTTTAATGGATTTCTATTTCTAGTTGACTAAGATTTACTCCGTTTATTTATTTTATTTTATAGGACTGTGTGTGTGTGTGTGTGTGTGTGTGTGTGTGTGTGTCTGCATGTGTGTGTGTCTGCACATGCGCAGGCACATGCAAAGTTTATACCTGGGCACCTAAAAAGTTAAAAGGTCGTTGAATTCCCTTGAACTAGTACAGCATTGAGGTATAAGCTAAGGAATGTGGATGCTGTTATTTGAATCCAGATCCTATGAAAGCATAGCAAGTACTTTCAACCAAGCCCTAACCTTTTTAGTGTTTGTTTAATTTTGTATGATGTTCACATAGACCTCTAGATAGTGTGAAGTCTTTACATATAATAAATAGTTAGTTATTAAAATCATTATTAGATAAATGTAAACATATCAGGGATAGTATATATAATTTTCTCTGAAGGATAAGTAAACTAAAGATTAGTATTTGGCTGGGTGGGGCGTTGGGGTAAGGTTACAGGATCAAACTACATCAGCCTTTATCTTGAAGTTTAGGTATAGCTGTGTCACATAAAGATCCATGCCATAGATTTCCAAATATTTTTGTTGAACATTCAGTCCATTAGTGTCTTGGGGGTAAGCTCGTATTATCTTACATGGAAGTTTAAATACTGAAAATTCTTTTAACTTGTTAAACTTTGGTAGTTTTAAATGAGCCATATGAATCACAGTGATTCTGTTTTGTCTGTATATGTAGTATAATCATGTATCTTTTCATACACTTGGGAAAGGTAGTGTGAATATTCTACTTATCCCATTTAGAACAATTCACAACTCACCACTGTATTTTCACTCTCTCATTCACATCAGCTCTGGCATCTAGCTTTTTTGATTTTCATTTGTGTTAACTTGTAGATTTTGTTGCAGCATATTTTTACTGTTTACTTAAGTTTTTGAGAACTTTTTATAAACTGAGTTAACTTTTGACCATAGTCATTATCTCAACACAACTCTCACAGCAGCTAGAATGTCCTGAAGAAATCCCCATGCAAGACCAAACCAGAAAAAAGTTTTAAATGGGTATTAAGGTTCACATCTAGCAGAGAATCTAATAGCAGTTGATAGTTGCTGGGAAAGGAAGAGTACATTCCTTGAAAAGTAGTCACTGCTTACATATGTTTTTTTGTTTGTTTGTTTGTTTGTTTGTTTGTTTCCTCTGATGAAGTGATGTATAAGTGGCTTGGGGCTGGGGTCAGTGTTTCTATCTAGTTGTTCCTAGGCCTTTACCTGGAAGCTTCTATTCTCTATATAATCTAATTTTCTGCAAGCCCAGACCTTGAAGACGTCAGCTTCCAGCCTTTTATGTTAACTTAGGCCTAGAATGTTTCAGCATCCAAAACTTACTGCTAACCTAATCTACTCTTTGTAGCTCTTTCTAATTTCAGACTGGCTTGTTCAATTCATTCAACTTTTCTTGCTCAAACTCCTATCCATCCGAACTGATTCAAATTGGCATTCCTCAGCTTCTGACTAAATTGTTCTGCCTGACCTCATACTAACTTTAGTAATCTGTTCTAATCTTCTGGTTCCTTCTCATTCTCTGTATCCTGCATTTGTGTGTCTAGCTGTATGTGTGTCTGTGATATATATATATATATATATATATATATATATATATATATATATATATCTCCACAACATCACACCACACAATACCCTTTTCTCTTCCCTTATGCCCTTAAGTAGCTTGTTTTTCCTATGCTTTTCTCTTGTGAGTTGGATGTATCTTATCTCTGAATGATTCTGTTAAATTCTCATCTGATTCATCACTTTGATCCTCAATTCGATGTCAATTTCAAACCTGGCTGCTTCCTTCTTCAAACTAACTTTACCTTCATTGTTAGGAATTAAAGGTATATACTAAAGGCATGTCTGTATTTCAACCAGAAAATTCTGTAATTCAAGACCTGCCTGAACTCTGGCTGGATCATATTTAGATATGATCCCTTGCCAGAGCAGGTATGTTGTTAGATTCAAATTCCTGTGCAAAATTAGAGGAAGTTTGCATGGTTTAAGGAAATGCTAAATCAATTTTAAATCCACTTCTTTTCCAAACATTCAATTTTAGGAAATTAATAATTAATGTAACATACTCAAGTATAACAGCATCAGGATGAAGTACTTAATGGATATATTTGCTAAGATCCCTTTGGTTGTAGATGTTATCTTATAGAACATTTCCATTTTTCTTATGGACACAGGCTTTAATATTTCAACAGCTTTACTTATATGTCCTTTATATTCTTATTATCAAGGCTAACAAATAAAACTGAAATGTCTCCTTCCAGTTTCTAAACTACATCACATACAGTATTAGTTGTTTAGTTGCTATGTTGGTAAGTGTATACAGTTCATAATCTTCTTAGATTGGTCTCAGTTGTCTGAAATTACATGAACCGATATATGATTGGGTACAATTATTGCTTTTGTCAAGATGGCACTTTGACTTTGACTTCGTTTAGGTTCCTAATCACTGAAAAACAATGTATCTATATACTTTGTACAATAAGCATTTTCTAATATATTATCCTATCAAATTTCTTTGGATTGAAGTGAATTGATGACTCTAATAATATAAGCAGCAGATCGATCGTCAGGATTCACAGAGCTTCCAGTATTAACGCTGTTATGGATCACTTTGATATCTTTTATTATAACACAATGCATATTAATATATTCTCATATATCTTAGGTTTCATTACACTATACTTGTACATACTCATATTATACATGTACATACCCACATGTTAACTTAAATGTTTATGAAATTTATTATATTTTAGTTATTACCTTAAAGATAATAATTTACAGCTATATGCCTAAGTTTCTTTGTAATATTTTATATGTGTCAGAAAGTAGTCATATGTTGGATAAAAAGGTTGACAATTATAGTGGTTTGACAAATGTAAGTAGTAGGTTTGGTCCTAAGTTAGTGAGACTGTTTAGAAATAAATACATAACAGTGTTTTTATGTAATAGTTTCAATTAAAATCTGAAATAAAATATTACAAATAATTCTAGCTCAATAACAAGACAATTACTATATGCCAAAACATATGTAACATATGTAATAGTTTGGTTAAATAGTTAAAATAATAATATAAAAACCTCATTGAGTTTACCATTTTGCTTTTTTCCACCAATATCAGACACAAAACATTGCATTGTAGATAAAGCAAAGTGGTTCTTAGGCAGATTATAATATTGTTTATATAATCTACCATTAGCTGAATTGCTAGCTGTGATGATGAATATCTTAAATCCACTATACATTTAATGTTATCAGTAAGCTATAAATCCATTATACTTTATGTAATATGTATTTATAAAAAGAGGTACTTGCCATTGTGCACATATGGATAGTGTTCTATAAATGTGAAGTGACACCATAACCACAGAAACTCATAAAAGAAAAACTTAATTGGAATTGGCTTATATTTCAGAAATTGAGTCCTATACAATCCACCAAAGAGGACAGTGACAACTTGTAAATAATAATTTTCTTATTCTACCAAATAACTGCTAGGAATTAAACTCAGGTCTTTAGACTTGGTGACAGCAGCTTTACTCTTTGTGTCAACATGACAAGCTACATTTTATTTCACTTACATATATAATATATAAGAAATATATATGGATATATATATTACACATAATACATAAACACATAAATATATAATATATGATATATACAATATAAATAATGTATAACATAAGTAATGTATATAATTTTCTGATGTATTATCACAAAATCAAACTCATATTTTATTTATATACGGAAAATACATGCACATACATGCACACAAATTAAAGTAATATATACCATTATTTTGGATGTCAGGGTCCAATGGGAGGCATATAAGGGGATCTTTGAGGGGAGCAAAGGGAAGGTGAAATGATGTATTTATATTATAATCTCAAAAACATACAGTTAAAAAAATGGTAACGATCTGTGACCAAAAAGTGAAGCATAGAATTTATAATGACCTATCATTCTCCGTCTACTTGGAAATTGGGAAGATATAAAACTGCAGGTTTTGCAATCCTGGCAGAAAACTGAAGAAGGAAGAAAAAAATCCAACCAAAGAAAAACAAACAAACAAACAAACAAAACACACAGGAAAATAAAAAGTCTTCTAGGAGAAATTATTGTCACAATGGTTTTCTCGGGTGGAGTTTGGGACAATTATGTATAACCTACAGGCAGAAAGAAAAACCACATGCCTCACTCAGAATCCTTGAGGACATGAATAGTCTATGGAAAAAACAGAGTCCTTAAAGATGCAAATCTGAAAATATCAATGTCCACCAAATAATATCTTCCACAGACAATCACTGAGGTCACAAATTAGTAGAACAAAGTGCTTTTATCAGTATATATGAGTTAAGGAAATGAGAAAAATTTCAAATGATGTGGCTGTCTTAGTTTGGGATGTATTGTCTTAATGAGACACCATGACCAAGGTAACTCTTATAAAGAACAACGTTTAATTGAGGCTAGTTTACAGTTCAGAGGTTTAGTGTATTATCATCATAACAGGAAGCATGGCAGCATAAAAGCAGACATGGTGGTGGAGAAGGAACTGAGAGTTCTACATCTTGATCCAAAGGCAGTCAGGAGAAGCCTGGCATCCTCAGTCATCTAGGTGGTTGCTATCTTCTGCAATGGGTGGAGTCTAAGCATAGAAGGAAACCTCCAAAGCACATCGCTACAGAGACTCGGCACCTCCAGCAAAACCACACCTCCTAAGAACACCATTCTTTATGGGCCAAGCATGTTCTAACCACCACCATGGCCTAGAGCAACACTGTGTTCACAAACTGAATAGAAGAACATCAATAATGTCCGATTTCCTTCACTAGTCTAGAGGATGTGAAACTCTCACTTTTCTTTGATCAATTATTGTAATAAAATCCTCTGCTGCTATAATTTCACTTCCTAAATAAGATGCAGAAGATAATCCACTTTCAAAGGAAATGCTGATCTTGGCTCACAAAGACAAGTACCCAGTCTGTAGGTAAACTTAGACTTCTTGCTTTTGAGCCTCTGAAGGAAGGCTATGTATGCAAAAGCAGAGAATGGTCCCCACATTCTTCTGAATGTAAATTACTGGTTTCTCTAACAACTCAGTTTTGTCACATCATGTTTATTCTGAAAGCTGTCTTGTGAGAGGGCATGTGATATTTTGCTGAAAGCAGACACTTGAGAGGGTGCATGATGTTTAGAAAGAATATAAAAAAGATCTTACCAACAGAGAGGGAATTTTTGCATTGATACACTGTGAAATACTTTGCTGGTCTTCCTTGGCCTTGCTTCTTTGTTGATCTTTGCTGGTTGTCGCTGGTCTTTGCTGGTCTTTGCTTGTCTTTGCTCTTCTTCACTTCACCAAAACACACCAAAAAACACACCAAAGAACTTTTTGTGGTATTCCTGCTGATTAAGGCCACTTCTGCTGACTTGTGCCAATTTGGAGAAGACTTGCTGTTTCTGCTGGATAGTACCACTGCTATTGATTCATATTTGGTGTTTGCTCTTGAACCTGAGTGCTGGTATCCTGACAACAAAGAGCAGAATCACCTCAAGAAACTACTTCTAGAGAGGTCCAAATCTCCCTTTTCCTATTAACCTTTTCCCCCTACTTCTGGTCAGTGGGTTTGAAAAGAGGTTGAAGCGTTTAATAACCTTAAACAAGTATGTTTTGAAAAAAAATTAGGCCTACATTCTCTTCAGAACATTGGCTTATGACCACCTTGTAAATCAGGATCACATCTTACTGTTTCTAAGAAATGACAGTAGTATCACTTTGGCATCAAATATTTAACGTCTGAAACTTGGGACATTCTAGATCCAAAGTATGGCAATTCCATATGTAGCATCCTGAAGGGAGTGTAATAAACTATATTTGATAATTACTAATGATTATTACTGTAAATGAATAATTTTGGAGGATGCATTAGCTTAAATATCAATATTTATAGTGTGTGATATCTTTATTAATTTGCTATGTTGACTCTTAGTCCACATGTCTAATATATACTGTTCCCTTAGAACACAATGTCATCATGCTTCTGTAGTGTTTTAAATCATTACAAATCAAAACTTGGGAAATTATTCATAGCAATTGGGGCCAAAAAGAACCCTGAAATATAATGAGCTTAAGGACTGTTTTCTACAACTATTATTTGAGTAGATAGAAAAGAACATCCTGCTCCTTTTAAGTGGAAAATGGGTATTACAGAGCAGAACAGATTAGTCTGTTACAACAAGCCAAAAAAGCAAGAGTTAGAATAGAAACTAAGTGTCATCAGCTCGAACTGATGCTTTAAAGTCATTTACAAATAACGCCTGTACATTCTTTCACTCAGCACTACACACATAACCAAACACTTGTAAGTAATATTTCACCTGAAAAAATGTTTTAAATTTTTGAAAGTTGACTGAAGAACAACTTTATTCAAAAACAGAAATATGTGATGAAGAAACTATCTGTAAGCATATTTAGCAGTGACATGTGAGTATTTATGGGTACAAAGGAAGGTAATAGCTTAATTATAAGGTAATGATTGAAAAGATACTAAAAAGTAAATATTTCTCCTGGTTCTATGTTCTTGTTACTGATGTCAAGGTCTGTGTTATCCTGTTTTGCTTTCAATCACGGTGACAAAATTCCAGAGATAAAAATTGTAAAAGTTAAAGGTTTATGGTAGTTACCATTTCAGCATTTTTATCCATGATCACTAAAATAATTATTTTGACCATTGCTGACTCAGAAGCTCATGAAGGAGAAAAGCTTCTCTCCTCTAGGAGAATGAGATCAGAACAAACAACATAGTAAAATGACTCTTCACTGTGCCCTGCTCCTATCTTCAAGCAACTCCTACCCATTAGTGTTCCCAGCACCTCTCAGAAGTGCCATAGGCACCTTTGACAAAATTTAAGATCCAGAACATAATATTCAGGTAAACACAAAAATATGTCACTTAGGTAAATCACCTATTTCCACAATTATACAAAAGCAATTTTCAGTGACATTAAATATTTTTTACTATAATTATATTCAAAATTTTCTAAACTCTGTAAAGAGTAAACCTACACGAGTTTTAAGTCAAATAATGCTTATTAAAAATTTAGTAGTTGTGCATTGGTAAAAAAAATCTTGAAAGTGTACTTGAAAATTTTTAAATTAGTGTAGGCTAGAACAAAAAACTAATTTCAGATAGGAATCTAAATTTTAAGCTAAAACAAGAAAGTAGGCTTCAGACATGAAAATGACTGGGCTAGGACAGGGAAATAGGCTCAGATATTCTGGTTATCCTAAGGAGCTCTTAGAAACAATGATCACAGGAGTGTTCCTGGAATTTTGTTTATTACTTTTTAATTTTTTATTCTTTTTAAATATTTCCTTTATTTTTGATTATATATATATATATATATATATATATATATATATATATATATATATATAATTTTGCTCTTCCCTTTCCTCCCTCCAAAATATTCCATATACACTGTCATCTCTTTCAAATTTTTCAAATTCATGGCTTCCTCATTATTTTATTAATTTTTGTTACATGTTTATATGTATAACTACACACACACACACACATCCACTTGTGTGTGTGTTTGTGTGTGTGTGTTAGTGTGTGCATATGTGTGTGTTTGTGCTCTGTCTATACAATGTTACTCATATACATGTTTTCAGGACTGAGTATTTGGTATTGGATAGATAATTTATGTGCTCTTCCCTGGGGAAGATTATTCTCTTACTCTGAGCATTCATCAGTTGCCTGTAGTTCTTTGTGTAGCATTGATCCCTCATAGAATTCTTTCTTCCATCCACTTTGTAATTTCTAATGATGTCATGCTTGTTCAGTTTATGCATAGGCAGTCAGGTTGGTTAGACTTTATTGACATAACTTCTTACTTTACTTTTCTAACTAAAGAATGATTGTTTCATCTTTAACCCAAAAATTTTTAAACATTTCATTGAAGTTAATTTTCCTTTTGCTCTTTGTTTCTATTATTATTACGTTTTAATGAGGACCATTACCATTGTCTAAACAAAATGGTTTGATGTATCAAGCTCTTACTGGTCTACAGTAATATGATGAGCAGAATTCCTGAGAATGTATTTGACATGTGCACAGACACATCAAGGACTTTCTGTGTCTCAGACTCGTGGGAATGGTAAAGCCTTCCCGGTTCAGTCTCACAGAAGTGGAAAAGCCTTGTCATTATCATGTATTAATGCTGGTAATAGTTACAGAAAGTATCAAGGGCAGTTTCTGCCTGTTAGTTGCATAACACATGAGACTACTGTTCTACAGAGAAACCCCACTGAGACTAGGTAATCCTTCATCCCTTTGATATACATTTAAAACAAAGTATGGTGAGATTCTGGGTGGGATTGTATGTGTTATTTAATAGAGTGAGCACCTTATGTAATGGTTATAAATAAATCAATTAATAATTTGTAATGTATCTGTGTAGACAAATATTTGCCTAGCTTTTGTTGGTCTTGACATTCAATCCCTGCTACCAGAAATAAATAAATATGTCTGACTCTTATTTTTTAGTGTTTTTGTCTCTTACCTGAACCCTGATGCCTTACTTTACTTTACAATTACACTAGATTGGAAGAAAAATATCGCAATTTTGATTATAGAATGTTTATACATTTCTAAAAATTTTGTATAATTAATTTTAAAATAACATTAATTTTTGATAAATTACATTTTAGAGACCACATTTCTTTCATTAGAATTTTCAGAATGACAGAACTTAAACACTGAACATATTTTTACTACTGTATTTAATAATACATGTCATCAAGAGAATAATTCTTTAATATATTCATGATGTTGTTTACATAGAAATAAAAAAGTAAATGTTTAAAATATTCTTCTTGATTATATATAGTTTAAATTTAACTTTCCAAGGTATGGTAGATTACTTCCCTCTCAAATGTAACTGCAACATTGGAGATGAAGATTGTTAGAGAATTCTGGATTTTGTTCTGTTGTCTGGAAGCTTAGAACCAGAAAACATTCCAAATCCTCTTGAAACTTGGAGCTTTGCTGTCAATATTCTATACAATCTACTTCCACTTCAGATCAGACACAGTGACACTTGAAGACTTAGTGATACAACAGGAGGTTTGAGTAGAAATAACTTTGTAGGGATGATCTGTACCTACATGTGTATCAAATGGCTATTAGGTCTTAATTGTTCAGCTGGCAGGATATGTGGCATTGTCCTTTCTATGACCCCATTACCTGCTTGCTGTATGTAAATTTTTGTCATTTTCTTACTTATCCAAAAATGAAGAAAAAGCAAACTGTCTGGATGAGGTCACAGAAGGTCACAGAAGGTGGGCATGACCTCAGTCTGGTAAAAGGCAACACTAAGATATGGACTAAGTGGAGCCATGCTGTGGATGCTATCACAATCAGTTGTGGAAGGTTTCACACCATGCTGTAACTTTTTGTATGATAAAGGAGTATGGCTTTTGTTAAAGTTCTGTCTGCTGAAGCAGAGACAGAATGAGCAGGCAGACTGAGAAGCAGACAGACACAGAAAGAAGATAAAAGGGACACAGGATAGAGATGGGAAGTAGGCCATGGCAATCACGTGAAAAGATGCAATGGCAGAGAAAAGTTGGTTAACTTAGAGCCTAGCTGAGAGATTGCTTAAGCAAAAGGCCAGCACCCTTATACTATACTGATGTCTGTGTGTCTTTTTTATTAAACCTCAAACAGGATCCCTGAAAACCCCACAATAAATTGATATCAAATGCAAAACTTTATGTACTAGAATTTTACCAGAAATTCACTTTCAAAGTAGATAATTTGGGTATAAGTGTGTATGTTTTATGATTAAGTCAGAATGCTCTGTGTGATCAGCACAAGAACTGGCTCAGAATAGAGCAAGTGAAGTCACCATATAAAAAGAAGAGTGAGAAAGATCCTCCTCAGAACATAGCTAAGACAGTCATTTTTAGTGATTAGTGAGAAACTAAGAGTAGTAAAGACAACCTGTGCTTGTCAGTAAATCGTTTCTTGGGGCAGAGTTCTATCATTTATACATACAACTGCCATGCATTTGTAGAGAGACTGTGTATACACATCTCTGTGATAAAAAAAGAAAATTGAGAGAAAAAGGACATAAATATCTTCAGGGTACTCTGAGAATAATGTTACATTGACTAGCTGTGCTTAATAATAATAATTGACAGATTATTACAGACAGTTTACAAAAGTGAAATTAAAAGGGAGATTATGAGAACTAAGTGGAAAAATTTTATAAATTTATCTTTAAGAAATTCATTACAAGAAAGACTACGAAATTTTGCATTGTTTTCCAAATTAAGAGTGTATAAGACAACACACAACAGGACAATTTATAAATGAAAAGTAATAAAAATTTTAAATAATATGTAATCATTCTGTACAGTCAAGAAAGTTAAATCAGATTTTCACTCATGCATCATTGTTTTTCTTCATTAATTTATTTATGAACTTTACATCTTTATTGCAGCCCCCAATCCTTCTCTCCTCCCAGTCCTAGCCTCATATGTTCCTCCTCTAATATCCGTCCCCGTCTCCTCAGATGTACTTCTTCATTCTTCATTTTCATTTAATTATACTTTCGTATTTCTACTTGATCACAGAGGAGGAACAGATCAATAGACTTTCCTATTTATTCAAAGTCCTACTTGCATTTCAGGGTTCAAATAGAATCACAATATAAACAGTTTTTTTTAATCAAATTACTATTTAGCCTTTAAGCTCGATAACTACCACTGTTCTTCTGTTCTAGTCTGTAACCAATACGAGCTTCATCCACATGAAGTGGTTGGAACATGGAGAGTATTGCCACATTTGTCTCTGGATCATTTTTATTTCTTATCCATTGATTGCTGTTTTGGAATAGAGCCTGTTCAGACAAATAAACAAGAGAGTCTTTAGTCTTAGAGAGAGGGGAAACTCCCGTTATATGCTGCAGTTTCTTATACTTGCTGTGTCTCATTGCAGTATCTCTGTGGGCACATGTTGCTTTCTAGTGTTAAGTTTATGTCTCATATGTCATGGGCAGTGAGTTACTAAATTTGCCTCTTTCCGGACCCAGGGATTTCTATTAGATCACTCCTTAAGTAATTTGAATTTCGTTGTGTTCCAGGTACCCTTTTTTTTTTCTAATACATTTAACTTGTTTCATATAGTATATTCTGATCATATGTTTTCTCTTCCTCATCTCCTACCAAATCCTTCACTCTACCTACATATAAAACTCCATACCTTCTTTATCTGTCTCTTACAGACAAATTTTCCTATTGTAGTGCATGTCTGTCTGTTGGAAATAGGTTATGGGTTAGAGATGAGTACTCCTGAGCGGTTTACCTCTTAGTGCTGGATTCTCTGGGAATGTTGTTACAGTTTCTGTTTGTACATATGAGAAATTGCCTAATTTTTTTGAAGGCCAGAATTACCCTAATACCTAAACCACACAAAGATCCAGTCAAAAAAGAAAAGGATATACCAATTTCTTTTATGAAAAGAAATGCAAAAAAAAAAACCCTCAAAAATACTTGCCAAAAAGATTATACACTTTAATCAAGTAGGATTCATTTCAGAGATGCAAAGATGTTTCATGTACATAAGTTAAAAATGTAATCCACCACATAAACACAGAGAAAAGGATCATCTCCTTATTTGCAGTTAAACTTTTTTTTTCCCTTTTTAATGAATATCTTATTTATTTACATTTCAAATGTTTTCCCCTTTCCTGATTTCCTCTCCAGAAACCCCCTATCCCATCCCCTCCCCCTGCTTCTATGAGGGTGCTCACCCACCTATCCACCCACTCAGACCTCACTCTCTTAGCATTTCCCTACACTGGGGCATTGAGCCTTCACAAGACCAAGGGCCTCTCCTCCCATTGATGCCAGGTAAAGCATCCTCTGCTACCTATGCAGCTGTAGCCATGGGTTCCTCCATGCTTAATCTTTGGTTGGTGGTTGAGTCCCTGGGAGCTCTGGGACATCTGGTTGATTGATATTGTTGTTCTTTCTATGGAGCTGCTAACCCCTTCAGCACTTTCAGTCCTTTTCCTAACTACTCTTTTGGGAGTAGCTCAGACCAATGAGAATTTTTGCTCTCTTCTATACCTATTATCCTTAGGTTTGGTCTTCTCACTGTGTCCTGGATTTCCCTGAGATTTTGGGTTAGGAGTTTTTGCATCTTGCATTTTCTTTGAGTGTTGTGTCTGTGGTATCTTCTGCACCTGAGATTCTCTCTTCTGTCTCTTGTATTCTGTTGGTGATGCTTGCATCTATGACTTCTGATCTCTTTCCTAGGTTTTCTATTCCCAGGGTTGTCTCCCTCTGTGATTTCTTTATTGTTTCTATTTCCACTTTTAGAACCTGGATGGTTTTGTTTAATTCCTTTACCTGTTTGGTTGTGATTTCCTGTAATTCTTTAAGGGATCATGTGTTTCCTCTTTAAGGGCTTCTACCAGTTTACCTGCGTTCTCCTGTATTTCTTTGAGGGAGTTATTTATGTCCATCTTAAAGTCCTCTATCATTATCATTATCATGAGAAGTGATGTTAAATCAGAATCTTGCTTTTCTGGTGTGTTGTGGTATCTAGGATTTGCTGTGGTTGGGGAACTGTGTTGTGATGATAACAAAAAGAAACTAACTGTTGTTAGGTTCTTGCCTTTGCCTCTCACCATCTGGTTATCTCTGGTGTTAGCCAGTCTTTGACTGGAGCTTGTCCCTTCTGTGAGCCTGTGAGTCGATTATCTTAGGTGTGTCAGTCACCACTACTGGGAGACCAGCTCTTTTCAGGCAGGATTTGGGTAGGAAGAGTTGTGGCACAGGGTTAGCTCCAGGGCTCAAAAGGAAACTGGAAGAATTCTGTCTCTGGCGGCTCCACAGTTCCTGTGCTGAGTGGGCTCCTTGACCAGTTATTGAAGCAATAGTGGTGGTCTAACCTATGAACTTAGGAGTGACAGCACTCCTAGGAGACTAGCTCTCTCTGGGTGAAATTTGGGTTCAGAGAGCTGTAGCATAGGGTTAGCTCCAGGGCACAGATGGAAACCAGAGGTGCAACTACACTTCTTAAATATAAATTGTGTGAGCCATGTCTCAGGGTGATCCATTCCTTGTTTAAAGGAAACTATCAATGTATGCTTTCATGAACTGTTAGACATGGTAGTGTATTCTTTTAGTTCTAATTTTCAAGAAACCCAATAAGCCCTTTAATTCATTTTTACAAACTTTATGATTAGAGACCAGAACTCAAACCCTGAAAGTCACTATGTTGTATGAATAAACTTTTGAAAAGAACTCAAAATGAAGAATATGAAGCAGGCAAGAATTATGAGGCTGTATGGAAGAAGTTTGGATTCCCCTCCCCTCCATCTCTCTCCAATTACTCAGGGTCTTTGGTGACATGTCATAGGCAAGTTTATTCAGAATTCTAAAGTTAGTTATTTAATGTTGCCTACAATACTATTTCTTATGCCAGTGTATTATTATATATATATAATCATTTGTGAATTAGAATTTCAATATTGCCTTACAGTTAATAACAATAACCAATATTGTGAAACACTAAAGATAGATTATAAAGTATAAGGATAAAGAAAGGGTTATTTAATATAAAAACATATAAACACATTATTTTAAAACTGGCAAAAGCAAGGCACAAAGAGAATGGACTTGGGCAGTGGTTACACACAACTGTATTAACATCTATAAAATTCCATTCATTAGAAAAATGAGAACTGGCAGGTATGCAATACTGGAAATCAACCCAAAATGTCACATATTTACTTAGTGAAGTCATTTCAGGTTAATTAAGAAAAAGAATTATAGATTCATGAAAAGTGCTATGATTTTATAGTAAACTATATTATATTTTAGTCATGTAAATTAAAATCCTTTTCTTCAGAATATATACATTTATAATATTCAATAATATGTGGGTTTTTAACAGTACACAACACCAGACACTTTACGAATGAATACATACTGCGATTTAAGTCTGAGTTAGAAAGAAATAACTAATAAAAATGGGGCCTGTGAAGGAGGACACTGATAGGACATGATATTTTTTTGACAAATCTTGAACATGAAATTTATCACAGAGAGTCACACACATTTCCTTTTGACTATCTTTAGTCATATCCCTTGGCAAATGAGGGAAAAGCACTAAAGATAAAGACTATTGATTGAATGTTTGTATTTCAAATTTTGTATATTGAGACCAAATCCTAATATAATAGCATTAAGATATTAGACAGTGCTCTGGGTACTACACTCTCGTAAATATGATTAGTGTCCAGGTAAAATGGCCCTAAGGAGTTTGTTTGCCACTTTGACTATTGAATATATAGCAATAAATTGCATTTTTTAGCCTGCACCCTAAAATTAAACCCATTACCTTGATCTTACTAATCTCTGTAACTATATGTATTAAATTTCTGCAATTTATTCCTTCCTTGATCTAAGGCATTTTTATATATTGTCAGCAATAGACATTTTTATTGGTCAATTTGTATATAATTTAGAAACTGCACTGTGAAGATCCATTTATATTAACTACTCTGAGGTTTCAAGTTGGTAGCTGGGACCAGCAATGATAAGCAACTTTCTGGAACTTTTTCAGCCACTGGACACCATAGACTTTCACCATTGTTCATTGTTGTCTCATGGTGCTTGCTACCTTTACTGTTCTGAACATAGAGTAGTGGTTGTTTTTAGTATCATCAGATTTTAGTGGTCCAGCTCTTAATCCACGTACATTATCCTGCTTTACTGGAGGAAGAACTTATGAATTGTCAAAATAAATCCCATAAGGATGTTTCATTAGAGCTGATGTTGCAGCATATGGGGTTTTAACAGTTTAACCAGTGAGGCAGAGTGTCAGGCAAATCTTAAAAGACTTGACCTGGAAAGCAAAAAAGCCCCTTCCTCAGGGAGTCTGAGAAAAGCCTCTGACTAGGCTAAGAGTGAAAAAATTTCAGTATGTGATGGCAAGCTTTCTAATACAGAGGTAACATCACTTTTATATGGTTTCTTTTGTGTGTATCAAATTGACACACACTTGAGTCATTTCACTTATATACAGTTTTCTGTGTGTGTGTGTGTGTGTGTGTGTGTGTGTGTAGGTGTGTGTGTGTGTGGTGTGTGAGTGTGTGTTTGTGTGTGTTTGTGTGTGTGTGTGTGGTGTGTGAGTGTGTGTGTGTGTGTGTGTGTTTGTGTGTGTTTGTGTGTGTGTGTGTGTGTGTGTGTGTGTGTGTGAGTGAGTAAACTTGACCCAAGCTTCTTGAGTCTTCAGGGAATAAAAACATCAATTGAGAAAATTTCTCCATCAGATTGCTTATAGACAAATCTGTGGGATATGTTCTTGATTGTTAATTGATGAAGCAAGGTTGAGGCAATTGGTGGAAATATCACCACTGCTCAGATGGTACTGGGTGACAAAGTGAACTCATCAAGCCGTGTTGAACAAACTGGTGAGCAGCATCCATCAGGGTTGTGTACTCAGATTTTGCCTGCTGCTCTTTGCTCCCCTTGAATTTAATGATTTCCTTCAGTGACAAACTGTTACCTAGAACTCTGAGAGGAAACAAATAGTTTCTTCCTTAAGTTACTTTTAGTCATGAGTTTGTTTAGAAATTAAGTCATAGAAATATTTCAAATAATTTTAAACAGCAATAGTTGCTTAATAAATATATGCTTAAAGTCTAAGCATTTATGTGTTTTCTTTTTTCCTAGATGTGTACCTAAATTTATTTTAGGAGGTTCACAAGAAACTTGTAGGAAGACAAAAGTAATGGGTAAATCAAACACTTCTTGGGGTAGCACAGAACAAATAGGAGTAATTTCTGTATCTCACATCCTGAAACAATACTAGCATTAACACTTATAATTACAATATCACACAACAGATTCTTATATCTCATGGTGTCTTTGATTTTCTTTCTTTTTATTTATTTATTTATTTATTTATTTATTTATTTATTTATTTATTTTATAAAATACATTTTAGATTTTATCCCCTCACCCCATTCCCCCCATCATGCAGGAATCCCCTATCTTGTTCCCACTCCTGCCTCCACAAGAGTGTGCCCCCATCTACCCCCCACCCCCCTCCTCACCCTCTAATTCCTCCCCACTCAGTGTTCAGCCTTTATGGGACCAGAGATCTCCTCTCCCACCCATGCCTGTCAAGGCCATCCTCCCCTAAGTCTTTGATTTTCTGATATCACTTGTTAATCTTTGAATGTTCCCTGGAGAGAAGTTTACAAATGAATGGAATCTATTTCCTTTATGGGAGCCAGGTATCTAGATGACACATTATTTTAGAGTTAATTTATGCATTATTTTAGAGTTAGGTTCTTATCTGCAGGAAAAGTTTAATTCCTTTTCTGGCCTCTTTGGGTATCTAGACATGTATATACATACAATCCCTCTCTCAACATCACACACACACACACACACACACACACATACACACACACACAAATATTATAGAAGAATATTTTAAAGAAGAGATGCAGATGGGGTGAAGGCAATATGGATGCTGAATAAGAAATCTACTTCTGAGGGAAACACAGATTTTCTTAGGATCTCAAAAAAACTTGGTTTTTTTTTGTTTTTGTTTTTTTTTAATTTTTTTGTTTTTTCAAGACAGGGTTTCTCTGTTTAGTCCTGGCTGTCCTGGAACTCACTCTGTAGACCAGGCTGGTCTCGAACTCAGAAATCTGCCTGGCTCTGCCTCCCAAGTGCTGGGATTAAAGGCGTGTGCCACCACTGCCCGGCTTCAAAAAACTTATAATCTAAACACAAGGCCCTTCAAATTGTTTATAGTGCATATGGTTGATCACAGTGTATCTAGGCTTCTGTTCAGAAGTCTCTTGCATACAACACAAATCAATATGAATTACAGGATTGGAACTTGAAAAATATCTGGCACAGAGGAAAATGTATCTGAGAATGAAAAATACCAAGACAATTTGTGTAGATAGTGACAAGACAGCTGAATTTAAATTCTCCATCTAAAAGATGAGTTAAAATATTTCAAAAATGTGGAGAATTGAATACAAAAGGCACATATATTTGAATATTTGTTCTCATCCAGTGAAACTGTTTGGGGAGGACTGGTTTGAGCTTGTTGATTGATATGTCACTTATGGTGGGCTTTGAGGTTTTAAAAGCTCATGGCAGTCTCAGTTTGAATTATAAATTGGTCATGGTGTCTTTTTATAGCAAGAGAACAGCAACTGAGACAGAAATGATGGTTCAAATGCGTACTTTGCATACTGTCAAAACATGGTTTATACAATAGCATTGTCTTTATAATTTAAAACACTTATGGATGACACAATCCTTCCTGCACATTTTCCACAACACTATTATGACTATTGATTTTGAATCTTGTTAAGCATGCTTAAATTTACTATTTATGTTTTTGTTATTCTCGTATGCAGCTTAAGTACTATTCAATATGTAATGCGGTTTGTAACATATTACAGCAAATAGAATTCCCTGAAACAAAGACTCCATGTGCTTTGTTTCAATAAGGCTGGAGATATAGCTACTGAAACTTAATTTTTTTTAATTGGAAATAGTTTGAAAGCCTGTTATGCTTTTTACCAAGGCTAAATAATCTTTATTCTACCTTGTGTGCTTTACTATGTATTTTCTCTTGTGTGTACATACAATGCTTATTCATGTGTGCTTGGATGAGTTTACATCCTTTGGGACTCAATTTTCCATTCTGTATTTTGCCTTCACAATTTTCTTGATAATCTGTTAATATATTACCAGTTGCCGAATTGTTTAATCTAAGATATTTATTTTTTTTATACTTGGAAAGTATTGGGCTTGACTTACTAGAAATGTATATGTTAAAATATCTATTTTCCCTATTTCTTTCTACTTTTCTTCTTAATTTAACCTTAGGCATCATCCATAGTAGGTAGCACTCTAACATCGAGATGTGTCACCTGTTTATCTTTTCAAAATCTTAATCATTGATAAAACACTTAATAGGATGCTGCTGTTTGTAAAAGAAACACTACATAAATATAAAAATCTTACCTTTATCTTTAGAACCCATGCTAAAGTCTTGTTTATGGCACACATTTATAACCTCAAAGCAAGATTGTTAAAGATATGTTGATGCTTGGAGCCTACCAGCCAATAAGGTTGTTTAAATGCTGCCATATAGTTCAGTGAAACCATATTCAAAAATAAGGTGTGTTTGTCACTCAAGAAATGATCTAATATTGACCTCTGGTGTCCACATGTACCACAAATACACATAAGTACTGGTATACCATTAAGCCACACACATGAGTACAAATACACACACATACTTCACATAATATACACATACACACAATAAGAGAGAGAAAGAGAGAGAGAGAAAGAGAGAGAGAAAAAGAGAGAGAGAAAGAGAGAGAGAATATAAAAACAGAAACATATAGAATAGCTGTGAATTGAGTTATTGAGTTAAACACAATGAACTGCTCATTCTAAATAATATTTAAGAAGATGTTTACTTTGAAATACTGATACATTGTTGATCAATTATTTTAGAGCCATATATTGAGTCAAATAACTGAAAAATGCAAAATATAATAAAAGTATAAAACTATAGGATACAAGATTTACTAAACAGTTTTCTGAATTATCTCAAAGATAAATTTATATTTATATCCTAAAATCTTGTTTTATAGCAGACTTAATTATGATTTATTTCCTTTTTGATCATACTCATAAGCAATATTTTGATCTGTAAAGCCAGTAGGAAGCAAGCTATAATATCAGACTCTGTTTAAATTAAATCTTTATTAAATTTATTGATTACATAACTGATTGTGGGTTTTTTTGTCTTTTTAACTTTGAAATATATTAAAATATTTCCATATTATTATTATGGGAATGCACATGGACACATATGTAAATGCATGGACACATGTTATGATGTCATATATACACTCTGTAAGGACACCTGCAGAGGACAGTGCTTGTCTTCCATCATGGGTTTCTGAGGATGAACAAACCTCTTTCCCCATTTATTGTCATTCCCTTATATCTGAAGAGCCATGTATAGCCTGATTGTGATCTCCTTAAAGTGAAATTCAAGATATAAAACATTTACTCAAACAGAAAACATTTTTCTTTCATCATGTGACCTACACTGCTTACTTTCCCAAGTCTTCCTTCTTGCTTAGCTTCTTTGCATCTGTGGAGTGTAAAAAAGTACCTACATTTTAGGACTGATATCCACTCATCAGTGAGAACACACCATCCATGTCCTTTTTGGGTTACTTCACTTAGGATGGTATATACTTTATCCATTCTTTAACTGAAAAACATCTAGGTTGTTTCCAGTTTCTGGATATTTTGAATCAAACTCCTATGAACATAGTTGAGCAAGTGTCTTTATAGGATGTTGGAAAATCTTTTGAGTATATGCCCTGGAGTAGAACAGTTGGGTGTTGAGGTAGAATTATTCAATTTTCCAAGAAACTACAAAACTGATCTCCAAAGTGTTTCTACAAGTTTTCACTCCCATCAGCAATGAAGACATGTTCCCCTTGTCACACATCCTTGCCAGCATATGCAATCTCATGAACTTTTTATGTTAGCCATTCTAATTGGTACAAGAGGTAACCTCAGAGTTGTTTTGATTTGCATTTCCCTGATCATTAAGGACTTATAGCATTTCTTTAAGTGCTTCCCAGCCATTCAAGATTCCTCTCTTGAGAATTCTCTATTTAGTTCTTATCCCAATTTTTAAATTGGGTTATTTGAGTTGTGGGCATGTAGCATATTTAGTTACATTTGTAAATTTTGTATATTAGCCCTCTGTCAGATGTACGGTTGGTGAAGATCCTTTTCAAATCTGTAGGTTGTTGGTTGGATTGGTCCTATTGACAGTGTTCTTTGCAGTTTCCTGATATCAATAAAATGAAAACCAAGACATTGGAATTGTATAAATAAAAGAAACAGTAGAAAAAGAGCCCAAGAAAAGGCACAAGAGTGAGAGACCCACTTATTCACACTCTCAGGGATTCCATAAAAAAAAAAAATAAACTGGGAGTCATTATATAAGCATCAAGGACTTAACGCAGGCTCATATAGGCCACATATATGCCACTTTATTCTCTGTGAGTTTACATGAACTTTGATTATGTTTATTTAGAAGGTCTTGTTATCTTGGTTTCCTCCACCCTCTCTGGTTCTCAAACCCTTTTTGCATGTATTTTCTCAGGTTTTCCAAAGATGTAAGGGGAGATATTTAATGGAGACATCTCATTTAGGGGCTGAGTGTTCTGAGGTCTGTCACACTTTGCCTAATGTCTATTTGTGAGTCTTTCTGTTTGTTACCAGCTGCTTCAAGACAAAGTTACTCTGAGATGGTTGTTCAAGTCACTGATTTTCCACTATAGCCGAATGTCTTTACAAGTAATTAAATATTCCTGATTTTCTTTTCTTTTGTGAAACAGTAGTATTTCGTTTTGATTTAGGTGTCATTGCTATCTTGTCTCAGATTCTTTGTCAGTTACAAAGTGTTCAAGATGAGTTCATAGATTGTATGAACTCATTGTATTGTATTGTATCTATACTATGGTAGGTTTCCATATTACTCCTCAAATCAACCTTAATTTCAGGTCTTTCCCATTTATCTCTTCCTCATCTTCCTTCTGTATACTCTTCCTCTCTTGGCTATCCTGATGGAGCATCACTCCATTCATCTGCAACTATCTATTCTACTATCTATTTTATTCACTTACCTTTCAGATGTCATCCCCTTTCCCCACCCCACCCCCAGAAACCCCTTATCCCATCTCCCTCCTCCTGCTTCTATGAGGATGTACCCCCACCTATTACCTATTCATCTACTCCAGCCTCCCTGCTCTGAGAAGGCCACACTGGGGCATCCAGCCTTCCCTGGACCAAGGCCCTCTCTACCACTGGTGCCCAACCAGGCCATTCTCCACTACAGATACAGCCATGGTCTCTACATGTGTGTTCCCAGGCTGACAGTTTATACCCTGGGAGTTCTAGTTGATTTGTATTGTCATGCTCTTCATGGAGCTAAGATAGATATATTGATTGACATCTTCTTGAGGAACTGCCACACGGTTACTCAGAGTGGCTGTAAAAGTTTATATTCCTACTGGCAATGGATAACAGTTTCTGATCCTTCACATCCTCAGCAGCAAGCACTGTCACTAGTATTATTGACTATATATTTTAAGAAGTATAAGATGAAATCTCAAAGTAGCTTTGATGGTTAAACATGTTTGACAAATCTTTATTTTTCTCAGCCAATTGATATGTGTCTTTTGAAAATTCTGTTTACATCTGTACCTGGTTATTTCATTGCATTGTTTTCTCAATGTCTACTTTTCTTTAGTTGTTTATGTATTTTGCAATTAAGCCTTTTTTTTTAATATGTAGTTGACAAAAGTCTTTTCTTTATCCTTTCTCTTTCCTTTTTTCTTTTTTTCTCTTGTTTTTTCAAGGCTTAATATTTTATTTTCTAAAAGACAGTGTTCTATAGCCACAAGCTTTTCTACCTGGCCTCCTTGATCTCTGAAATAATATCTCTGAGACTTTTTATATATGAAAGAATGCCTAGGCCAATTGACTTGGCTCATTTCCACTAGGTCATAGTTCAATTATCCCATTTAAACTAGTCTAAGACAAGCTACTTCTTCAGCTTCATGCAACTGTTTTCTTCTGAGTTCAGTGCAAAGCCTTCCTTCACCTGACACTCCTCCAGAATTCCTCTCTCTGTACTGAAACTTGCCCTCCCAATATCCTGTCTCAGCTTATAAGCCAACACCATTTTATTGAGAGTTGATGTTCCACTACATTGCCCAAAAGATTTTCTCTACAGTGTCCTTTGTTAAACAGAAGATGTTTAATTTTATGGGTCACACTTATTAATTGTTGATATTAGTACTTGTGTTAATGGTGTTCTGTGTATAAAGTCTTTTTATTTGCTGAGGAGTTCAAGAATATTCTCCACAGTCTTTTCTAAGAGTTTCAATGTATATGGTTTTGTGTTGAGGTGTTTGATCTAATTTGAGGTTAGTTTTGTCTATAATAATCAATACGGACATGTTTGAATTCTTCTTTGTACAAAGGTTCACTTTGACCTGTACTATTTGCTGAAGATACCATCTCTTATCTAATAAGGATTTCTCATGTTGTGTCAAAAATAGGTTATATAGGTATGTGGTTTAAGTCTTGTAAGATTTTGGTGAGCAGAGCCTAAGTTTACTGGAGACTCCCTGAGAGAACCACACAGATATGAGAGATAGTTGCAAAATGCAAGAGGAATTTTATTCCGATGCATTGGGGTCACCTTACTCTCTTAGGAGGAAGGAAGACAAATTTCTAAAGCACACACCTTTTATACTTTCTCATAGGCAGACTTTGGCAACAGCAAAACTTGTCTAAACCTAATTGGATACTTTGCCTAGCCTTTGAACTTATTGGCTACTCACTCAGGCAGTTATTTCTGGTGGATTATGTTTATCTAGGTCTATAGAGAACACAGCTTGTTAAAATCAGTAAATTCTTTGTTTTTTTTTCTGTGAATTGGTATTTTTTGTTTGTTTGTTTGTTTGTTTTAACTTTCTCCCTGTTATCAGAAACAGCAGGGTGGTTGTATCTTTAATGCATCCTTGGTCTCACAGTCTGTGTATTCAGTTAGACTCCATGTATGAACATATCTTTTTTGTATTTGACAATACCATGCTATTTTTACTATGATGGCTCTATAGTACAAAATTCAGAATGGTACTTGGCCCTGTAGTTCTTTCATTATTCAGTATTGTTTTAGCTATATATATATATATATATATATATATATATATATATATATATCAATTACCCCTTCAAGATAGATGAAGATATTTATGTTGAGATATTTATGGTGATTGCATTTCATATGTAGAGTTTGGTAGGATAGCCATTTTTCCTATATGAAACCTGTCAACCCATGAGGATTCGAAGTCTTTCTATCTTATAATGTTGCCTTCAATTTCTTTCTTCATTACAATGAAGTTTTTATCATATAGATTTTGACCTGCTTCTTTAGAATTATCCCACTATATTTTAATTTGACTATATTGAAAAATATACAAACTTTTCCCTCAGTCCATTTGTTATTTGTATATAGGAAAGTATTGATGTTTGTGAACTAAGTTCGTACCTAGTTAAGATCCTGAGAATGTGTATTAGCTGTGGGTCTTTCCTGATGGCATTTGAGTCACTTGTGAATGCCATCATATCATCTACAAATATAGTTTGACCTCTTTTTTTCCAATATGTATCCCACTAGATCTCCTCAATTATCTTATTGCAGTTCTACACTAACTAGGGAGAGATTATAAAACCCTGTCTAGTGATTACTTTCATTAGAATTGATTTGTTTCTTGCCATTTAACTGTCTATGAGCTTGCTATAAACTGTCTTTGTCATATTATGGTATGTGTCATGAATCCTTAATTGATGTAGAACTTTTATTATGAAGGGGTTGTTAGATTTTATCAAACATCTTTCATAAACCTAGTGAGATTGTTGATCATGTACTTTTGTCCTTTCAGATAGTTTATATGGTAGTTTACGTTTATCAATTTATGGACTTGAGTTATCCCTGATCTCTGGAATGAAGTACACCAAGCTACAAAGGGAAAACAATTTGATGTGCTCTTGTGTTAAAGTAAATTTTATTCATGAGACGTAATTGTTATCTTACTACTGATTAATTTCACCTTGGTCCAACTCAACTGTTCAGGCTCAAATTGTTCTAAGCTTACTGAATCAAATTGGCTCCTCTCAACTATTCACTGAGTTGCTTTACTTTAAAAACGGCCTCTAAGTTCCATGAACTAAACTTGTATTGACAGTAGGAACTGAACAGAACTAAATAAAACTATACAAACTCAACTCAACTGAACTATATTCAACTGAACTTGTGCGAATTGCACTGAACAGAGCAAAACTCTACTGCATAAGGGAACTCAACTGAACTGCACTCACTTAACTATTCTCTCTTTATGCTGCTCTGAAGTAGCCTCTCCTGTCTGTTTTCATAAGTGTTGGACATATCATACCTTTGAGTTATTCTGCCAAATCTTTTTCAGATTTGTGACTCTGTCTACACCTCAAATAGAAATCACTTTCAAACAAAGCTGTTTTCTTCTACAAACTAACCTTAACTTCACTGTTTGGGATTAAACGTGTGTAATAAGGTCATTTCAGTATTTCAGTCAGAGATACTAAAGGTGTGTTATTCCAACTGAATCACACAGACTTGAAAGGTGTTTGAATATTTTTCCTTGTCAGAGCTGATATGTTGGTAAATTAAAAATCCTCTAAACTCTTGGATTCAATTTGAAAGTATTTTATTTATATTTTTTGCACCTATGTTTCAAAGTAAAAATTGACTGCAATATTTAGTATTTGCTAGGAATTTATTTATTTTGTGTATTAGGATGACTGTGACCTCATAAAACGAATAGTACAATGTTACTTTTGCTTATATTATATGAAATAATTTGAGAACTATTGGCATTAGCTCTTCATTAATGTCTGGTAAAATCCTGTGCTCAAGCCATCTGCTCCTGTAAATTTATTTTTGTCAGAAGAATTTTAATTACTGCTTCTACTTCACTAGGGGTAATAGCTCTGTTTAATTTGCTTAACTGGTCTCAATTTAACTTTGATAAGTGGTATATACTGAGAAAATTATCCATCTCTTTTAGATTATTTTATGTTTGTATATGTTGTGTATTCATTTTTATTCAATTTTCAAAAGTTCTTAATTTCTGTCTTGATTCATTTTTTTCAGTCATGATATGTACAGTTTTCTCAAGATACTTTCTTGTTTGTTTTCTACAGTTGTTCATATGCAGCTTAAATTCATTGTGCGCAGCAAAATGTAGTGTGATGTTTTAATTTTCTTGAATCTCTTGAGTGTTTCTTTGACTATGTGGTCAATTTTGAAGAAATTGTCTTTAGAAGCAAGTTGGTGTGGCATTTTAATATCTGCCACTATAGACTTAAAACCAAAGCTAATCATAAAAGATAAGGACTAAACTATATATTCATTAAAGAAACAGTTCACAAGAGGATAATTCTTAACATCTATTTCCCAAACAAAAGGAGACCCACGTTTGTAAAAGAAACACTACTACATTTTATATAACCACTGTAAATTTTAGGGTCTAAACAGCTAGCCTAGGAACACACATGAAGGAACCCATGGCCCCAACTGTATATGTAGTGGAGAATGGCATTGTAGGGCATTATTGGGAGAGCTGAGCCTTGGTCCCTTGAAGGCTGAATGCCACAGTGAGAGGGATTCAAGGACAGTGAAATAGAAGTAGGTAGATGTGTGGGGGTACACCATCATAGAAATGGGATGAGGGAGGACAGGATAAGGTGTTTCTGAGGGGGAATAACATCTGAAATGTAGATAAATAAAGTATCCAATAATAAAAAAAGAAAAACAAACAAACAAAAAACAGATAATGGAACTGGATATTGTAATCGAGCATTTGAGACTTTTTGGCAATAATTTAATATTAACCATATTACTGGGATTCCTTACAATTGTCAAAGACAAGAGACTGTGGAAGGGGTCCATGGAAATTTAAAGCAAAATCTTCATAAAATAAAAAAGGGGAAGGTATATGCCTGTACACCACAAATTTATTTAAATCATGTTCTTTTAATTCTAAGTTTTTTGTTTATTTTTTTAATGTGGATGCCAAGGAATCTCTGATGAGTATCTATGGCACTCTACAACTAGGCATACTTATGCATAGGTGAAAGGGAAGGTCCACTCATTGGAATATGGCATGATCCCAATCAAGTATTTAATATGGGAAAGAAGGCATGCTTGTGCTTTTTCTGCAGGATGCTGAAGTAGCATGGTAGTTTCCAGAGTGATTGGTGACACATGATGATGTCAGGACAAAGAATGATGCTGACCTCTGAACTTGCTGAGTGCCCTGACAATGGTGATTAGAAGCTGTATTGGACATATGGTCCTGACCCACCATTGCTTAACTATACCCCTGATGGGACAAGTTTCCTTATCTCAAGTTTTTAGACCTTGTGGAACAGAGAATCAAAAAGAGAAGTTATAACACCTCTTGTATTTTTCTTTAATGTGACCAGTTATTCAGACTCAATCGTGGCTGGACTAGAAATCAATTCAATATCGGAAATAACAGTCTTCACTGGAAGTCTGGTTCTGGACATTTTCAGGGACATATTTGTAAGTAAGCTGCAGTTCTTTATGATATTATGTTAGCAAGAGATAAAGTAGGGGCAGGATCTGGATTACAAACAAGTGTTAGTGCATGTGTTAAGGCTCTTTTAATTGTCAAGTTAAAATTAATTTTGTTTCTTCTACAATATTTAATGTATTTTGCATTGATTGTACACTTTCTAATTGTGTTAGTGTGTTGAAATCTGGCATGTCAGTTAAGGAGGTCTATCAATAAGCTTTTGTTTTATTTCCCTGAGTATCACAGAACCTTGGTCTTCTGAAAAACAGATTGCAAGTACTGGAAGAAGTGAGTCAGGCTTTAAGCAGAAGCAAGAGGGCAGTGGCCTTGATTATTGCTGATATAACAACTTTAATTACATAAATTGCTATCACCACTGCTTCTGCAATTTCTTTGACACAAGAAATTAAGACAGCTACTTTTGTTAATCATTTAGCAAAAAAATGTTACTAATGTGTTGAATATACAAGAGGATTTAGATAGACATTTGGAACAAAGGATTGATGCTCTTTATCCTATTCAAATTATTGGAAGGATGTTCAGAGTTTAAGAGTAGGAAGCCATCTCGAGTGTCATGCCAAATACCATTGGATTCATGTTAGTTCTAAAATTTACAGTGGAATGTCTTTTTTCATCTACTGTTATTAAATATTTTGCTGGATGTGTTAGTTTTGCCTATCCTCTTTGCTCACTGAGAGTCTGTGGAACACCTCTCTGGGCCCTTCTGATATTTAGATTCTCCATTGGGAAATCTGATGTTCTTCATATAGTTCTGCATTTATATGTTACTAAACCTTTTTATCATTTAAGCTGTCAATATTATTTATTTGTTCTGTACCTTTAATGTTTTGATAATGATGTGCTGAGGGGAGTTTCTTTTCTGGTTCATTGTATTTGGTGTGCTATGCTTCATGTACCTTTGAAGAGTATCACTTATGTAGTGATATATTCTCCAATGGTTTTGTAGTAAATACTTTCTGTATTTTACTGGGTTTTCTGCTCCTGTGTTTCTATAATTTTTAAATTTGAAATTTTTATAGGCTTTTATGTTTTCTAGATATTTTGCTTGTTTTTTTAAATGTAATATTTACTTTAACAGAGCATTACATTTCTTCTTTCATGTTTTCAATACTTGAGATCTTCTTCCCTATTTTATACAATGTGTATTAGGCTTTAAGCTAAGCATCTCTTTCCAGTTCCTTTTTTTTTTTCTCCAGGTTTTCCTTTGTGGTTTGTTGTTGTTGTTGTTTATATTTCTACTTTCAGGTTCTCATCTGTTTTAGTCATTTGCTATCATTCTTTGGTTTTGTTTTTTATAGGTTTTTCTGAGGAATATTTTCATTTAACCTTTAAGTAGCCTTTTCATATTCATAAATGCTATTTTAAAGTCTTTGCCTTATGCTTCAACAGTGCTGCAATACTCAGAGTCTATTGTAGTAGAGTTCCTGGGCTCTAGGGAAGACATATTTTTCTGGCTGTTTCATGGCTGTTCCATGCTAGTGTCTATGCATCTGGGGCATACAATCTGGATTGTAGTTCTAGGTGTGATGTCTGGTCTTGTCTATATTGTTTGGATATTTTATTTATTTTCAGTTGCCCTCTTTGGTTCTTAAGTTAGTATGGAAGTCTTGTGCTGCCTCATAAATTGGAGATCCTTATAGATATGGCCACTGTGACTCCTATGTAAAATATGTTTCTGGATATTGGGAATTGAGTCTTAGGAATGGAGATGGCCTGGGTGGTGGTTCACAGATGTAAGTATTTGGGTACTTAATTTTAATAGGCCTCTTCTCAGAGTGGGGCCAAAGAGTGAGAAGCAGCCACAGTATATAGTCTGCAACAAAGCAGTACATGTGATATGGAGATTGGTTATGGAAGAGAGGAGAAGGAACACTGAAGATCTGAAGCTCACCTAAGAAATTCACTAGTCTTTCACAGAGTAAGCCTGCTGGAACTGGGGGCTAGGATAAACAGGATGAGTGGGAGGATTGTTGGAAGAGAAGGTCGGTGTGAGCATCTGAAGATGGTAGAAAAGAGTAGGAGTCGTCAACAGCAGGTGTTCTTCTTTAGAGCTGGAGGTTGAGATTTAGCAGATTGGATTTGGAAGAGAGGACAGAGTGGTGAGGTTCTGCAGTTCTGGCTAGTTCTTTTCTCTGCCTGAGTAAAATGAGGCTTCACAGGGAATGCTTTCTTGATGTACTAAGATAAAGAGATAAGTTTGGCAAATACTATTTTGAGGGGAAAACCCTCAAAATCTCTACATGTGAGGAACTTGGTTGCCAAATCCTATTATAATAAATCACTTTTTAAAAAAGTATTCAAAATCTTACAGAAAAAGTGAAGAATGTCCAAATTGACTAAAAAAAAAATCATTCAACATATCAACACCCAGAAGATCTAAACTTAATTTAAAAAGACACTCCAAGAATTCTAGACAGCATGATTATAAATATACTTGAATCACCAGAAGTTTAGGGTGTTTCTTGTAATGAAAATATATGCTCCTATGTATTATGATATGAAACCAATGTAAAATTTACAGTAGAAAATACAGTGTCCCAATGTTACAAAACATAGAGAGAAATGTCAAAGTAGTGGATTAGCTTTGGTAAAGGAGAAAAAAATTAAACAGTTAAATAGAAACATTTAGTCAAACCATGAAGAGAAGATAAAATTATGAAACGAATGTAAGTGTAGTAGTTTTCAACTCTTATATGCTTCCACTTGTACAATTTGGAGAACTCTGTTCTATGGTAATCAACTATAGAATGTGCATTTGCAGTTATTACGATGAAAGTTTTCTTACTGTGTTTCTAAAACAACACATAGAAAGTTTATATGGATAGAAACA
>JANHMN010000001.1:250954164-250967183 GCA_030674055.1 Rhabdomys pumilio | reverse complement strand
TATATATATATATATATATATATATATATATATATATATATATTTGAAATTAAAAACACTGGACAATGGGAAAAGAAATCACACAATAAAAAGGGGGGTCACTGTGAGCTTACATTTTTCAAAATTGACTTTAGTAAGGGTTCTCAAATGCTTTCACTGCGACCATCCCCTTTCTCGCTCATCATTCAAAGGTAGGAGAGAAAAAATGGTATATAGGACAAGAGGATGTGGACCTGTTTAGTAGTCTTTTGGGACAATTCCAATCTCTGTTGTTTATATACCAATAGTCCAGTTCATCAAACAAGAATCAGCAGAGGCAGCCCAATGCAGCAGAAACAGCCAGGCTTCTAGTCAGCAGGAGTGGCCAAAGACAAGTCAGCTTCACTGCTTCTCTCAATGAAGTGAAGATCAGCAAAGAAGCAAGAACAACTAAGCATTGCTTTGCTAGATATTCAAGTGCCCCATCACTGTCTATTGGGTCCTACTTATACTCTCTCCAAACCTCATGTGTCCTCTCATGTGTCTTGCTTCAGCAAAATATCACATGTCTGCTTCAGCTGCATCACAAGACACAACCAGGAATTTCTACTTCAGTTTACAAATCTAAAAAAAGAACTTTCAAAAGAAGAAAATTAATGGCTGCAGCACACCTAAAATATTTAATATCTTCTTGATCAGGGAAATACAAATCAAACCTATGTTAAGATTTGAGCTTGTTCCTCCAGAGTGGCTAAGATAAAAAAAAAAAATTACAAATTTCCTAGAGAGTTTGTAGAGTAAAGGGGATACATATCAATTGCTTGTGGAAGTATAAACATGTACAGCCAATATATTAACCCACTGGTGGTTCCTCAGAATACAGTAATGGATATAACTTAAGATACCGCTATATCTTGAACATAGGCACAGACTTTGCTTCATTTTACTGTAGAATACAATTGCTGGAATAGGATAATTTTTGTTCTATTCATACTAACCATATATTGTAAACAACCTACGCATCTATCCGTGGATGATTATTAGATACAGAAAAAGTGCTACACTTAAACAATGGAGTATTATGAAAAAGTTCATAAAATAAAATTATGGCATTTTCAAGTAAATGGATACAACTAGAAAGTATATTTAGTGAAGTAACACAGAAAAAAATCAGAAAGTCAAATATAGCAAATATTTACTTATAAGTAGATAATAGCTGTTAAGTCAGTAACAAGTTACAATCAGTAGAATCACAGAGTGCAGGACTAAAGGTTGACAGATCTTCCTAGGATAGAGAAATAGAGTAGATAGTAATGGATGGATGGTGGAGACTGGAACAGGAGGAGCAAATGACATGGTACAGGAAAGAGACTGACAAGGAGGAAATGTGTGGAGGGACACTTAAAATTCAGTACAATTGGATGGATTGTTTGGAAACCTAATACAAATCTAAAAATCTCCCTGTAAAAAGTATATATATATATATATATATATATATATAATATAAATCAAATTGCCAAATAAAAAAGGAGTTAGAGCTCTAACTGAAAGTCTCTCATCACCAAAGGAAGTATTTGGTACCAGAAATGGGATCCTTGATATTGATTTGTTGGCTTTTATTTACTTATTATTTATTTATTTATTTATTTATTTTTATTTTTGTTTTTTGAAACAGGGTTTCTCTATGCAACCCTGGCTGTCCTGAAACTCACTCTGTAGACCAGGCTAGCCTTGGACTCAGAAATCTGCTTGCCTCGGCCTCCCAAGTACTGGGATTATAGGCGAGCCCCACCACTACCTGTGAGTTGTTGGCTTAAAGAGTCCCATGGGAATCACTAAACCATCATGGCTGTTGTGAAGGCTGACACTTTCTCCAAATGGCAATTCCCTATTGCTAATCTTCTCTCCTTTCATATAACACTATTTCCTTATTGCTAAGGACAACATTCACAGTACTTATTGAACATGGGCTAGTTGAACGTGTGCCTTCCTTTTCTCTTTTGGATTAACGTTCTTGATAGAGAAACATATTCTTCATGTTACCAAAAGACAAAGATAAGCAACAACCAAGCTGCAAACACTTTGAACTCCAACGGTGACCCACCTGAAAGATATGATAGTATACTGGTGGCATAAATTTTGTAGGAGTAACCAAAAATATATCTGGTAAATTTAAAGCCAAACCATGAGATGGAATCCATACTGTTTGGATGCCCAAGCATCTGAGAATTGATAATCCAGTCACCTATGCAAAAAACATATAATCCTTTTCTACTAAAATAAAGTAGCAATAAAATGACTCCTGATGGCATTCAGCTATACCCATAGATCTATTCTCAGAGCTCAGACATCACCACAGAAGCTTTCTTCTTTAGCAAATGGCAGTGAATATAAAAATCTACAGCCAGAAAATATGCAAAGAAGGAGAAACTTTGGAACACTTAGCCCTAAATAGGAAGTCTCCACAAATCCCTGTACTCATTGGCTATGCAACTGTGGAGAAGAAGTGGTGCATTGAATTGAAAAAGGTCAGAGGTCATGGAGAACACATAGGAAACAGTCTTCCAAGCACACCACGACTGAAGCACAGAGGAATTCTTAGAAACTACCAGAGGCTGTGCAGCCCTGGCTAGCACAGTTCTGTTCTAGATGGGGCCCTACAAGTTGAGGAAAAGTGGACAAAAGCTCCCATTTGTAATGCAGAAGCCATCTCAAATTGATAATCTACTTATAAGTGAAATAAAAAAAAAGTTGCTTTCCCAAGGGAGTCTGTGAGAAAAATGTAATCTCAATAGTAGGTTCATGCCCAGCAGTAGATAGATGATCAACAGAAAGTGAACTCGACAGCATCATGGTGTAGATTTGGTTTAATGCTTGCATTATGCTAACAGGCTTCCCAATTAATTGAGTGTCCTTGCTCTCAGTTGGTTTCGATTGGTAAATAAAGCTGCCAGTGGCCAATGGCTGGGCAGGGAGACAGAGGAGGGACTTTAGGAGTAGCAGACAAGGAAGTACAGGAAGAAGGATTTAGAATCACCATGCCATGGAATGAACAAGAACCAGGCTTGACAGCTGCAAAAGAGAGAGCATATTAGAGCTCTCTAATATGTTAGATCTGGGGAAGAGTGACCCCAGCCCCCTCCCCCAAATTGGGCCTAGGGCAACAAGGATGGAATAAAGATTTTAGTAAGTAATAACTCAGGAATAATGAGGGGAGGTGTTAGACACGTGGAAGATTGCAAGTAGCCTAGCCATCGAGCTGATTAAGGTATATTAACTATAAGGCTGCATGTGTATGTCTTCCAGTTCAAGAATTCAGAACATTGGGGCAGGTAGCAAGAGACTCCAACTGCGACCACCAACAGGTGATAAGAGTAGCTTTCATCATTTACTGCAATTGCATCTTTGGCATTCTTTGTCTCATAATGCTGTGTCAAGGCATTTAGAGCATATTTTAATTAATTAATTAACTAATTAATTTGTATTCCAAATGTTGCTTCCTTTCCAGTCTCCCTCTCACAGAGTCCCTCCCCTTCGCCTTTGAGTGGGTGGGACCTCCTAGGTATCCTCCCCACACCCCAGTGCATCAAGGGAAAACATATTTTAACTTTGTAGGTCTTTTGTGAAAGTATTATGGGTTTTGTTTTTTGTTTTATGAGATTCCTGTGGGCGGGGACGTATGTGCTTCTGTCTATATATGTTTCTGGCACTTTTTCCTTGGCCGTTTCATTCTCTTTGTTTTATCCTGTTCTGATTTCTTTGCTTTGTTTTGTATTATTACATTACGAGTTTTGTAGATTTGCTACATGTGACATCTTCCAGAAAAACAGTTTTTATATATTACCTGAGAAAAGCAAGCTCATGTCAGGGTGTGGGGAAAGATTCAGTGTGGCTGTGGTCATGGAGATGACACAAAGGACACCAGACTATTAATTAGGTATTTCTGCTCCGAGTCCTCTGCGCAGATAAAATCTTATGGATCTCTTCCTTTGAAGGAACAACACTGTGTTTTGAACATTCCTGGTTTCCCTTGTACTTATCTGTGTGCACAAGGCCTCTGTTCTTTCCAAAATCATTATACTTTAAATCTCTCTTTATTTCTAACGTGAGAGAAGCAGGGGTCTGATCCAGATGGGAGGATATATGGGGAGGAACTGGTAGAAGTCAGGATCAAGGAAACCATAGAATATACTGTATGAAAAGATCTATCTTCTATAAAACAATAAATTAATAGTAAAAAGAATTTCTCAGTGGAAATATCACATATGTTTAGCCTTTTAAATAAGACCTTTAATTTATTGAAACTAGATTTATATTATTAGTGCCAAGAGAAGATGAACTTTTATCTTATAAAAGATGTTCACTAAATTTTCACACAAAAACCGCTCCTTTCAAGAATCAAATTCTATGATTTTTTTTTGTTAAAATTTGGTTACTAATCACTTGACTATACATGGAATAAGATACATAATAAATAAATAAATAAATAAATAAATAAATAAATAAATAAATAATATAAATAGCAATGTAAATGGCTAGGTGTTAATTTTGTTGCTTTACTAATTATTAGTGGCTTGCTTCCAGCCTCATGTAAGCATTAAGCTTAAATTAAAGAGGACAAAGCTGACACATGTTTTGCTGAGGGCTTATGAGGTTCAGAAATGAAATGATCCTGAGTTCACTGCTGATAGTAAGATATTTCACTGTAGCTATCAGGCATGCTAAAGAATTTACAAATTCTTGAGTGTAGTTCATCCTTTAGAATTTACAATTGTTTTTCATTTTAAAGAATGAAATAGTTACTTTGGTAAAAATCTAAAGCATCTTCCAATTCATTCTGTTTATTTGGATGTTATGGACAACATTATGTATCTGCATTTTTTTTTAAAAAATACTGTTATACGAAAGAAATAAAAATAAAATTCATCATTGATATTAACTTGTAGCTGTTGTACCACATGATCATTTTTAAAATTTTTTATTTTAAGTTTTCTATATGTGAAATCGAATTTATATTTTCCTGATTATTTAAAGAATTGAGATGTAATAACAGTACTAAATTATCACAAATATATACTTTTTAAAAGCTTCCTACTTCAAACCTTATTTTGAAGTTGTTTAGAGAAAACTTTCAAATTTGGATCCAAGATACCAATGATATAAGATCGTGATAAAAAACAAATCATAAAATTATATAATATATACAGTATCTACTTGATTAAAGCAGCCAAGATTTACTAAAATAACAATCACCAAATATTTTTAAACAGTGGAAGACATAACTAATATTTGGACATGGATACCTGGGGTTACATGATTTGAAATGCAGATCTTTGTGTTTTTAGGAAGACTTTTTGGCTTATAGTGTCTGTGTGTGTGTGTGTGTGTGTGTGTGTGTGTGTTTGTGTGTGTACAAAAAAAATAAATAAATAAAAGGAAGAATTGTTCTGATAATATACAAATGTAGCAGAGTTGGCAACCAAAATATATTAGTTTTAGTTTTGGCAGGACATAAAAACTGGCCGTCCTATCTTGTGATTATATCTTGTGATATACTATGTAGTCCCTAATGGCAAGAATTATTTTAAATGATTTATGATACATACAAATTAGGAAACAAGAATGCAGGAAAATACTAATCACTTTCAGTGAAGGAAAGTAGAGAGATTTTAAAAGGAGCAAAGCTCTTTTCAACTTGTTGGTATTTAACGTGCACACTGTTATGACAGATATTTCAGAAAGTAGTCAATGCCTAAATGTAATCAAAATTTATGTTTATGCTTAAAAGTAGATAACTTCAAGTATAATTATATTACATTACCATTTATGATAATATTGATAAAAACAAAATGCCCAACCATAAAATGCTAAATATTTTAAGAATGTTAGAGGAAAAGCTTAATTACAATTATTGTAAAATATAATATCTATAACTATTAATAAGTGGTGTGCTTTAACACAAAAGTCAAATTAGGGTTGTCTTTCAACAGGTAAAAATATTACATGAATTTAACATTTTAATAAGAAAATGTGGAAAAGTTTCATCATTGGTAGTTACTATTACTTTTTGCAGCACATAACTAAATTAAAAACTGTGGGAGACAAATATAAATATATTTGTATCTATATCTAAAATCTACATCAATACCTATACTTATACCTATATCTATATAGCTATATTTCTCTATAGAGTTTATTTTTGATATATAAATTAAATGAAGAGTTCAAAAATTTGCTGACTAATAGAGTAGCCATAATTTATCATTTTACCAAAAATAAATTAAGATATTCATGTCCATAGATACCATTCCTAACACTTAAAAGTGTAGTCCTTTAAATAACAGTTAATTTTTTAGTAAATATTAGTCCACATTAAGATGGTGTTCCCAAAGATAAGAAATATGTAATATTGACCTAAAATGTTTGTATTGTCTTTGTCATCTGTCTTTTAAAATCTACTTCTGACAAATTCCTGAAAAATATGGTAGAGAACTAGAGATTTTTAAGTCAACACTATGAAAGCTGTGACAGACCATTAACATTTCTTAGAATTTCCCATGCTTAAAATCTATTAAAGAAATAATGAGTTCTAAATTATTAATGACTTCAGTATTCATATTGCCTTAAAGTAATACCATTTCTCCCTATTCAAATTTCTAAAATAATCACATTCCAATTAACATTTGGTGATTATAGATCTTAGTCATTCATTGATTTTTTTTAAAGCAATTTCATTTAATCATTTATTTTTCTCAAGTCCTGGGCATCTCTCCCTTTCCTGAAGTATTGAATTCCACGTATTTTGAATCAATCTAGTATCAATGCTAGAATTAGTCAAAATAAACACGATGTAAGTGTACAACTTTTTCTTTTCTTCCTAGTGGCTTACTCAAGTAGTCGTCTGCATGCTGATCTTTGTCAAAATAGAATTTATTTTCACATTAACCTACTGCAGTCAGCAGCAATGTTTTGCTATCGTAGAACATACCCACACATATACACGCATGCACAGACTCACACATGGACACATATACACATAAATACATAAACAGATTATAAACAATATATGCAAAGTAAAGAAAAGAAGTATATTTGCAAGTGGTTTCTATTGTGTCCTGTAAAGATCAGAAGGCATCCGTAGTTGTCTTTCTATACATGTTGCATATCTACAGTGCTAAGCAGTGCCCACAGCTTCAGGAAACAGTTGAGATTGCAACTGCCTTCTCCTGCACCCTCTAATATGGAGATAAACACTAAAGAGCATCTGCATACATAACAGCTAAGTGAACATTGGAGTAGTGATGTCAACCTTTAATTGTACACAAGGACTCTGTTGTGAATTGAAATTAAACAGTAACAGTACAGAATCTAAAATATACTCGTAAGCAATTGAATCTCTTTTTGTTATATAATCCATCCATTGTACTATATTAGACTGTACCTAATTGCAATATTTATACTCCATAGTACAATAGGAAGAAAGTTGCTAGGTTATGCTGCTCATGAAAACAGCCTGTGGTTTTCTCTATGCTTCTACCATTAACTTTTATTAGGTTCTTATTTTCCTGGTAGTGTGTCCTTCTGTTTGTTTGTTTGTTTGTTTGTTTTGTTTTTGTTTTTAATTTTGTTGGTTTTATTTAGTTATTCTTTAATCTTTTTTTTTTACAGTCCGCTCTCTGTTTCATATCTTATACCTCCTCCCCCCTCCCCCCACTCTCACTCCCCACACCCCCTGACTCCACGAGGATATCCTCCTTTATGACCATGAAAAGCAACCTGGTTTCTGATCAAGCACAAGCTGGAAATTACCTGAGACCCCAGGTGATCCTAAGGGACAGCCTGCATTTCGCTACACACTCAGACCCCAGGATCCTAACATGAGGCCAAAGCCCTCCATAAATTTGGGTCCTTCAGTCATGTAGGGCAATACCCCTAGCCCCTCCACAGGTAGAGGGTGTGACTACCGGTCACAGACCCTCAAGACAGATCTTCATATTAATGAGGTGCCTAATGGCCAGTAGTCAATTCAACATTCCTTTCCAGACCCTCCTCCCTGCAAAAGGTATTTAATATCAGGAGTGCTCTGAAGAAACTAGGGTACAGTTTTCATCTACTTTTCAGCATGACAATAAACATCTTAAGACCATGAACTATTTCTCGTCTTTGGATCCTCTGTGGGGATCAGTGGAACAGGCCTTAGCCTACAGTGCCACTGTCTAAGCTCCAGTAGAAAACCTGTGTTCCCAGCCATGGAGACCACCAACCCAAGCAAGGAAGCTAAGCTAGTCGTGAACAAGTCAAGCAAGACTCTCATGCCCCAGGGACACAACCAGAGTTTCTCCCCTTAGGCTGTGGCTTAATTCACCTCATACTCCATCACTTGGTTCTGTGCTCTTCTGAGGCTTCAAGTGGCACCTAGAGACCCAAGAGTCTGAGAACCATATGAGCTAGCTCCTGCAGGACCTCACACTGCACTCCAGCACCCTTGGAACTGGTGGCTTCACTTAGCCCACTGTGGGGAGAGCATAGTCAAACTTCCCATGTCCTGTCTTTTCTAGCAAAGGCCCTAGCCCCATGATGGGGGAGCTGATGCTGGACCCACACAATTCCACCCAACACCCCTCACCCCACTCCATCAGATCTCCACACTCTCTGGGGCCTCCAGTTTCTTGAGAGTTAGGTATATCTTCTCTGATTGAACCCAGACCCAGAAGTTCTCTGCTGTATATGTGTTGGGGGCCTTATATTAACTGGTATGTGCTGCCTATTTGGTGGTCCAGTCTCTGAGAGATCTCACAGGTCTAGGTTAATTGAGACTGCTGGTCCTCCTACAGGGTTGCTCTCCTCCTCAGCTTCTTCAAACTTGTCCATAATTCAACCACAGAGGTCACCAGCTTCTGTTCATTGGTTGGGTATAAATATCTGCATCTGACTTTTTCAGCTGCTCTTTGGGTCTTTTGGCAGTCATGATAGGCCACTTTTTATGAGCATTCCATAGCATCAGGAAAAGTGTCAGACTTTGGAGCCTCTCCTTGAACTGGAACCCAATTTATGTCTGTCTCTGGACCTCTTCTTCCTCAGACTCTTCTCCCTCTTTATCCCTTCAGTTCTTTCAGACAGGAACAATTATTGGTCAGAGTTTTTGTCTGTGGAATGGAAACCTCATCCCTACACTTGATTCTTTCTACTGGAGGTAAGCTTTCCAAATCCCTCCCCAACTGTTGGCCTTTCCATCTAAGGTCCCTCCCTCTGAATTCTGAGAATTTTTCACCTCCCAGATCTCCCTGTATATTTTAAAGCTCCCCCTTTCCCAGTCTCCTACCTCCCAAGGTTGCCTGTTTCCATTCTTGCTGGCCCTCAGGGTTTCAGTCCTGTTCCCCAACCCAATACCAGATCATGGTTCCTTCTTCCCCTTCCCAGTCCCCTTTCCTACCCAGGTTCCTCCCTATCTCCCCTCTACTGTGATTTCTTTCTTCTTACCCCCAAGTGGAATTCTCTCTCTGATTTAATTTATTGTTACTGTTTGTTTGTTTGTTTACAGCACATTTGGAATTATTTTTCCAATTTCAATTTCTTTACTTCGCTTATCTGATGAGTCTTTTCACTTCTGTGGCCATTACATTTCTGCTAGATTTAATATCACTCTTAATCTGTGTATAGAATTTCAAATTATCTTTAGTTTCAGTTTGAATCTTGTCGGTTTGAATCTTGAAAGTACCCAAAAGATTATAATCACCATGTATTTTAGGATGTTAACTTTTCTGCTGATAACATTTGTGTAATTATAAAATTAATCATGTTGTAAGAATTAATCCAACAAGGGAAGAAATATAATAAATATAGCAGGCATAACATCTGTAGAAAAGAACATTCCTTTACCATTGCACTTTTATTTCTTGCATAAAATTCAAAAAATATTAAGCATATTTTGTATTATGCAAGAAGAAATTTTATTTGTTTCTGCCAACAGATATTCAAAGAAACAGAAATTTTACAACTCATTATGGTGGCAAGAACTTACATTTAAACATTAAAAGCAAAAAAATCACCTAGTATAAATATATGGGTTATTTGCCTAGGATCTACAGTGTTACAGCTTAGTTTTATTTTCCAAATGTGTTATTTATTTTATCATTAAATTTAATAAAATATCTCAAAATATTTGACTTCATTATAATTAAAACTTACAATGTACAATCTGGAATGATAGCTAAGCACTTAAGAGCATCTCCTGCACAAGCGAAAAACATTCGTTTTGTTCCTAGTATCCGCATGGTGACTCACAATATCTTCATCTCCAGTTCTAATAAAATATACATACATATAATGTAAATTAATACATAATTATATATAAAAATGCTTCCTATAACAGAAAAAATGGTATTGTAATTTTCTTCTTTACTTTATTCTGCAAGATTATATAACTTAATAAACATTATGGTCAAATTAGTTTGAATGTATGTACAGTAAAATAAACATGTGCACTGTATTACAATAAAATATAAACCTATGTACAATTTTAAATATTATATTATTTCAAATTTTATCGTAAACAGTGGTGATTAAATATTTTAAAATGCTTTCTTATTATGAATGCACAATTAAAACAGCATTATTCATTGTACCTATGAAGATCATTGCAAACTGTGGCTATATTTCTTCCTATATAGCAAACAGATAAATAGAATCAAGCATAGATTATCATGTGTAAATAAAGTTTTTAGAAAATAAAATATTTTTATGGAATTGAAATATTTTATTAAAACTCAAAAGTGTTATGTATAAACATTTTTAAAAAATATGGTTGTTGAACTTTATCTATTGACCACATTGTGAGGGGCACAGTATACTTTATATGCATGTGCATTTCTTATTTACTATTATTATTATTATTATTATTTTGCTTTCATACCATTTAAATTACATGCACGTGTGCATTTCTTTACAGATTTATCATTTGGCGATGAATGATAAAAGCCACAGAGTATGGCACTCTGTAGAAGAGTCATGTTTAAAATTCATAGCTTTGCATCTGTTATTTTTGTTATGTTAGATGAGGTGAACACTACAAGTAAAATGCACGCTCTCTCAATTCTAGTGTTGGAACATTAGAATTGTTGGCAGTACTCTTCAAATGTGTAAGAGGATCTCATAAATCCCCAGATTCAGAATTACACATCTAGTTAATTGTATATGCAAATGTAAAGGCCTATGGAGACCTATTATTCTTTTCAGTGAATAGATTTGTTGCAGAATGCAAGCATGCCAAATGCAACCCCATAAACAAATGAGTGACGATAGGTCGCTTGTTCAAAGCTGGCCTCACTCCTCCATTAAGAGCCAAAAGCACTGTGGTATACCTAAATATAATATCATGCTAATATTTTACTGTATATAAAACCAAATTGTCCAAAAAGGATAATTACATAAAACAAAAATTTTCTGCTGAGTTTAAAGTGCTAAGAAACTAGAGAAAAAGTAACTGTTAGTGTTTAAATGTTCATAGTAGAATCGAAGCAATAAAATTGTCATTTAAACAGACTTCACATTATATTATGAAAGATATAGAAGAAAGAAATTGAATCCAATAAGAATACATTGTATATATGTATAACATTCTTAGAGAAGAGTAATAGAAAATTAAATTTTAAAACAGTAATATATTTTTACAGTACTGATAAAATCGTTTCTACATGTTTGCCTAAGATCTCTTAAGTCATATTTTTTGCCAAGCCTGGTCATTTTTTCTGAATAATATTTTTACTGTAATGATGTAATGTTTTGTGTGAGGAGATATGAATGGATCAATATGCATTTTTCTACATGTTGACCTCCAGTTCAACCAGCACCATTTGTTGAAAATGCTGTCTTTTTACCACTAGATGATTTCAGTTCCTTTTATCAAAGATCAAGTGACCATAGGTGTGTAGGTTCATTTCTGGGTCTTCCATTCTATTCCATTGACTTCCTGCCTGTCTTTGAACTAATACCATGCAGGTTTTTTTTCACTATTGCTCTGTAATACAGCTTGAGGTCAGGGATGGTGATTTCCCCAGAAGATTTTTTATTGTTGAGAATAGTTTTTGCTATCCTGTTTTTGTTGTTGTTGTTGTTAAATGAATTTGAGAATTGCACAGTCTTTTTTCTTGATATACCATGTCACAAAGTCTGGGAGCTATATGTGAAACTATCATTTTTTTTTTTTTGGAAAATCACCAGTTTTCTTGTAGTTATCCACCACCTATGAGTCTTAAAAATCTCATTACCCTATTCTACAATAAGCCCTGAGTCTTATAGAAAGTATTTTGATACAGAGATCTCTTAAAAACAGGACAATTTTCAGTATATTATTCTTTGTAAATTGACCAATTTTAGTGCTCTGTGCAATACATAGTCTACTACAAAATTGAGCTTATCTGTGAGGATTGAAAGATGCACTTATCTACAGATAAAGCATTGGTCATTAGACATTGATTTAATACTTAATTGGTTTAGAAAAATAACAGCAATAGGGCCTCCCCTAGAAATTATGACCTATTAAACTATTGGTTGTGCTTCTAATAATAATGGTAGCTATTAGGATACCTCTTAGATCTAGCCTTATGAAATCATGAAGTTTTTGGGTACTCCTATACCTTGCATGCCACTATTCCACCAGTTACAGTATCTTGTCAATCTAATCATTAATGTAGTTCCTAGGGTAGTCAGATCAGTAACCATTGTGATTAGTTTTTCTTCTGGTAGCATTAATAGAAAACATCTTTCAGCAGTGTGAAAGGTAGCCAGAAAGGATAAAACTTGCAGGTCAATAACATTTGCTTTCTCCATGTTCTAGAACTCAAGTATATGTCTTTTATCTCAAGTAGGGTATTGCTATTGTATTTTAAAGGTTAAACAAAAGCAATGGCAATAGCCAGTTATATTTGAGGATCTATCCAGACATACTGGTTAACACATACATACATACATACACACATACATACACCCATACATACACACACACACACACACACACACACACACACACACACACACACACA
>JANHMN010000001.1:250938893-250954154 GCA_030674055.1 Rhabdomys pumilio | reverse complement strand
ACACACACACACACACACACACACACACACACACACACACACACACAACTGTCTCTCCTCAGAAAGAGACAAAGATAGAGAGGCAGAGATACAAAGAGAGACAGAGCAAGAGTTTGAATCCAAAAAAAATGAAAGTTCATATTTAACTAACTTGTTTTTAGATGGAAGAGATGACATCATTGAAAGGAGATGTCTTGTATTCTCATTCCTTAAAGGTGATTTGAAGCTAAAATTAAAACTTTAACTTGCTGCTGGATGGATATCAATTTAAAAATCTGTAGCAGACAAAAATGTTCTCTTCCTATAGTGCTCAAAGTTAGTGTGATCTTCATTTCATCATACGTCAGATACATGGGAATCCCAATAAGCAAGTGGGAGCTTATGGAATGCGAACATGGTTTTTATTTTATATGTCATAAAACTATAGAAATCTGTTGTATTAATTATTTAAAAAGTGGTCTCCGGTCAAGCCGACTGGCTAGACTGAAGCATCTCTGCCTAGATCAGATGCCATGTTCTGAGGCCATGAGGCCATGTGCATGCTGCAGCTAGAAACGACCAGTCAGAGACACCAGCCCTGCCACCCACGAGACACCAGCGTGGGAGATGACTCTGCCAATCTTCCATGTTGTCTCTGCAAGGCTGAGCATTGCCCAGACCATCTTACCAACCACACAGGCCTAGTAGAAAAATGAGACTCTAATGCTTAAAGATTAATCAAAGGCTTATATATTTGGTAATGATGAATAACAAGATGCCCTTACAATTAGAGGTGTAACCCAATACCCAACCTAGATATACCAACTTTGACTGCTACAGACATGCGAACATCAGCCTCCATGTCCTCCTCTCTTGTTCTCCTTCTTTCCCCTAGCTCCTCCTCTTCCTCTCCTTACTCCTCCCACCTTAGCTCCTCCTATAGAAATCAAGAAGAGTACTGGAGTCTTTTGATAAAATGTCAACAAATGAAATTGTTCCATAAAGAAAGTGGCACACACTAATCATCCATATATTCTTTAAACTACAATAAAACATGTATATCTGGAGAAAAGACAGCAGCAATGGTTTCATTTTTTGTGGTTTTTTTAATATTTAGAATTAAATTAAAAATCACTGAATAATTGACATTAAAACACTTTTTCTTTGCTAAACTTAACTTTGATGAAAATAGAATGTGTAAAATATTAATTCATTTTCATCTTTAAAATGTTTATACATAAATAATTTACATACATTTGAAACATTTTCATTAAGTTTACCCATAAATCTAATAGGGAGCTCATTACTGCACTGTGCCATCTAACACAATGAGACATAAAATAAAATCAAGCAGTGTTCCAAGAAAATAAATCATTTTTCATTTGTAATCTCCAAAGATACCTCACCAAATTTAAAGGCATGTCTGTAGAAACAAGTTATACATAGGTGTTATTAATTTTCAGTTAGCATAACTTTAAAACCTTTAGAGAATTCTTTCATTCTTGAACACATATTAGTCTAACTCAATTTATGATATTTCTGAATATGTATCTCTGTGCTTCAAAACTTGGGAATACTGTTAGTTATTATTGTAATAAACCCAATATTCAAGTTGAGATAAACATTTTTGTGATTTATTCTTTAACACAGGTGGGAGTTTATTGGAACATGATTTTTATTTTATATTTCATAAATTTGTAGAAGTAGAGTAATAGAGTCTGTTGATAAAATGTTAAGAAATGGTGCCATTTCCAGATTCTTTGGGTTAAGATTGTGTAGCTCTTTAATGAGAAAATAGTTTAATTATTTATCTTTTGACTTTTATTGAATCTGTTCTGTTATAATTTTATATATGAACATAAAAGATTTTTATTACTGTCACTTGCATAAAACCTTGTGAACTCACTTTGCCCACCCCAATACCCCCAGTACTTAGAAGACTTTTTCCACCAATGGAGCATGGTAGACACACCAGCAGTCACATAACCTAAACCATCTCTTCCTCTCATCAGAATCAGTCAGTAGTCAACAGGACAACAGGAAAAAGTAGGACAAGGAGTTCCTCCCCAATCTATGACTCATGTCAGCTCATTCTTGTATAGATTTATTTCAGAAGAAGCTTCTGTCAGAGTCTGATTTCACTGACTGTGTTCCCCAATAGGATCATATGTTGACTCCCATTGACGTGTAGGCTTACAATTTTTCTGTTCCCTCTAATTCTGTTCCCCGAGCCTTCCAAGTGGTATTATAATGTCATATTTTTGGTAGAGAATTCAGTAGTCACTTATTCCCACATCTCAAGCAGCAAGTCATTTCTGTGTTCACCACCATTCTATATTTACAATGCCCTGATAAGAAGAATCTCAATTGTGAATTGTTTTAGAAGCCTCCAGTACCTTTTTTCCTTTTCTTTTCTTTTCTTTTCTTTTCTTTTCTTTCCTTTCCTTTCCTTTCCTTCCCTTCCCTTTCCTTTCCTTTCCTTTCATTTTCTTCTTTTTTTTCCCCATAGAATACCCTTAATGTGTCAATTCCATTATATAGAGTTAATCACATTTCATTGGGCCTCATTTATTGCACAGTGGTTCTTAGCAATGACTTGGTTTTGTTTTTACTTTCTTCTGATTTTTCTATTAATTAATGTATTAATTCACTTTACATATCAATAGCTTCCCCCTTCCAGTACTTCTCACATAGTTCCTCTCCAATCCCAGACCCATTCTCCTCTGAGAGGGTAGGAAACACCCTCTTTCACCTCTCTATCTCTCACTCTATGCAGTTGCCTCTATCTATCCGCCTCTGATGACTGTTTTATTCACCCTTTTAAGTGAGATTCAAGCATCCTTGCTTGGCCCTTGCTTCTTCATTAGCTTTCTTGTGTCCATAGAATGTAGCTTGGATATCCTAAACAGAAGAAATTGATCATTTCACAGCTAAAGTAAACGTAGAAACACACACACACGCACACACACACACACACAAATATACACATACTAATACCACTAACATCAAACTAAAAAGAACTAACAATTATTGGTCATTAATATCTCTTGATGTCAATAGACTCAATTCACCAATAAAAAGATCCAAGGTAACAGAGTGTATGGGTAAACAGGATCCATCATTCTGCTGTATACAAGAAGCAGATCTTGTTTGTTTTAGTGATGATAGGTACTACATTAGAGTAAAGATCTGGAAAAAGGCTTTTCAAGCAGACACAAGAAACAAATTGGAGTAGCAATTCTAATACAAAATAAAATAGACTTACAACAAAAAGAAAGGTGAAGCGCTCTTTGTACTCAACAAAGTATAATCAAAGTAAAATCAACAGAGATGACATTTCAATTATGAACATCTATGCCTCACATATAAGAGCATCCACATTTGTGAAAGAAACTTTGCTAAAGTATAAGTGATACATCAAAACACACACATTAATAATTGGGGATATCAACACCCTACTCTCACCAATAGACATGTTACCAAAACAGAAACTAAACAGTGAAATAATAAACCTATCAGAGGTTATGAACTAGATGGATCAAGTAGATATCTAGAGAACATTTTACCCAAACACAAAAGAATATACCTTTTTCTCAGCATCTTCCACACAGCATTTTCTTCTCAGCCACTCCTTCTCAAAGAGGTTATAAAGAGGTATCTCAGATCTGGAACTTTTGGTTTTGTTTAGTAGTCTGTGTTTTAGGAAGAGCATTATCTATCCTTTCGGGATCTCTCCAACCCTGTAGTACATATCACCTATCTTTTTCTTTTACATGGTGAAAAAAACCTGTAAGCATATTTGATCTTATAAAATCAAAATTGACGTGGAGTACATGTTCGAACATATTTAATGCATTATGTGTGTTGCATAAGTGTCAAATTAACTTATTTTACTTAATTATAAAGTATTTCCATTTAAATATCCTTTATATTAATCAATCGATTTTTATTTGAACATTTTCAAATATTGAAGCATGTGAGTGTGTGTGTTTGTGTGTCTTTTCTCATGCCATAGTGCACATTTAGAGGCCAGAAGACAACCTGCTTGAATTGCTTCTCCCTTTCTACTATGCATAGTAGAATGGGAGAAGCAATTCAAGCACCTGCCTAGGAAGACAGGTCATTGGTGACAGAAATAAACATATTTGTACACTGAGCTATCCTATTTGCCCTCTATTATTACTGTCAAGTATAGTCTTCATTCTTGTTATATTAATGATGCATTAGATTGACTCATAATTTGTATATGGCAAAAAATAAGGCATTGTTGAGGAGAAATTTTTTTTGAAAAAAATATATATAACAATTACACATGAAATGTGTGTTGCGTGTTTTTTTTTTTTTTTTTTTTTTGAGACAGGGTTTCTCTGTGTAGCCCTGGCTGTCCTGGAACTCATTCTGTAGACCAGGCTGATCTCGAACTCAGAAATGCACCTGTCTCTACCTCCCAAGTGCTGGGATTAACGGCCTGCACCACTACTGCCCTGCACATGTTATTTTTTAATCTAGATCATAAGAAACAAAATACCACTAAAGAAACCTACTATTGTTTTACTAAATGATCACACTGTAAATTTTTCTTATGAGAACTTATGCTTTGATCAAAAGATTTGTGCAGCTTTTAAACATGTTTGGAGATGACCTTTGAAAATGGGCACACTTAATGTTGGGGATGCTCACTTCTCAGTGGAAGTGACCAAGCCTCTCCTTGGAAAAGTGCATGCTTTCTAAGAAAATGCTTGGTTAACTCTAGCATTGCCCTTGCATTTTTGGCATCACCAATGGCAGCTTTTACTTTATATTCAAGTAAACAAGCTTCAATTTGATTATTTCAATATTTATATGCCCATCATTGTCTTGCACTTTTTATTATTTCATCACTACTTCTATATATAATCAAATTAATAATGTCTATGTTTTGTTCATTGAATGTTGTAGATTCCCTGTAAATTTCATATGATAGGAGAGTTATCTCTCAGGTAGCATCCTTGGAAATCTCTCAGAAGCAAGGAGTTTTGGGAAATCTGTAAGTAATTTGACACATATCCTTGCAAATGATTGTAAGTTCCCTCATTTTCTTTCCATCACCTTTACCTCATAGTTCATATGATTAAGGTTCGTGTATCAGAATTCTTCATATCAGATATTTACACTATGTTTTATAACATTAGGAAAACTAGAGTTATGAAGTAACAACAACATAATTTTAAGGGTAGGAGCAACCACAGCATGAGGGACTGTATTGAAGAGTGACAGGAAGGCTAAGAACCACTGAAAAGGTTTTTATGAACTAAGACAAGTATAAAGAAAAGTATTTTTATTTTGACTTTCAAAATCCAGTCTGAATTCTCCAATGGGACACAGACAGGGTGTGGCATTCAAGAGTCAGAGAGAGAGAGAGATTTGAATTTTTGTAATAGTCTATAAAAAGAAGCTACATTAAAAGGTGAGATCTTTCTCAGTCCACAGCTCAGGCTGGCTCCCAGAAGGCCTGCTACCACCTGGAAGAATCTCACATTCATATCACACATCTGCTGCACCCTCAGCAAGTCCTGCAGTCTAGAGGCCTGCCCCATCCCCTCTGTGCTCCATCTACTGGTCCACACCTCTACCTACAATCTCTGATCTGCCCTCAACTCAGCCTGCCTCACTAGATATATACCTCACACTGCCAGGCTGTCCAAGAACCAGAGTCTAGATAGTCCTAAGATTTCGGGTAACACCAAAATACTACAGATTACGTGTGTGTGTGTGTGTGTGTGTGTGTGTGTGTGTGTGTGTGTCTGTGTTTGTGTGTCAGTAAAATAAGTCATAATTATATTCTGCTATACTTATATATTTAAATGTATAGACTTGCTTTTCTGTTAGGTCCATTTTCTTGTTGTATTTTTTGCCAAACCTTTACCCTAAGGTAATATCTATCCTTTAGGTTAATATATACATTGTATATACAGAAAAAGAATGAGACCTGATTTAATATGAATTCTTTTAACATGTGGCTATATTTGGGGGAGTTAAAAGCATTGATACTGAGAAAGTTTAATGGACAATGATTGCCAATTCTTTTTTGTTATTGTTGGTGCTAGTTGTAGTCTCTCTCTCTCTCTCTCTCTCTCTCTCTCTCTCTCTCTCTCTCTGTGTGTGTGTGTGTGTATGTGTGTATGTGTGTGTATGTGGGTGTGTGTGATATTTGTGATTTGTGTAGACATGAGTCACATCTTTTAATTATGGTGATGTATATAGAAGAATTGTAATCCAATATCCAGGAACATGACTGGAATAACATGCAAAGACCTTCTGGACCAATGTGATCCTTCTGGAATACAGAATGGTCACACACCTTAAATTCATCCAGGTGGTATATAGACATAATCTGAGTACCTACCTCCAATTACAAACAATGAAGGTAAAATTAGTTTGTAGAAGGAAGTAGCCATGTTTGAAAGTGATATCTAATTGAGAGGTAGGTAGACAACATGATAAATCAGAGACAGATCTAACAGAATGAGTCAGAAGTAAAATATACCTAACTACTGATAACAGAACATGAGACACAACTTAAGAAAGCAGAAAAAACAGAAAGAATCCCAGAGAAGAGAGAGAGAGAGAGAGAGAGAGAGAGAGAGAGAGAGAGACAGAGAGACAGAGAGACAGAGAGACAGAGAGAGAGAGAGACACAGAGAGAGACAGAGAGAGACAGAGAGAGACAAAGAGAGACAGAGAGAGAGAGACAGAGAGAGTGAGCAGTTTCAATGGGCACAGTGGCACAGTTTTACAGAGACAGGTTGCAGGTGAAGACAGAATGAGCCAAAGAAAATGGAGCCACAAGATTAGAACACATTTTAAGAATTTAAGGCCAAGAAGATTATTTCTGACAGAAGCTGAGAAAAATCAGATTAAATCAGTCAGCTTGGATAGAAGTTTTAGCCAGAAGAGCTGACTGAACCATCCATCCAGAGTTCAGAATGATCTAGAAAAGGTCACTTTTTCAGCAAAAGTCTCTGACAGGAGAATTGTGTCTCATGAATAAAAATTACAATTATAAATGTGATATTATTTGTTTCCTGTATATATTTATCTCATTGGTTTCAATTTTTTAGTACCTTCTGTGGAGATAGATAGGACTCAACAAAGAATAATAATTACAGACCAATTAACTTTATAAACATAGACAAATACTCCAAAAACACATTAAATAATTATCTGCCACAGTTGAGTAGGTTTCATTGCAGAGGTGCAGGGATGGTACAACATACAAATATCAGTAATTGTAATCCATCATATAAATGGAGAGAAAAAATAAAAGACACAATCATCTCATTAGATCTAGAAATCCAATAGCACTTCATGATAAAAGTATTGACAAGATTAATGATATATGGAATAAACTTAAACATAAAAACATCAATTTGCACCAAGATTATAACCAACATTAAAATGAAAAGAAACTCAAAGAAAGTTCACTGAAATCAGGTAGAAGGCAAAGTTGCCATGTTCTCTATATCTACTTAATTTAGTAACGACATTTTTGCTTGAGTAATAAGACAATTAAACAAGATTAAGGAAATGAAAATTGAAAAGCAAGTTAAAGTGTCTTTATTTGCAGATGATATGTGAGTGACCCCAAAAACTCTCCTAGGCAACTGCTACATATGATAAACATTTTCAGTAAAATGGCTGGATACAAGATTAACTCAGAAACACTCAGTAGCTCTTCTATATACAAATGACAAATGGACTGAGAAAAAATTTAGAGAAACAACTTCCTTTATAACAGCCACAAATACTGTTAAAATGTCTTGGTCTACCTCAAACCAAGTAAGTGAAAGACTAACCCAGAATTTCTCCTGTCTAAAGCAAATACAGGACAAACTGTAGAGCAGAGACTGAAGGAAAGGCCATCCAGAGACTGTACCATCTGAAGATCCATCACATGCACAAATACCAAACCCAGACACTATTGTGGATGCCAAGAAATTCTTGCTGACAGGAGCCTGATATAGCTGTTTTCTGAGAGGCTTTGCCAGAATCTGACAAATACAGAGGCCGAAGCTCACAGCCAACCATTGAACTGAGAACTGAGATTCCAATGGAGGAGTTAGGAAATGGATTGAAGGAGCTGTAGGAATTTTCAACACCATAAGAAAAACAATATCAACTAACCAGACCCAGCCCCCAGAGCTCCCAGGGACAAAACCACCAATCAAAGAGTATACATGGAGGGACCCATGGCTCCAGCAACTTGTATAGTAGAGGATGGCCTTGTTGGGCATCAGTGGGACTGGAGTCACTAGGTCCTATGAAGAGTCAATACCTCAGTGTAGGGGAATACTAGGTCCCTGAGGTGGAATTGGGTGGGTGGGTGGGGGAGCGCCCTCATAGAAGCAGAGGAAGGGGGAGAGAGGGGTTTTGGAGGAGAAACTGAGAAAAGGGATAACATTTGAAATGTAAATACATAAAATATCCAATTAAAAAAAGATCAACTCCTTGAAGAAAGAAATTGAAGACAATATTAGAAGATGTATCTTATCTCTGACTCATTCTGTTAAATCTTTCTCTAATTCCTCACCTTGTTGTCTCCTTAATTAGATGTCATTTTCAAACATGGCTGGTTTCTTCCACAATGTAACATTATCAACACTGTGATTAAAGTTTTGTATTAAATGCATGACCATAGTCCAGGCAGAGAGATTAAAGCTTTGTGATGAGTTTGAATTACAGCAGGATCACACTGACCCTGAAGGCTTTGCATGGGATCCTTTGACAGAGCAGCCTTGTTTCTGGATTAAAATTCAGCTTCAGTGGTGTGTTTCCACACTGGGATATTACTCAGATTAAAAAAGGCAAACATAAACCACCAACACAAAAATCATCCTGAGTAAGGTACCCAGACTCACAAAGGAATTATAGTTTGTATATACTTATTGGTAGATATTTGCTGTTAAGTAAATGATAATTGAGACATCATCCAGAGACTCACAGAGGTTAAATGAAGAGAAGGACCCTAGAGCAAAGCACAAAAAGATCTCACTGAGTAGGGGAAATAGAAGAGATGATGCAGTTGGACTTGGGGAAAGTTGACAACACGTTTGAGGGATTTGGTTTGGGAAAGAGGGGTAGAGGAAGAGAGTGTAGAGATATATAGCTGAAATTTAGGAGCATTAGGGGAATATAAAAATATATTTTTTGACAATTTTGTCTTTATTACAGAATAGCCATTAATTATGTTCTTCTTCCCCATTTCTCTACTTTTCATATTTTGCCACTGTTTGAGAACAAATTGAAAATCTAAAATATGGAAATAATCAATAAGCTAAAACTGAAAACTCTTTCATTTATAAATTTATTTATTTAATCTTTTCTCTGTTTAGTTTTAAATCTCTTCATTATTTTAAACTTCATCTTATTGTAGAATAGATACTTTACTGATATTTTTATCCCTTTTCAAGATTGTTATGCACTCTATTGATTGATATGTTGGCTCCATTTTATACTTTTGTTTTAACTTCTATGATTCTAGGGTCAAACACAAGCAATTACTGTGTAAATCAATAGTGTTGATATGTACACTTGACATATTCTATCACTTATATAGTTTGAGATAGTGTATGCTGGCCATTTATCTGCTTTGAATTGATTTCTTTGTGAAGTAAATTCCAGTATCGTTCATCATGTTTTCTCTCTCTCTCTCTCTCTCTCTCTCTCTCTCTCTCTCTCTCTCCTCTCTCCTCTCTCTCTCTGTGTGTCTCTCTGCCTCTGTGTGTGTGTCTCTTATACATACAAACTCTTTGTGTGTCTCTCTCAAATACATACAAACCTATGTAGAATATATATATATATATATATATATATATATATATATATTTCACAGCCCTGAAAAACTTTCTACACATTGTTAATACTTAGAACCCGCTGAATCATCAGCCAAGTATACAATTCTGGGCTCTCTAATTTTCACACTGTTCTGTTTGTCAGTTTGTATGACAAAGAAATAATACTTTTATTTTAAATATTAACTGTTCAATGCCTTCAAATTAGTTTTAATCTTTCCACAATTGCTTTAGCTGTTTAGAATTTTTGTGTATCCAAATGAATTAAAAATTATTTTTCCATCTCTATATAAGGCACTTGGGTTTCACAGGGTATTTATTAAATCCATATGATGGTTAGATAATATGGTAGGTATAAGAACATTAATTCTTCTAAATTATGAAGCATATCCTTTCCTTTTGTGTGTGTCTTCCTTAATTTCTTTAAGCAATGTTTTGATTCTTTATTCTGTTTGATCCTGTTATATTTATGCTTATTTCAGAAACTAAAGGCAATAATGTAAGCTAATTGATGTCAAAAATAGAATGCTACTTACATGTGATTAATATGGTGTTAAAACAAATGGTAATTAGTCAAAGCATGTTTCAGAATTATTTTTCACTAATATAGAAATTAACTTATAATATTACTAATATAACTATACTTTAATAAATAAATAATATGGATAAAACATCAAATTATTTTACTGTGATATTTAAAATAACATGCATGAAAAGACGCTGAGGAAATGTGTGAAGTATTGTTTATGCAAATAAGGTTAGTAAGTAAATAAATGAACCATAGGCAGGACTGAGTCTGCTTCATTTCTTAGGTGTTTAATAGGTTACTTGAGATTCTATTGCCAAATGTATGTTAGTAGAACAGAATGAGTTTTAAGAACTCTGTTTTGCTCTTTGGTTTCCACATTTGTTATTCTTTGTCCAGCATATATTTAAGTACCAATCATCATCATCATCATCATCATCATCATCAATAAAATAACATTTAATTTCCATTTGAAAGACAGAATTTATTTTAAAATATCAACATAACAAGGACCAGTTTTATAAAGATTAGCCTCTAAATATCATATGTAAACTGCAGGGATAAAAAGTGTGATAAGTGTACTATAAGTATGCAGGTTTGCTTGAAGGCCAGAAGAGGGCATCAGATAGTTGAAAATTAGAGTTACAGACAATTGTTAGGGGTCTGTGCATGGGTCTTGCTAAAGATAAAGCAAATTTAAACTTTATACAATTTCATACACATGATGGCATATAATGCCTCAGTAAAATAAAATGCCAAGTAAAATTAGAATAAGGCTGATGTATTTGTGTAGACAAGGGGTATGTATAGAAAATCAGTGAAGCAAAATGATACAACAGTGTCAGCAGCTGGAAAAAAATGGACAACACTAGCTAACAGTAGAATAGTCATAAACAGTGATATTCTGATGTTAATAGATATACATATTCACTATATATGCAAGATACTATTAGCAAACATAAATGAGAATGCACTCAAATAACCAAAGATAATTAATTGGTAAAGGAAAGTCTAAAATCATAACTTTTATAATGTCACTGTAAATATGACAGTGTAAATATTAACAGTCTTAGTAACTTAAAACATTCCTTTTGTATTTTTGCAGGCTGATATTTAAGACTGTTAAATGATCCAAAAATCAAGTTATGACCAAGTTTATGATTCTTACTGGAGGTTCTAGAGGACGATCTATATTATAGATCTTATACTTTCTTTATTTAAATTTCTTAATGTGGCAAAGTGCTTGGTTCCTCTTCCTTTCCCAGTAGCCAATAATGATCAAATACATGCTTCTTCTTTTGCCTTTTCTTTTTCTCCATTCTTTTGTAGTTGACTGAGAACAAGTATGAAATCAATAGTACGATCCATTAACTGAGAGGTTTGCAGTCCTTAAGAACACTGGCTGCTTCTTCAGAGGATAGGAATTATATTCCCACCAGGCATGTCAGGCAGATTATAGCCTTCTGCTGTGAGCTAGCTGTAAAGGAACTGATGCCCTCTCTGGCTTCAAGGGAACGTGCATACTTGTAGCAAACACACAAACCACCATACTCGCCCACATACAACACACACACACACACACACACACAAACACATATATATATAATCTGTACAATCACTTTCCATAGCCTATAGGTCTCTATTGAATTTATTGAATTATTTAATTCATTTTTGTCACCACAATATATGAATGCAGAATTAAGGGGTTAAGTCATATCAACGTTGTGGTGATGCTTTCAATCTTACAATTATATAGCACCCAATTTCTGTAAATTCCAAGAATAGTTAAATGAAAATGAGTAGTAAACAGAAATCGAATAAAATCAATAAGATGTAACAAGAAAAAAAAAAGACTCATTCTCAATCTCTGTGAATTTTAACCTATTTCTTTATAAATATCACAAGTGCTTTATGTATTATAAAGGTAATCTCTAAAAAAAATATAGGAAATGATGCTCACAATTTTATGGTAAAGTGATGATACTTACAAAAGTATTCAAAATATCAAAGTAGAAATGTGTTGTGCATATGTCAGTGTGTCGCTATCAGGGTTGAAGAAGTGAAATTTAATTTTGAGCCATCACTTAACTGTTGTTAGGAAAAAGATACTTATGACTAAAATTAAAATTATGATAAATGAATAAATAGTACAAAACTAGTTGACAGAATCTATGTGGAATCCAGGAATTATGGAATTTATATAACTTGAATTAAACTAAAATAAAATATATAATAATGTGGTATACTTTTCAATATCTAAAATACAAGTGATAAAAATAAAAAAACATAATTTAAAGAATAAAAGTGATTTGATTTCCAAAAATATTTAAATATTTTGGTAGTTCTCTTTGACTTAGATCTGAAGGACTTGGGTGTTCTGTAGAAATTTTCAAAACTGTTCAAACAAAACATGTGAAAAACACATCTCTTGCAATGTCCAAGTCCTGAAAGAAGTAGGTATATAGAAAAAATAAGTAGCTTTGGCAAAGGTTATTGAAAGCTTAGAGAAGTTCATATTCAGAGTTTTATTTTTTACTTCAGAAAGTAGGTCATAAAAACAGTTCTTGAATCACAAATGAAAATTCTACTAGGGAAGATGGCAATCTAAATACCATCAGAGGTATTTGCATTCAACCAGACACTTGTGCTCAGTGTTTTCAATAGGAATGAACTTTGTAATGTTGGAAAAGGCTTTTGTGTCTCTAAGTTGCAAGTGCGTATGATTGCAAAGGACATGCTGGAAAGCACTCTAAAGTTTTATATACTATACAGTTGTGATAAACTAATTAGATTATACTTTTATTGGTAAGGAATATATTTAGAACCTCACATATGCTAAGTATATGCTTTACTGCTGACTAGATTTCTAGCCCCTGTAGATAATTAACTTTACTCTTTCTTAAAAGTAAATCAATTTATATTTACTTTGAAATATTTTTTCTTGTACTAAATATGTTTTTTAATCAATTTTATACACTTATGTAATACCTAGTTATTCTTGCCCTTACCTTTCTTCTTGCCAGTGCTATTAATTAGGTATTTCTACCCAGATAACCCTTTTTGAATGTTCATGTTTTTTGTCTTATTTCATAGCCCACAGTATTTAACAGGAACCTTGTATACATCCATATATTTAAAGATAATGAATGAAATCTGTTGGGTTCGCCAATAGATTCACTATTCCATTATCCTAGAAACCATTAGAAGGCAATAGTTCAGCAGAAAGGAAGATTCCATGTGCCTTTCTCCCATTCAGCCGTCACGACAGGCTCAGTCTTGAATAAACAAGAACTGTTAGGCAACTGTAGGTGCTCTGGGTTCAGGATTGTGATGGCTCTGTCATGCTCTTAAACTTTATATTCTGTCTGTACTTTCTTTGTTAAAACACCCCGAACAATACAGTGGGCTACACAGACATCTTATTGATGGAGGGTACTCAGTAATTTTATATGACTCAGCACTGTAATCATCTACAGGTGTCTATATTCACTGTTAACTATTACAATAGAAAAATTACCTTATCAACACTCGATGGAGAATATGTTTCACCTTTAATAGCCCCAGGCATCTAGGAACAGCCTTGTCAGGACTTGAAGAATAACTGCCCACGAACTTTAAAATTTTAGAATTATACTTTAAAATTTGTTAGTTTTCATATTTTGTTTTTACATACTGTCCATTTACCTTGATGTTGCCTGTGTTTGATAAGATACCCGACTTCATAGCCATCTTCTCAATTTAAAACTTTCAATCCCCAGTATAATTCCCTTTGATATCACTATTTTTTATCATACTTCACATAAACTATATTTTTCAAAAAATCTTAAAGTCTTGTTTTGATGCTGTAACACATGTCATGCACATTAAACACATAAAATCTAAAGATATGAACTATATAATCCACATAAGAGAATATAATGTTTATCCCTTAACTGTGAGGTTGCTTCAACCAGTATATTTTTGTCTGTTCCATAATAGGCAAAATTTTTCTGCTTTTCTTATTCTTTATAGAAGATAAAATTACATATGTAGAACAAATTCATGTAGTACTCTCAGGTCATCTGTTATGCTTCCATTTCCTACATGTTGTGAACAGAAGAGCAATGAACACACCATGCAAATATATCTGCAGTATGACATGCAATAGAGTCTGCTCATGAGTAACATAAATGGGCAATGTATTAAGCCTAATTCTACCTTTTCCTAAGCTACATTTTATCCACAGTGGCAGTACAAATGCACTGTGATGGTTTGTATATGCTTGGCCCAGGGAGTGCCACTATTAGGAGGTGTGGCCTTGTTGGAGTAGGTGTGTCATTGTGGGCCTGGGCTTTAATACTTTAGTGATAGCTGCCTGGAAGTCAGTCTTCTAGCAGCCTTCAGATGAAGATATAGAACTCTCAGCTCTGCCTGAACCATGCCTGTATGGATGTTGCCATGCTCCCTCCTTGATGATAATAGACTGGACCTCTTAACGTATAAGCCAGCCTCAATTAAATGTTGTCCTTTATAAGACTTGCTTTGGTCATGATATTAATTCACAGCAGAAAAGTCCCAACTAATACATGATCTAAGAGAGGGTAACAACTATTCTCTTCCTACATCATAGGTCAGAATTTCTCTTATTTTTAAGATTATAATATAATGACATCATTTTTTTCTTCTATTTCCTTACTCCAAACCCTGTCATATATCCTTACTTGCTGTGTTTGAAATTTATAACCTTTTTACTTAATTGATGCAATATTTATAATGTATCTACATAATGTTATCAATATGTATATTTTAATAGCTGAACCTTTGATATCTGATAACCAATTTTCCTGGGGAAAGACTCTTCCATTTGCAGCATACCTTAGATGCCTGTGGTATAGTGTAGTATATATATATATATATATATATATATATATATATATATATATATAT